>CM068369.1:602898249-603030749 GCA_034769895.1 Magicicada septendecula | reverse complement strand
GTTATATAAGTTACTCCTGTTTTTACTTTATCAAATTATTAGTCTATATCTATAAAAATGAATGTTTGTTTCTTTCTTTCTTTCTTTGTCCCGTATGCGTTCCTATACCATTCATCCGATTGCGATGAAACTTCGGTGAGTTGTTGTGCGCACGCCCGCGAAGGTTTATGAATTTTTTTCGATGGGGTCCTTTGGGGGGTTCTTGGGGTCTTCCACATCTCCTCCTAAACCACTGGACCGATTTCAACCAAACTTGGCACAAATATTTTATGCAACGGGAGAACCAACATAGGGTAGGTGTTTTTTCGATGGGGTCCTTTGGGGGGTCCTTTGGGGTCTTCCACATCTCCTCCTAAACCACTGGACCGATTTTAACCAAACTTGGCACAAATATTTTACGCAACGGGAGAACCAACACAGGATAGGTGTTTTTTTCGACGGGGTCCATTGGGGGGGTCCTTTGGGGTCTTCCACATCTCCTCCTAAACCACTGGACCGATTTCAACCAAACTTGGCACAAATATTTTACGCAACGGGAGAACCAACATAGGATATGTGTTTTTTCGATATGATCCTTCGGGGGGTCCTTTTGGGGTCTTTCACATCTCCTCCTAAACCACTGGACCGATTTCAACCAAACTTGGCACAAATATTTTACGCAAAGGGAGAACCAACATAGGATAGGTGTTTTTTCAATGGGGTTCTTTTGGGGGTTCTTTGGGGTCTTCCACATCTCCTCCTAAATCACTGGACTGATTTCAACCAAACTTGGCACAAATATTTTACGCAACGGGAGAAACAACATAGGATATGTGTTTTTTCGATATGATACTTCGGGGGTCCTTTGGGGTCTTCCACATCTCCTCCTAAACCACTGGACCGATTTCAACCAAACTTGGCACAAAATATTTTACGCAAAGGGAGAACCAACATAGGATAGGTGTTTTTTCGATGGGGTTCTTTTGGGGGTTCTTTGGGGTCTTCCACATCTCCTCCTAAACCACTGGACCGATTTCAACCAAACTTGGCACAAATATTTTACGCAACGGGAGAACCAACATAGGACAGGTGTTTTTTTTTCGATACGATCCTCTGGGGGGTCCTTTGGAGTCTTAAAAAACTAACTTATTAGATCTGGTTACTATGGCAACCCAATGGAATAGATTCTGTTCTAAATATATTATCGCATTAAATTGAAGACCACGCGAACGAAGTCTTTATATATTATATATATACAAACACTTTCTTTCTTTGAGTGGCATTGCAACGCATGCCGGGTACTCGCTAGTTTCCTATAAAAAGAATATGTAGCATTTATCGTTACATTGTCTATTTGGTTTCTGGTATTTTATCCATATAGTTTGTCATCTTTGACTTGCCAACTGAGTTGCTCGTAAGCATCTTCAAGTCTGTTATGAAAAACTTTGATGATATTGGATTACCTTCAGTGGTGATTTGTGAATAACGATGGATATGGCACACACAGTGGCCTGGACCATTCACAGTTTCAGTTCTTAGGTAAAGGATTATAAATTGTTTCATCTTCTGTATTCACAAGTAGCAAATTCCTGTATTACTTGTTTGTTTAAAATCTAAAATTCCATGTAGGTTTCTGTGAACTTTTTCTGTACACAGTATATCGAACATGTTAAGAATATCAGTGCCCATTGGTTTGGTTACAGATGTGTTAATTCTTTTTAATGTCAAGAAGCGCCTTTCATATTCAACATTATAATCAGTATAGAATAAATTACATTCAGAACAGTTAAGCTTTGTGAGAATACCATTTATTGTTAACAGATTACTATACAATAAAATTGTGTTTTTATCAGAAGCCCAATGTAAATCTTCATGAATGAAAGGACAAATTGATGAAAATCCATGAAAGTGCGAGATCACATTATGTCTGATTTTCATTTGATGGACTAAATGATTGGTTATGAACTAAAATTCAATTAGTGGACTGTTCAAGAAATTTTGGTGTTCTTGGATTTCGTTGTCCATGATGTGTCCGTTAATTAACTAAATATAATTAATCACTACCGTCTCGGAACACACATTTTTTATGGGTAAAAATGTAAACGTTTTACCTTATAGCCTAAACCAGTTTCCGCTTTTAAAAAGCTTCTTCAGAGGCTGCCACTGGGAGCACTGTGCGTCTTTGTTCTTGGTGACGATATAAACTTTTGAAGGATCGATGTTGTGTGTGTGGGGTGTGATATGTTCGAATAATGCATGTAATTTGAGTTGTGTCTGTTCGTTTAAGATGTCGTTTTTGTGTTTTTGTATATTTCCAATTGTTCAAGAGTGTCTAGTTTTCAGCCTTTTGTGTATACATGTAGAATATACGTTAATGTTGATGTTTTTGTATGTGTGGTTTGCTTCAATGAGGTGGTTTGCAAAGGTGGATTTGGTAGTGGAGTGTAGTGCCTTTGTGTGTTCAATGTATCTTTGTCTGAGGTCCTGTCTGGCCTATGTAGAATTTGTTGCAATCTGAGCAGTTTACTTTGTAAACACCAGGTAGATTGAATTTGTTTTGTGCTTTGTGTGTGTGTTTTGATAGTGTGTGTTCTGTTTTGTTTGTAGTTTTGTATGCGATTTGTATGCTATTTTTTCAGTCTGGTTATTGATGTATGGATTTGTTGTTTTCTGTCTTTGTCTGTTGTTTGTTTTGTGTTTTGTGTAGGAGTTTATTGACTATTGTTCTGTTGTATCCGTTGGATTCTGCTAGATATTTTATCATGTTTAGTTCGTTTTTTTGGTCTTTTTCATCTAGTGGGATGTTGCTAAGTCTATGTATCATAGTTCTGAAGGCAGCTAGTTTGTGTTGTATTGGGTGATTGGAGGAGTTGTGTATTAGTGTGTCAGTTGTGCCTTTGATGCACAATGGGTAGAAACGTAAAAGTTTTACATTATCGCCTGAACCAGTATTTGCTTTTAAAAAGCTTCTTCAGAGGCTGCCGCTGGGAGCACTGTCCGTCTTGTTCTTGGTGCACAAGGCAATACACTCCGAGTTGGTAGTGATTTTGATACATAATTTGAGTCTGGCTGGAGACTGTTGAGTCTTAGAAATGCTTCATCACAATAATGATCAACGCTGTCACATCGCACTTTTTGTGGGCAAGTATTTGCCTAAAAAAAGCATTCCTGTGGTACTCCAACTTCCTTCTTCACCTTAGACCCTGTAACTATTTTCTGTTTTAAAAATAAAAAAAAAACATCTCTGCGGGCATCTGTTTTCAATGTGTGGAGAACACTGAAAAGATCATGATGAACAAACCATATCCGCCCATGTCTCCTCTTGCTATTGTAATGGCAGCTTCAGGGGCGTATTTATGGATAGGATGACCAACCCCCCAAAGGGTTCAAAAAATTTATGAATTTTGTTAATCTTTTAATTTATAGACGTGTACCCTAATATAGTAGTAACTCTTTTTTAAATATACAAACAGGATTATTACACAGCTTTAGCTCATACGTATGAAATATGAAATATAGGAAAATCAATTCAGTCGATAAGTATCTTGTAAACAATGTTCCGATAATGCATATTTTTAGTGCGTTATTTTTTTACTTTAATGGGACTGATTTAAGCCACTTTAAAGATAGTAATGTTGATTGGCCTTAACTTGTTTTTCTTTTGTATGAAGCCGAATCAACCTTGGACCCCCCCGTCAAGGCCAAATTCTAGATTCACCACTGGGCAGCTTCACATATATGTGATGTACATACAAATAGAGGCTACAAGACTGTATCCATAAGGTATTTAAAATTTAAATAATTCATATAACTACTTACAATAACAATTTTAGAATTCCTTTCAAACATAGATGTTACTAAGAAGTCTCTTGTATTATTCATGTTAGTGTATGACACTAAATATCTGTTGACACATGACTCTGAAATCACTGGTGGGTCCCAGTGTAGTTTGATAGAGTGACTGCCACTTTCACCTGTTAGATTCTGCACTTTGCCTGGAGCTGCATAGACATAACAAATACAATTGGGTACAGCTTCAGTATCTAATACTTTCATCAGTATTCTATGTAAAATTATATAGATGCACACATTCACAAACACACATATGCAATAATCAATTTTGGTGATTTGTTAAGATCAACGCACTATCATAAACAATGCTGGACATTGTGGATAAGTATGATCATGATCAAGGTTCTTGGAAGGAATCATGCAATTCTTTGATCTGACAGTAGCAATTATCAAAAAGTGGAAATGACACTCAATCTTGTGCTAGTTATACACAAAACATACAAAATAGGAAGAAAAAGAGCTTAAAATATAAAATCACCTGACAACCATGTATCTGGTATCTGGGAGTTCTGATTGATCTTTCAGGAACTACTTATCAAACACAAGACATAAGGAAGTAATTACTGACACAATTAGTGTTTAGTAAAAATGATCTAAGATAGAAGTGAACCTTGCATTTATGGATGCGAGCGGATACTTCTATGCAGATACACAGATGAAGGATGGCTGCGGTCTGTTGACTAGGTATTATATGATAATTCCATTTTATTAATTAATCTATTCGCTTAGATTAACAAGGTAAAGAAAACATTAAAGTGACAATGTTGTATGTTTTAGGAATTTTATTTCTTAAGTAAAACTTGACACGCTATTTAGGTAAAGAACAGATTTTTACTTTGTATAGCTATTGTCAGTTTTTGTCTTTCAACTACTGTTAGTGACTGGAAATTATTGTTTTAAAGCACGTCAGTCTTCATTCAACTAGTTCTGAAATAGCAGAATACAGAGATTTAAGTATGTTTTGCATGAATGACACATTGTTAGCGACTTAGATCAACTAACTGAACTAGATTACAACATTGTTTGGCCCCAGTAAAAGAAAGGGATGCGAGTCTGGATTGTCTCAACATTACCTTAAAGCCATGACACAATGCAATGAGTAAACACTATGCCAATCAGACATAACAAGAGCGTAGCAGACATCAGGGCCAATTTCACACTGAAGAATGTTATGCAGCGTGTCTGTGATAAGTTAAAAAATTTTCTATTTTTTTAAAATAGAAATTTGATCTACACAGTTTAATTGGTATACATTTCATAAAAATCTATTATCTTACTCACGGTTTTAATACATCAGTAAACATGTATTAAAACCATGATCCATACATGTTTAGTAATGTATTAAAACCATGATCCATGAGCCATGTATTTTCAAATTTCATACCAATTTGTTATTTATAGTAGTGATAATGATAAAAGTAGAATTAAAACTAACTACATATCTTCTGTGATTTACCCTACACCATATGTAAATATGGTGATCACAAAAAGAATATATCAAAGAATATTAAACTATGCCTACCACTGTTATATATAACAAACAAGTGTAAGTGTCTAACTTATGCACAGGTACTTTTCATGACTTTTGTTATGTTGTCAGTATGAAACTGGTCCTGATACAAGCGTGAAGTGAGGATAGCATGTTGCAAAATATGTTGTGTAGTGTTCAAACAGTGTTTCATTGGAAATGTGTTTCGTGATTTAAAATTAGACGGGGTTGGTTTATGTAATGTTTGTATACAGTGAACCCTTGATATAATGCTCTTCTGCAGACCAGCCAAAAAGCGCTTTATATCGAGGGTTGCTTTATATAAAGGTCCCAAGTTTAACTATTTAATTTGCTGGGATCATGAAAAATGAGCATTACATCAAGGGTCGTGTTTTATCACAGGGGCATTATATCGAGGTTCCACTGTATTTCAAATTGTTTGGCTGTGTTTAGTTTTTTACTCTTCTTCGTAATGTGTAATACTTGTAAATTTGAGTTGATGTCTGTTCATGTATGTTGGATGTTTTGTACATAGGTGGTAAAACTGGAACTTATAGCTATATGTTTTTAATATCTTTCATGTGTTCAATACAATGTGTGTGGAAGTATTACTCTGTTTGGCCAATATACAACTTGGAATAGTTCGAGTTTGTAAACACCAAAGAGTAAATATTTGTTGTCATGTGTAATTGTTTTGTTAAATGTGTTATATGTTCAGTGTGCATATAAAATGCAACTTTATATTCAGTGTGCAGAAGGAGTAATACTGAATTTTAAGTAAAGAGAATGTCTTCTTCTGAAGTAATACTGAATCTCTTTTTTTTTTAAAGAGATGAGTTATAGTAGTTTCTATATGTACATAACTCCTATACTGTCACAGACATCAACAAAAATTTACAAATACTGCGCACAATGAACAAGAGCAAAAACTAAACATAATAGAACAATTCAAAATATAGAAACATTATATAAACACACCTCATTTAATTTTAAACGAACAAACACATTTCCAATCAAACACACTATTTAAACACTATATATACATTAAAAAACAACAACATTGCTACCATCATCAAGGGCATAGGAGACATTAGGACCAATTTCATACTGATGATGTGATGAATGTCATGAAATGTGTCTGTAAGTTAAAAATGTTTCTATTTGTCGTTCATAACAGTGATAATGATAAAAATAGAATTATGACATGGCAACATCACCCAATTAAAGTACATATGTTTTCACTTACTTTCAGGTAAGGTAATTGCATCGATGGTGCCTCCAAGGCCAAGGACTCTCTCCTCCTTGTGCAGATACACATGAAAAGAATACCGTCGACAAGCGACTAGATTTGTAACAGTATGAAAAGTACCACTCACAGCTGTGTTCTTGGATGTTGTGGTGCCGCTGTCTCCAATTTCATTCCAGAACACACTATAGCTATCGACACACAGCTGTTTATCTGGCGGCAGTGTCCAACTCAGCGTCACCACATGTGGGGACAGGGTTTTGGCTGTTATGTTGTGAACCAGGATCGCGTCTGTGGACAAATAACACACATGTACAAGTATGTAAACATGTATTCACGAATACATTACATGCTGAGAAATATTTATACGTTTTCAGTCCTCATGAGTAATTTTTCTTTCTGAGTGTCAGTAAGATCTGAATAGCTGTCCTCGAATAGAATCTGAGACTGAAGGCAGCAAATCCTTCCTTGTTTGTTCCACAATCTTTAATCTATTATATTTTTTATAAAATAGTCCTTGGTATGCAACAGTAAAAAGAAGGAAAAGATAAAATAAAGAAAGGATGGAAGAAAACTTCTTCAAATAAGAGAATTTCACATCTTTTCTCTTGTCTTCATTTTATTTTCTTAACACTTTCTTATCCTAAACAATGTTAGTAGTATAAACCATCATGAATGTGTGTGTAACTTGAAAATGTTTTTACTTGTTGTTTATACTAATGATAAAAATCTTAAATTCTTGGATTTCATTGTCCATGACGTGTCCGTTGAATAACTAAATATAATTAATTCACTACCAACTCAGAACACAAAGTTTTTTATGGGTATGTAAAACTATAAGGCTATAAGGTAAAGCTTTTAAATTTTTACCCATAAAAAACTTTGTGTTCTGAGTCGGTAGTGAATTAATTACATTTAAAAATCTTAAGATATGTTTGTGCCATATCTTAGTGTTTGATAGTGTTTGTAGCGAGTGTTTCTTGAATATCATATCAATCCTAACATTCTTCTTAAGAGATATTCTACAGTTGCCTATCCTCTGCCACAGTATTCAGAACACAGAATATTTTCTATGTAGTCATACAGACCCCATTTAGCTTTACACAGCTATTGCTTTTAGGATTATGTTTTATGCTTTACTTCCTATATGATTAATTCAATATTGGGAGCTGAATGCAGGAGAACTATATCTACCAATAACATTTTAACACATATGCCTCAAATTCTTAAACTTATGTGATTGTTAAGTGAACAAATTCTTTTACAAAATAGTCACACTGGCTCACAATTGTCTAACTCTTTTAAGCTCTGCTTATAAATCGGCTGTTTATAAATATATTTCAAAATTAAAAACATGCTAGGGTATAAAATCTGGAGCACATTTTATCAAACAATTAGATTTGTCTTGACGATTATTAGAATCTTTATTTTTGTGATCCTTATTTTTGATCTGCAATAACTGTATAACTATATTTCATTTGAGCCTGCTCATTAAGTTATTTTTCAATTGTAAAAGACATCTGGTGACTTCAGTACACAATTTTTGTTTTGGGATATTCACTGATCTTACTCACCATCAAGTACATATACCTATGAACTCAAAAACGTTTCACATAACTTGACAACCATTCCAGTAATCTTGGTTCTAACCTCATCCACTTAATCAATGAAAACTGTTCGAACAGATTATGGCCCAGTGACATCGGAGATTAACCTCTAGCAGGAAACCATTGGATAGATCGCCCCCTCTTCACTTGATATGAATGCCAATAAATTTACTCATAGAACAATATTTTAATACATTCTGATTGCAATTAAACATACATTTTAAAAAGTCCATTGTGATCTTGCTGGATTTGTAGAATACATGTGTGTTACCATACCAGCTCACAGTGTTTTCTTGTTTAGAAGTATCTTTGCTAATTGTTTGGTGAATAATATTGTCAGAAGTAAACAATACTGGTTCCTACAATAGATTTTAAGTTATATTTATCTTACACATAGTATCCAAGTAGACATTTGTGTTAATTCATCTTTGCCTCTTCTTCTCTTCTCTATCTCCTTGTTGATGTATTTTTACCTATTTTTTTATAACCCAGAGTTTAGTTATCAATAGTGTAATAATATGTAGTATGTGAATTTAGCAAGTCATATAGATTAAATCCAGTCATCAATATTGTCATCTCTGGATTAGCCGAAGCTGCCACAGAAGAACTACAGCGGATGAAATAGAAACATCTAGCAGATTTGAAACAATGGACCATAATCTAAATATTCAGAAAGCCGAATCAAAACAAAGTTTACATTCTGGCCAAGAAAAACTTATACTCTCTGAGTAGTCAAAATCTGAAGTCAAGTCTTTGTTGAAATCTGTGTTGAATCTTCAGATAAGCAATGCAATTGTTTTAATTAAATAGACCACTGGAAAACAAGCAAGAGTTAGATACAGACAAAGACACATATACAGACACAGACAAAAAGACAGACACACACACATTATACTTTATTCACACTCAGTTAACTTTGATTGTGTTAATTAAAAAAATACAAAATACTGTATACTGACTGACCTCGACTGTTGGTAACTCCAGTTACTGAAGTAGGATATCCAATATTCTCTCCAAGGTAGTCTAATGACACCACCTCGATATGGTACATGGAGCACTGATCCAAATCAGTGGCATTGTAAGAGGTGCCATTTACTATTTCTGAGATGGCACCGACACACGGCTCCGGTGTACAGGACACCGTGACTTGGTAACTGATGACACAGTTGGAGTACTGTTCTACAGGCTTCCACTTCACTGTCAGCCATGATGTCCCCTTCTCAACCAGCAACAAGTTTCTCACCGTCAGATCGAACCCTGAAAGAAAATATACATTGTGGAAATTTTCATCTGCACCAAATACAATAAACAATGACAATTTTTTTATTATTTACTTCTACCCAACCTTTACTTAATTCTACTGCTCTTCTTAACAAATACTCCATTACACACTACTCATAGTAATAGTGGACTAATCGCAATTACTAACTGAGAATAATAACATGATCAAAATTGTTCATCTTGTTATATGAATTAGCAGTCTCCATAATTCCAACTTTGTCATGTTTACTTGCTAAACTGCTATTTGTCATGTTTCGAGGCCTTTCAGTGTTTCCACCATATTCAAGTCCTAAACCACGACAAAAAATCTCCTTGGATTTTGTTGTCCATGACGCGTCTGTTACTTAACTAAATACAACTATTTCATTAACGACTCGGAACACAAAGTTTTTTATGAGTAAAAACATCAAGTTTTACCTTACAACCTGAACCGGTTTTCACTTAAAAAAAAACTCCCACTGGAACCCATATATATATATAAAATATTTATTATTTATACTGAATTACCTCAAGATATTTTATTTTCCTAACTAGGAACATGATTCGAGAGCTATTGTGCTCTCATCCTCAGCCTTCGCGATTCTGCGTCTAGTGAAGTACCTATGTGTTGGTCTGTCGTCATTGTGGTCTCCTGTTGGTTTCTGGTATCTCAAAGTGGTATTTTTGTGTCTGGTTGTGGTGTATGTATTAGTATTTTGTGTATTTTCGATGTTGAGTGCTTCATAAATGAAGCATCATAAATATTATCCTTTGTACTGGATCAATACTTTCCAAGACTTGTCTTCACAGATCCTGCTTTCTCCTTTGAGCTGTTGTGCGTTCAACTGTAATTTTTCCATGATTTATCTCAACTAGTAAATGAAGTATTTCGACCAAACAATGGAAGATACGTAGAACTGTTGGCTGCTTAATTTGCCACCGTGAACAATGTATCTTTGCAGGTATAGTGTAAATTCTAGACTGAACACAGACATTTTTCTTTAGGTAGATACAATTTTTGGGTTTAAAAAAGTTAAAAGAGGTGCCTCGATAAACGATTTGATAGCAAGGATTTTAAAACATGGTATAAACAAACGAAACGTCTTTCTGAATCGTAAAACAACCACTCTTATCGGTATAACGTAGAGGAAAATCAAAGCATATCGATGTGTTTAGAACATTGAGCTCTTTTATTAGGAAAAAAAGAAAAGAAATGGAGTTTTAACATCCAAACCAGGATGACTTTTGTAAAAAAACTAAATGACAATTAAAAAATTATAAGAAATTCTAACAAAATTTTGTCTCTCAGTGAATATATAAAAGACTAATTTATTTTCATGTTTTACACGTTAAGTTTTTTTTAAATCCAAATTTATGCTCTTTAGAAGGCCTACAGGTAATCTGCAGAAACTGAGTGTTTAAAAAACTATCTATGATATGGATTTGTCACTGTCAAAGAGGTTAATATCGTACTTTGTGTATTGTTTTAGATTGTTCTGTCGCTGTCAGAGACAAGCACTCCAAAACATAAACACTCGCCACTTGTCAAGATTATACGAGCGAACAAAAAATAGGCTACGGGTCTTTTGGTACAAAGTCATGGTGAAATATTCAGTACAAATGAAAAATTCAAGACTTAATTTCCTGGTGTTATTTTTAGTTGGTGCTTATGTAACACTGCTGATGTAAAACTGAATCACTCCCTCAAATCCCGTTTTTGCTTAAGGCATCGCAGAATTTATGAGAATATTCTAAGACACTCAGTTCACCAAATTGATGTGAGTAATTTTTTATAATAGAACACTATTCTAGTTTATGTAGACTTCAGTTATTTACAACACGTATGATGTAGGCCTATCTGTGCTTTCAGTATTTCAGTACTATGCTAGCAGTGCTTTGACCAATTCTTCTTTAGTGTTTCATATTCGTCTTCCTGCTTGGAAGTAGCCCACGGCTTATCTTCTAACCTCGTCTGAAGATAAATACGATCATCCCATCCGGTTCTGGAATATCCCTCCTCAGTGGCGTTAACTACAGAGCGTCTAGACTGTCAAGTATCAGGATGTCCACAAGGTAACAGCAGGCCATTGTTTCTCGTTCTTCTTACTGTTCGAGTGAAACGAAAATAGAAAAGTTGCTCAACCGGATTGTATTAAACATAGCAAGCATGTGCATACTTTTGTCTCCATTGTTTTTTTGAGATTGATTTTCCCCAAAACAGGGGGCGGGAAACAAAAATGTGTTGTAAATTAATTAGAATTTCAACCTACATCTGAATACAGTTTCAGGTTTCAATTTTCTATTGTAGTGTATTCACTGTTCATAGCCTAAAGTTACCATATGGTACCTTTAGTTGTGAACAATGAATACACTACAATAGAAAATTGAGATTATAGGTACCATTAGTAAACAATAAGTGTGTGTATATTATAAATACATCACATTATCAATCATTAGTTTTAGTTTTGGAAATTTCAATGGTTTTGGACGCCAGAGCTCAAAACGTATATCAAACGTTTTTTTAAAATGTAGGTCTACAAGCCCATGACGGTTATCAAATTAAACAGAATTTTAGCCAAAATCTGAATTTACTGTCCAGTTTCGAAATTTTAGGATACCACCCCTCGATACGTTTACAATAATTTTTTGTTAATGTCCAAACCTCACTACTACATACCAGAGTAGCAACAGCCTTTAGTCTATAAAATTTCAGTAAAGTGTCCCTCTATATAACAAGAGTTCAGTTCCCAAATTTATAAAACGTTTGGCCCAAAAAAGGAACTAAAATTTTAAAAACTTGTTAAGATTTATGCCGGGTATCAGACTAGAGAAAATTTTAACTCAAATTCGAATGTACTGTTTATTTGGAAAACTGTTTAACTTTAGGGACATCTCGGGCTAAAAATACGGGTAAAATAAGCCTTTGCACCAGTACTGTGGTTTTACTGACGCACGCCCTGTCAGTCGTTTCGAAACCGTTTTTACTGAAGACGGCATCCAGAGGTGAGGCTGAAATGTCTGATTATAACATAAATCAGAATGATATTCATAGTAGACCACGGCTTTACACACCAGATATCAATTTGAATAATGAAGGGTAAAAATTTCGAAAAACTTGTAAACGTCTATGTGGGGTATCAGATTTGAGGAATATTATTCTACTCGGTATATTTAATAATTTGACAAAAAAATGTTTCTCAACACTACTTGCTAATTTTGGACCATCTTCAAAACGTTTTTAAGCTACAGTATGTCCAGTTATCATTTGACAAAAAAACAAAATATGAGAAAAGACGAATGGTCATCTTCTCAGGATATTTCTAAACTAATGCTAAGAATTATATATACAAGGTCCTTTACTCAGATTTAAAAATTAAAATTTAATAATTAGAATATACCTAATAATATATTGTTACGACGGTGTATAATGCCAAATTAAAAAAAAAATAATAAAATAAATTTGCTTTTAGTTAAGGTAAATGTCATTGAACGTGGTGACAATTGATGTATGAAGTTATTCGTAGAGGAGTGTAGCGAACAAAAAAACGGGTGAAGGCGTCCGCTGTCGTCTACGCAAGCCTAGCAAGTGGCCACGTGTTAGAAAGATAAGGTTATTGTGCTGGGTGTATCTAGAAGGGACGCCAGTGAATAAAAGCCTACAATCCGGAGAAAAGCATACGAGGGAGTGAATAAACTCATCAAGTGAGAAATGTTTCGTTCTGACAAAGGATGAAAGGTTACACGAACATAACAGCATAAAGAAAACAATGAATGGTGTTCCTTGACTGAAACGCATCAACAGAGGATACACCGGAACAATACTATGATACCAGGAAAGAAATCGTACCTGAGGAACGTAGGAACTAAAAGGATATGTTTTTGTTGGGAACCAGACAAAAAAGAAAATACTTACGGTGAGAGTTGGCGAGGCCTTTGTTCAAGAAAAGATAATACCATAGGCGCAACTAATTGGAGAGGCAGCTGTTGGAAGAGAAATCGGAGGGTTGTCTTTGTGAAGACTAAGAGATACGACAGCTAGATTTATTACCAGAGTATTCGGAAAAGCCGTTGACCGAAGGGTAAAGGACCCAGGAGAAGAGTTTGGTGGGAATCAGTAGAACTATGAGAACTTACTTTTGAAAAAGTAGGTGGTCTCTGGAGTAGGTTGTACGAAAAAGACCCAATTAGGAAAAGACATCGCCGAAACCAGGAGTCTAGTGGGGAAATTCTCATGTTCGATATAGGCAAGCGACAGAGACGCGAAAAAGGGAGTCTTTACGAAATTTTCGAAGGGATCGGAAGTAAAAGGCGTGACAAAAGTGTTACGGGAGTTCGTAAAATGACTTAGAAAATATCGAAACGATATATCGAAACTGTTTAACATTTTCTAGCTTTCAAGTTTGTGATCGTATGACAGTAAATGATAGTGAAACGCAATACAACGGCGGTATTAACAATTCAACAATGTTGTATAATAATTAGTCATGAACGAATAACAGTAACTTACCGTCATGTGTATCAGTTAAACAAACCATAAAACCGAGTGTAATATACATCTTTAAACAATATCGCGAGTAATTTAATAATGTATTCACAGAATGTCAACAATAATTTAGACTCGAAATAAACCCAATACGAACACGCGTTGTGTAATGTGCTGTATATGTGAAGTGCTACAGTGAGGTCCACGCAGACCACTCGAGATTTCGGAGGTGACTTATCATCAATACTCCAAATGCTGACCAAGAAGCGTAGCTTACCACACCTGCGACCTCTACTAGATATGGATAATCGTACCTCAAGTAAATTTGTTATGTACTAATTAAATTTTACACCCACTTGTCTGTCACTAAAATAACTCGCTAAAGAAATTAATTTAAAGACTTCATTATAAGTAAGGTCATGTTGAACCATTAGAGAAAATCGTAGGAAATCTAGTACTTCATAAAATATCTATATTACAATCGCCTTGATTTTAAATGAATCCGTTATGATACAAAATGTTGTACTAAACGTAAGTTGATCAATTATTGAAGAATGAACTATAGTAAGAAGTAAAGTTTTAGAGATTGAAGAATTATTAAATTTTTTAAATGTGCATTAATTAATATTTATAGTAATAATTAAGTGTACCATGAAATATGATGATATATAATGATATTTAGTTAATAAATTAACTACTAGAAAGTAATGAAGTATTGATTTTATTGAATTTAACCCTGAGGTAAACAAAAACAGTAAATGTATTATTATATTTGACGCACACGACGTCGGGCAAACTAAGTTATTGTTATATTGACGCCGCAACTAGTGGGGCATCATAAAAGATTGTTATAGGTGTCACTGATCGTCATATTTGGTACAGTACAATTTGACGGACGTTAGTAAAATGCCTAACGGAAAAATGTAGACAAAGTTCCCGTGAAGAGCGGCAGCAGCTAGAACCAATAGGAGGGGTGATGACATAAGGGGAGAGGCTTAAAGTATAAAAGCCTACAACGTACAGTTGACAGACGTTGTTTTAGACCTGATGATGTCAGTGATGACGAAAAGCTTTGTCTAAACAATAAAAATTATAGCAGTTAGCAATTTCATAAAACTAATATAAAGAATATGTCAACTCTCACAACAACATTTCGCTACAAATACTCGATCCGCGCTAAATAAATCGCTCAACACCACTGAACTGACAAGCCGGCTGCTAAGGCTTTTTATGGGTAGCGCACGCCTTATAAAAATCTTCCATCCTCAATGTGCACGCCACTTAATGTTAATCACATGTTCTGTAGAGTACTCTGGAACGTACTTAAACGCGGCCTTGACTGAGGCAACACCTGCCACACTAGGCGGGAGGACTCTCTCGGCTATTCTACGTGGTTCCATTCGTTTCAGTAACAGTATTTAGTTCAAAATGATGAGCCAGTTCTACAGCTCAGGGAGCTTAGTAGTAGTGATTTATTTTGTAGAGAGCTATCTTACCAGTACATTGACTAACTATAACTACACAGTAGTTATTTGTTTGTGACTTAACAATCTTCAACTGAATCAGTGAGTTGAAAAAGATAACTAATCTATTGTAGAGAAGACCCATGACAACGTATGGGGTAAAAGATATTATGATGTGCATTGCTAGTGGAGAAGGAACCTTTTAGACTATTCAAGGAATGGCCTCGCCTAGTTTCGGAATAGTTTCCTTTTTCGACTCATCGATTTGATTGAGATCAATATTAAAGGTGCTGACTGCACTGCGGGTAGAAGAATAGACGTTTCTCTACGTCGGCGATAGGTTGGAGCTTCTTCCCTGGCCCGTCCTTTGGTTGGATTAGTAGATTTGGGTAGATTCCTGACGGTATAGAAATTATTCGGATATTACAAAACAATATGTAAGTATAATAACTTGTACAAATCGAAGGCGACCCACCATGAAACGTTGCCAGGGGCTCTATTTATACCGCTGACTCTCTTTCTCCTGCAGTATCTATGGATTCCCTGTTATACCACTACCTGCATCGATTGCACTGAGAGTCGAACCTGTCATGGAATATTCTGTCCAGTCTTACCCTCTACCTTACAATACTCCGAGGTCTCTGTCAACAACGTGATCTGTCAAACATGCTATCTCATGCATTTAGAGTGCATAATGATTTGGGAATCGTTAAGTCAAAGACTAACTAGAGACCGACTTCTCTGAGAATTGTTGCGTAAGCCAATGTATTGCGCACTGAATTAATGAACACCGAATCTGCGCAGACGAGCCACGATTAAAATTTTCGTTTGTACTAATATCCTGTAAAATGACTCGGTCCAGTTTTCCCAGCTGAAGTTCTGTTTGTTGCGGTGTACATGCGCTATTCGTTGAAAAGCGTTAGTCTTTTTACTGATATCTTATCAACAATTAATCGCTGAAGTAGAACATTAAATGTTATCTCAACAATTTACAATCTAAACTACTCAATTAGACCTTATCGAGGTAATTGCACTTCCAACGTTCAGGAATATTCCCATAGGCGGCATTACGATGAAAACTAGAGCAGACACTAAAGTCTTGTATGGATTTTATATTTTCAAACTAAATTTTGGCAATGTTTCGTAAATAATTGAAATCGTTTGCCAGATGTCGTTGATAGAATAGGCCTACTACGTAGCACAGAACACGATCTTCTAGCTTCATCACGTCTTCTTTGTTAAAACAAGAGTCATTATCATCATCTACTTCAAGGATTAGTGATTCCGGACTCGCAGGTCTATTGAGCCCATCTTGCTTTTGGGCGTCCTGGATCTCTTTTACCTCTTATTGTATACTGCCAAGCCTTTTTGGCAATGTTATAATCTGGCTGCCTATTTAAACGTCTGTCTTTTTCCATTTGGTGCGATGCTCTTAATATTTTTTTCATTTACTGAAAACATACTCGGTTCTCTCCGCATATCAACATTCCTCTTACCATCTCTTAATCTAAATCCTGCCACTAAATGCAAACATTTCTTCTTTGCAGCCTGGATACGTTTACAATTAATTTTTTGTTAATGTCCAAACCTCACTACCATAAACCAGAGTAGCAACAGCCATTAGTCTATAAAATTTCCGCAAAGTGTCCCTCTATAAAACCAGAGTTCAATCCCAAATTTATAAAACGTGTAGTCTAAAAGGAAACACTATTTTCTACAAACACAATAAAAGTCAGAATTGTATGAAAACTACTTACACCAATTCGTAGACTATACATCCTTACTAAGCAGGATAAGAGAATAGAGCCGACGACATAAAACAAAGAGTAAGAGAAATCAAAGCTATGTTCGACAACAAAAAGTTTGTTATTAAAAAATTTACAGGCATTGCACAAATGCAATGCACAGAGAAGGGCATTGAAAATGCTTAAATAAATCTAAAAAATATATATATTTATGTTCATTCACCAATCAATGAATTCATTCTTCATTCACCAATCAATGGATTCACTCTTCATTTACCAATGTACAGATTATAAGTTAAATGTAGTCACATTTATAAGTGAAGTTTTATATGTGTACTACGTTATTAACAACAAAGAGTTTTCTATGGAAACTCATCGGTTCCCATTTTCGATCACGCACCAGCGGTCGTTTTCAAATGTGCGACACGTCCTTATAAACATTTTCACCGACACGTCCTTATAAACATTTTCACCGACACGTCCTTATAAACATTTTCAATGTTAAAACGAATAGAAACCGGGCTTTTGGGGCGTGGTCGATTGCTTGAATCATCGTTTCTAAACGTTACGGCTACATCTCCGAAGGCCATCCTCAGTAGGCTATAGCTTTCAATGGATGTTCAGCTGAACGCACCTCTCTGTCGAGGAGTAAGCAATAGCAAATTTCGAAAACGACGTTCCCTATATAGCTTTTGACGTGACGTAGGCGAGACATCCGCATTTTGACATCGAAAGCTATATGCCTATGTGACATCGAATGCTATATAGGGAACCTCGTTTTCGTAGTTTGCTATTGCTTATTCCTTGACAGCGAGCTGCGTTCAGCTGAACATCCATTGAAAAGCTATAGCCTACTAAGGATGGCTTCCGGAAAGTGTGGTCGAAACGTTTACAAACGACAATTCGAGCAATCGACCACCACGGTCCAACAGTGTTCACTCCGCCCGTGATAGTCTACAGAATAGGAACAAAACGTTTAGTACACTTCACGATGTCAACACTGTAACCGGGAAAACTAATCGAATATTGAACACAAACCACTGGCGTCTCCAGTTTGCAATCGTGGACAGCCGCGTTAAAGCAATAAATCCTCTGGAACATTTAGACCGACACTGAAAGTAAAGTGGTCATGTAGGTGGATTTGCTACGTTATGTCAAAGACATAAGTATTATGCATAAATAGACATAATAAATTTGTTAAAATGTAAAAAAATAGTTCATCATCATCATCGTCTCCACTTCACTGCCTGTTCCGGAAACCACTTCGTCCTCAGACTCCCCACACTACGATACCCTGTGCATTTATAATTCAAGACAAGTTTGGGAAAGCGATCTTGCTGGATTCTTTCCAAACACTTACACCTGTTGGGTTTGCATTCCGTAATTCTATCCTGTAATTTAAAAATGTGTAATTCTCGCCTTATCTGTGCATTACTTATTCTGTTCCGTAACGTGCATCCTTTGACCAACCTGAGAAATTTAACTTCTGCTGATGTAACCTTCTCTCTGTCTCACTCCCATACAGCGCCACCGGTACAGCCATAGTCTTATAAACTTAAGCTTAGTGTCTTTCCTAGTTCTGTATTTTCAGGTTCCGACCGGAGACACTCCGTAACACACGCACCATGGGTATACGAGAGGAGGGTATAAACCAGTCGACAGACTGAAGGACCCAATGATAATAATAATGGATTGTCCCACATATTAAGTTTAAATTTATTAAGTTTATTTTCGACATCACAATACTGTCGTAAATTCTGTCGTACTTTCCCATTTTCTATTTTTTACTGTCGTAAAATAGTTATACGCGTATTTGAAGGGACACTCAGAGAAAATTTATTACAACGACGTAGGGTGTATTTTTTAAGCAAGCCATTAGTGGCGTAACAACAACAGTATACTGTAGTTGGAAATGAATAGTTGCTTGCAATGGAGCTGTCATTTATCAAATTAGATCGAAGTAGGCAGATGAATGGGATTAAAAACACAACTTATCTCTCGATTTAGAGTAACGATTTTTAAAAACGGATACTACAAGTATTTTCAAAGTTTTACATGAACAGGTTACTGGCCTGTTGCACAACCCCCTACCAGGAGGACCAGAGACTCTTCTGTGAAGGTTACGTACCTTATAAGACCATACCTTAATAAGTGAGGCCTAGGTCATGACAAAAAAGGAAAGCGGCAAGATTCAGAATGCTGAAATGCAGTTTCTTCTAAATACTTTAAATTATACATACATATTATTATTGGTATCCAAATCACTTTGTTATATATCAATTAATAAATTACCTTAGATCCATCGTGTGACTTTGTTTTATTCTTGGATTTCGTTGTCCATGACATGTCCGTTACTTAACTAAATACCACTATTGTATTAACGACTCGGAACAATGTATCAATGTATCTCTGTTTGCCAGACAGAACGTAGCTTCAAACAGAGATACATTGAACACACAAAGGCACTCCACTCCACTACAGAATCCACCTTTGCAAACCACCTCATTGAAGCAAACCACACATATAAAAATATCGACAATAACATGAACATTCTACACGTACACACAAAAGGCCGAAAACTAGACACTCTAGAACAATTGGAAATATACAAACACACGAAAACAAATAAAAACGACATCCTAAACGAACAGACACAATTCAAATCGCACACATTATTCGAACATATCTCACCCCACACACACAGCATCGTCTTTCGAAATTCGATTCCGTCGTCCACAACAGGACGGACAGCGCTACCAGCGGCAACCTCTGAAGAAGCCTTTTAAAGGCGAAAAACGGTTCAGGCTGTAAGGTAAAACTTTATGCTTTTACTTATAAAAAACTTAGTGTTCCGAGTCGTTAATACAATAGTGGTATTTGTTTTATTATTTAGAATTATCCGTTTCGGAACATATCTTCCATCATCAGATTCCTTTACTCAGTTGAGATCGTCAAATGTTACAATCACATACTCAATTGTTAAAAACACGTCAGTATGGGATTAAATTATACATTACAAGATAGAATAAGGAATGAAGATATCAGAACAGAACTCGAAGTAAAGGACATAAATGAAATTATTTCAATGTACAGAAGACAATGATGGGATCACCTGCAAAGGATGACAGAGGATCGATTGCTGAAAGAGAGGCTGAACTATAAAGCCACTAGTATAAGAGACGTGGGTAGTCCGAGGATGAGATGGGACAGGTTTATATAACCTAATCCTTGAGGAGGAGGAGGAGGAGGAGGAGGAGGAGGAGGAGGAGGAGGAGGAGGAGGAATTTAAAAATCGGTATCGGTACAAACAAGCTATGAAAATGACAGAAAAATTACGTTAGGTCGAATGCAGGAACTTCTCTCTCAAGAAGCTGATGCTACTACCCAACTATAGAGACATTGGATTCTTAAGATATAGCCTACACCAGAGAACCCTATTAATTTCGGCCGATAATCTAATTCCATTGTTCAACATGTAACACTTAAAGTTGTCTTTGTCCTACTAGTTACGTCTACACGTGTCGCTGAACAGATAAGAAGCTGACACTCACCTGTGCTGTTGGCGACGCTGAACCTGGCGCCGATCTGTTTCGCCACGGTTACGGTCTCCGAGAGACCGCGGTTGGGCGTCACGCTGACCGCGTACCACTCGCATTCATCCAGAACAGATAAGAAGCTGACACTCACCTGTGCTGTTGGCGACGCTGAACCTGGCGCCGATCTGTTTCGCCACGGTTACGGTCTCCGAGAGACCGCGGTTGGGCGTCACGCTGACCGCGTACCACTCGCATTCATCCAGAACAGATAAGAAGCTGACACTCACCTGTGCTGTTGGCGACGCTGAACCTGGCGCCGATCTGTTTCGCCACGGTTACGGTCTCCGAGAGACCGCGGTTGGGCGTCACGCTGACCGCGTACCACTCGCATTCATCCAGGCTGTCCGTCGTCAGCGTCGCGTTGTTGTCCACCAACGTCTGGTTGTACACCTCGGTCAGACACTTGAACTCCTCCCAGGTGCCGCAATCAACCGGTATGGAGTACAGTTCCAGCAGGTAATCCGTCAGACAATTGGTCAACCACTCTTCCGGTTTGTCCCACGTTATCTGCACCGTGGTTACGTTATCAAACGTTACTGCCACGTTCGACGGAGGCGGAGGATCTGAAACACAAAATACCACATTGAATGTACGCCCCTGCCGTTTTACTGTAGACGTCTCCCATATCAACTGTCGACGGGTCTACTATCTAAGTGAAAAATAAGGTTACTTCACATAGAGTTGTATTGTCACTATAGAACGCATACTAATCCGTTACCCCTCCACACGGTCAACCGTAACCCACACCATGGAAGAATCCTAGCAACGCTGCTAGCTCGTTTACTACAATCCTCTGAAGTTCTCCAAACTACCACAAGTACAACGTATACCTCCGGCATTAGTTGGGAGCAAGCACTAGCTGCTGGAAACATTTGCTCGTCTAAGTTAAATCTGATAAATTTAAGTCTCCTATTCTGTTTAGCCCGGCTCAGTAGTTCGCTTCAATTGTCTGATAAAAGCCCTCTTTATTGTAGTAGTACTTTTTTTTAGCGCAGTTAGCGATAAATCGTTATGTTCTCCCCCCCCCAATAATATTTAATTTAATATTAATTAATTTACAATTTTTTGTTATGAAGCACAACGTTATCACAGAATGTCAGAGCGGTCTGAGACTCAGTTCGAAAGTAGAACACGTTCAGCTGAAATACTTAAAGTAAATTTTTGGATTATTGGCCTATATACAAGTATAATGAGTATAGTTCTCTATTAAAAATGAATATTGTATTTAACATTCATGCAAGAAAATAAAATACATAAATTGTAATAATAATAGTAATAACAATAACAATAGCATGAACATAATAATAGTAATAACAACTTTAATATAATTAGTAGTAGCAGTAGTAAGTAGTAGTACAGTACAACCTCTTTTATCTAGATCAACCGGGACCGGAGGTCATCGGGATTCACGAAAATCCGGAAAATAGACGATCTAAATTTTAATGTAAATTACGGTAAGTTCTTGGAACAGACGGTTTGCAGGTAGCGCGGATCTGTACAATACCTCACTGTAATGTACTGTAACTGCACTCCTAGTTGTTTGATTAGTTTTGTTATCGTGGGGATTCTATTGCTTCGCTAAAGCCGTAAAGTTCTGTGCGTAGTTGTAAAATCAGATATATTATTTATTACAGTACTAACCGAATTCGGGTATAATAAATACTGTACTACTGTATTTGGAGTAGACTATTGTAGCCTACTTGTAAAGCGACTATTCTGGAAAAAAAAAAAAAAAAAAAAAAAAAAAAAAAAAAAAAAAAAAAAAAAAAGAGGGTTAGTTGAAAAGTTTGCGGAGCGACATCTATAGCTCATCTATAACTAGAATCTTTCGTGTGCTGCAAGACGTATATTTCGCGTTAATTTCCAGATATGTCCGTCAATTTATTCACTTTTTACCAACTGTTTGAAATTTTCCTGTCACGCGTGTTTTTAAAATAACAAAATCAAACATCGTGTTGTGACGAATTCTCTGTTAAAAACGTTTTAGCGCCAATGAAAAAGCAAAATGAAACTGTAAATGTGTCAGGAGATGCTTTGCGCCTTCAGAAAAAACAACGGCAAGTGGGGCACGCTCGTGTTTAAACGTGGTCGTACAATCACTGAAGACGATCCCAGCACTGGACGTCCAAAAAGTGCATCAAAAATGACGTTATTGAAAAAATTTGGAAGACCGCAGATTGAGGAGTGGATGACGTTGCTGAAATCATAGGCATCTCATGTGAGCGTGTGCATCATGCTTTAAGTCGAGAACTTGGTGTGAAAAGCGTTGTGCAAGATGGCTGCCGCGTCTGGAGTTGTTGCTTTTATTGGGCGTCCAGTGCGACCATGTTTCAGTGCTCGTGCGACAATGTTTAAACCGTTGGTTTTTGAAGTCGCAGCATCTTCTGACACATTTACAATTTCGTTCTGAACTTCCGTTGGCGCTACACAATTTTTAACAAAGGACCACACCACGATGTTTGATTTTGTCCGTTTTTCAAAACACGCATGACACGTCAATTTTGAACAGCTTCTAAACTATGAATAAATTGATTACGTAGGCCTACATTTGGAAATTAACAGGAGTTCTCATAAAATACAAATCTGCCGCAGCACACGAAAAATCTTTAGTTTTACCGCTAAGCTATTATAACGCAGTAATTTCAATCCGGATTACAGAAGAATCCAGTTCAACGAACGAGGTTCGTATGTAACGATTTAAAACAAATTTTAAATAGCACAAAACAAAAAATTCTTTCGTGTTCGTAATAACACATAATAAAATAATCCACCCCCCCCCGCTGTAGCAAATACCTGTACAAACAAGTGAAAAGCCAGTACGGACACGCAAATTATACAGTTGTTACGCTAATTAAAATAATCATGGTAATGATCTCTAAAAAACGTGATAGTTACAAATAAAATACTGACGAAAATAAAGAAGCTGTGATATAACTAATAGTAGCTAATTAAAGGTAAAATTATAATAATAAAAGAACGAACTACTTTTCTCTCGATGTGTAAACGACGCCAGATCCCTACTCACGGCCACAAAACCTACCCCAGTCGTCTCTGAATTGCGCCCAAGCCAACTGCTTTGCCATGCGTTGTCACAAGAAATACGTGTTACATTACATAACTATGTATAAATAAATAGATGCTTCTTGGTAACAAGAGCAATAAGCAGAGGAGAGTGCAAATATGTAGTTAAAATGTAAAGGAAGTTATGTAGTTAAAAAGTAAATATATAAACAGTAGCCATCACATCTCTTTAAGTAAGCGTTTAACAATTGAAGTATGTACAATACCGAATCAGAATGTAACAGTAGTGCAGTTTAAACAAAATGTGAAAAATGAAAACGACCGTCTGAAGGAAATCAACAACCACACTATGAGCATCACGTACCCAGAGACAGAGTATCATGACTAAACTACCTACTTAGAGTCAACAGTTTAAATGAAGGACCACAAACTGCAGCTAAGAACATCCAGAAAACACCACCGTAGAGGATCATGAAGAAGACCAGTCGTGGACGTACCCAATACCCAGGTGACACGGAAGCATAACTTCTGTGGTTATATTTCTTCTAACAACCCAGAGTAAAGACCGTATATTTCTCGTAAAGACTCATATAAATATTGCAAATTGTAACGTAGTAATATGGATAGTTACTGTAACTAAATAATAGTAACCTGAAGATGGTTACAGGTATAACTAAGTCAATAGTAAATTAAACTATTCTTCAAATAATTACATAATGTGAAAATAATCTGGAATATCATAAAAATTAGAACCCGGATCCGTGGTATTTAATGTAATATACAGCTGTATGGTTTTGAGCTCATCATAATAACGTTTTAAGAAGAATGAAAGCATTTAGTAATGAATTTATTCATTAAGTAAGAATCATGAATGTTGGTATACAACCTGATATATCACAAACCTTATTTTGAAAGTTGTAATAAAGAGATGTCTTTGCTAAACCCAAGAGAGTGAGTAAATTTACGAAACCTCAGTCAAACTCCTAAACTTTACAGGTTCCCAATTTGTTGGTAAGTAATCAATAAATATAATGGCAGCCGGTTTAATTGACAAAGGCCAATTAAACTGGTTCCCCGTGTTATACTGTCAAGAAGAAGACGTTATACGTATAAATGAGGTTGTACTGTAGTAGTAGTAGTAGTAGTAGTAGTAGTAGTAGTAGTAGTAGTAGTAAGTCTTTTTCGGGTTAAGTTGAGGCAGCTGTCTAGGCCGGAAGGGTCGAGGAAAAGTCTATGCGGCGGCCGGCGCCCATTGGTCACGCCTCCTTGACTACCACACTAAAAAAATAATTTTCCTTGATCTGTGGTGTAGATTAAAATAGTCAAGGCTATTGTCATCGTCATCATTAAACAAAGAAATCACTGTTTGTCTCACGTCAATCGACCTTGTTTTAGTCCTAGACTAATCGTGTTTGATTTCAAACTCTCTCAGACAATTTTAATGGTATTAACTTACTATATAATATTTATACCGTTTTTTACCAGCAGATTTGTGAAATGAGCATTGAATGATATGTTTAATGGCAGAATGGCTATACTTGGGTGACCAATTTTATTTGAAAAATATAAATCGATATAGACTATTTAAAATAGCTCCAAAACACAGAGAGGAAGTTAAACCGTCATATAGTAATTAAAACATAATTTCAAAACTTGATTTATTAATACATTTTTAACTTGATTGTTATGCTCATTAATAATACTCAGTAAATTAAAACTGCCGCGATTACGTACTATAAATTCCTTATATGTAGGCCTACTATAACAATACTTAACAATAATTTCACCTAACAAAACTGGCAAGCTAATTGCAAAGCTCCCAAGTTATTTAAATTTTCTAATAACTTTTGTTTTTAGGAAACTTATTATCACAGATCTGCTGGTAAGAAGCTATAAATATTATATAATAAGCTAATACCACTGAAATTGCTGAGGGAGTTTGTATCAAACACAAATTAGTCTAAGGCTGAAAGAAGGTCGATTGACGAGAGACAAACATTGATTTCTTCGTTTAATGATGGCAATGACGATGACAATAGTGTTTAATATTTTTATCTAACTCACGGATCCAAGAAAATTATGTTTTTAATTAGGGCAATCAAGGAGACCTGACTTCATGTGGATTTAGTCGGCCGGCCGCGGCGCAAACCCTTCCGGCCTCAACTTGACCTGAAACAGGTGTTTCATAACTTTGCAAATACGGTATAATTGTGTAAGCACATACTGTAGTAGTCTATCTGTTGAGTACATACGCCAAGCATTAAACAGCCACTTGTAATTTATAATATTTTAATATGTACAGTTAATGTGTGTATACAAATGGAACATAATAAATTGTATTAATCAAATCAGATTTGACGCCGTTCATAGCCAGTTTGGTTACAGAGTAGGCAAAGCATGTAACCAAAATTGTCTTCTTATAAGAAATCGCCGACATCCTATGACTTTGAAACAAAGCAACCATCTTGCACACTTTCAATGAACAGTTTTGCATATATTATATAAACAACAATTTTTTGAAAGGCCAGTAGTATGAAGCATAATAGTATAAAAATTTACAGGCATTGCACAGAGAAAGGCATTGAAAATGCTTCAATAAATCTAATATATATATATATATATATATATATATATATATATATATATATATTTATGTTCATTCACCAATCAATGAATTCAGTCTTTATTTACCAATGTACAGATTATAAGTTAAATGTAGTCGCATTCATAAGCGAAGTTTTATATGTGAACTACGTTATTGACAACAAAGAAGTAGTTTCTATGCAAACTCACCGGTTCCCATTTTCGATCACGCACCAGCGGTCGTTTTCAAATGTGCGACACGTCCTTATAAACATTTTCAATGTTAAAATTCAGTGCACAGGCTATGTTATGTGACAATTACAATATTACATGGTCTCGTGTAGACACGGTACGCTTTGGGCGTTGCTTAACGCTGTCTGTTGCGGTCGATGTAACTAGAGTCTGTCAGGGAAAGATTTGATTAATTTTATTAACGTCTTATTAATTGCTTTAGGCAGCAAATATGGATCGAATTAGAGACCACAAGGGGTGATGTCCCATAATTCTGGAGGACGACGAAGACGACAAGAAAATCTAACTACTACGTGCGTCTCACTAACTGTTGCGAGCACATTTTATGGCCGCACGTAATGGTCTGTATAAAGTAATTAATAAGAAAATATAAATTAATTTAACTCTGCCAACGGGTGTTGTTTAACAACGGCCGGTCGCAGTTAGTAATCTTTTATATATATATATATATATATAATTTTAACTTTCACTTTTAAATATTAATCATATTTTGGAAATATTAACTTTACTACTGATTTAAATATTTTTTTCATTTTATCCGGCATTTTAATACAAAAATCGGCATTTTGAAATAAAAATGGCCGGCTTTGAAGTTTTCATGTGTGGGAATCCCATTTGTATACCCTTGAAACAATTATTATGAGAAAATAATTACAACGTAATTCACAACTTTGCTCTGTCAGCTGACAAAGCACAGCATTCACAACAAATATCTGTCCGTATTTTCCGGTTATCATACGCCGTACTAGGCAAAAACCGACGTCCGCTCCATAGTTTTAGTGTATTAGTGGGGTATTAGACTGTAGTTTTGTTTATTTTGTAACATTATCTGTTCGTAGTTTTTCCTGATATAACGATTTTTTTAGTTGTGATATTTTAATTTTTATTCGTAATTTTATCGATCCTCTACTGTAGTTGTGATGATTGTGCTGTGAATTTCACACTGTGATAAAGTCTACGATTTCATCTATTAGATATATGTGTGTGTGTAGTGTTAGATGTAATTTAAATTAGCCTGAAGACGATTGCATATTTTAGCAACCGGAATGTCGGTTTCGTATTTATTAAACTATCAATGATGGATAACTGTTCCGCACATTGGCAACCTCTCAGTGGCTACATTTAAAGAAAATATTGTACGTGAGAGGTTACAGCTAATTACATTTTTGTATGAGTGGACGACTTCGTGTCGAGGAAGAATAAATATGGAATGCCGAATAGAGAATTTTTCTTATCTGAGGATGAGATAATACTCTAGAAAGCAGTTATTAGCAGCAGTTAAAAGTACTGGATTGAAAATTTTATTTCTTGGCTAACAATCCAGACTTATAGCCATATAACGTATGATGTGCGTACTGTTATTTTGCTGTTCTAACTTCAGCGGTATTTAATATTTGAAAGATTTATTGCTTTATTGTTAGGGACAAGTCAGCAGTGAAATCCTCGCCAGACAAATTACGATTTACAAGCTTGAAAAGAAACTACACAGAAACGAACAGCGTGCAGTTTACACTTAGAGGAATTGAAAAGCCATAAAGACTTTGGCAGGTAAAAAGAATAAAAAAAATGGAAATCCAGTCTAAACTCCAGGAGAGCTGAAATTTGTCTTTTAGATTTCAACATTTTTTATGCTATCTTTTTCGAAACCACTGTCTTTTTTATGTGGTTGTGAGACGTGAATGTTGTGTGTGTGTGTGTGTGTGTGTGTGTGTGTGTGTGTGTGTGTGTGTGTGTGTGTGTGTGTGTGTGTGTGTGTGTGTGTGTGTGTGTGTGTGTGTGTGTGTGTAGCTACTACCAGAAAACTCTAGGCCTTTGTAAACAGAGGTCTACGAAGATAGACGTCTGCACATTTTCTTGACAGACCGTGTCACTAACACAGAGCTCTGTTTAAGAGCGAAACCAGAAACCGATTGAAAAAGAAACTCGAACAAGAAAACCGGAAAACTAATAGCCATTTGAAGTAATTTGGGAGGGGTTGGAATTAGTCGGCTGTGATAGTCATGTTTTCCTACTTTTTGTATCCCCCCCCCCTCTCTCTCTCTCTCTCTCTCTCTCTCTCTCTCTCTCTCTCTCTCTCTCTCTCACACACACACACACACACACACACACACACACACACAGAGCAATGAATCATTTTTAAATAACACACTCTCTCCCTTCCGCTCCACGTTTCCTTCACAGTTGATTTTTTTCACAAGCTTCCAGTCTTCAGCACAGCTTCAGTATAAAATTTTTCGATGAATCTGTACTGTTGAAATCCATCTCGCTGTTCAATTTACTGCTTACAATTTGATGCAACAAAACGCACTGGTACTGGATTACACACTGGAGTTTCAACGCTGTAGTGTACACGATGTTCACTGAGCACTGTACACCGAGTAAACTTTAGGAAACTAGACGGGACCACGTTGGTTGGGGATTCTCTTAAATATGCATGAGTAGACGACTTGCTCAGGTGTAATGACAATAAACAATAGGCAACCTTTTTAAAGGTTGTTAACGTAGTAGGCAGGTAGTCTGATACGATGGCCCCGTCAGGTTTCTATAACCCAAAAATTATATTGCATTCTGTTATTTGTTTTATTGTACAAAATAAAGATGGTAAAATAGAAATTCTGATAAAGTATTTTCAAGACAATTTGTTTACATTGTTTCTTCTCTAAACCACAACCCGAGGATTGGTGGGTAAATCGTCCTACTCACAGGATCTCGTTAGTTTGATCCAACAGCTGTTTTTACAGTCTTTTCTTAGCATTACTCCCACAAAATTTGACCTCTAACATTCTTACACCAACATCTACAGGCCTCAGTATCCCCAACCAACAGTGTTTTCTTGAGCCTATCTCAAGACGCTTTTCCACAATTTTCGTTTCGAGTGTACTTCTAAATGTTTCAATACTGTTCACTTTATTTTTTCACGAAACCCTCTGCGTTCTCTCCGAACGTTATGTCCGAAACGCCGTAATTTTTTCATGAACTTTTGCGTTTAGTCCATCTAAATTTGTTACGTATTAACCAAAATGATACAAAATATTATATGATATAAACACAGCGCTGTCTAGTGCGAATGAATGTTTATTACTATGATAGTGATCTATAGTACAACAATGCTCCAATGTTTCACTGACCTACCGTACATAAAATTGACAAACATATTTGATTACATCTTCTCTTATATATAAAAATGAATGTTTCTTTGTTTGTCCCGTATGCGTTCCTATACCATTCATCCGATTGCGATGAAACTTCGGTGAGACGTTGTGCGCACGCCCGCGAAGGTTTCTGAATTTTTTCGATGGGGTCCTTGGGGGGGTTCTTTGGGGTCTTCCACATCTCCTCCTAAACCACTGGACCGATTTCAACCAAACTTGGCACAAATATTTTACGCAACGGAAGAACCAACATAGGATAGGTGTTTTTCGATGGGGTCCTTTTGGGGGTTCTTTGGGGTCTTCCACATCTTCTCCTAAACCACTGGACCGATTTCAACCAAACTTGGCACAAATATTTTACGCAACGGGAGAACCAACATAGGATAGGTGTTTTTTTTCGACGGGGTCCTTTGGGGGGTCCTTTAGGGTCTTCCACATCTCCTCCTAAACCACTGGACCGATTTCAACCAAACTTGGCACAAATATTTTACGCAACGTGAGAACTAACATAGGATATGTGTTTTTTCGATATGATCCTTCGGGGTTCCTTTTGGGGGTCCTTTGGGGTCTTCCACATCTCCTCCTAAACCACTGGACCGATTTCAACCAAACTTGGCACAAATATTTTACGCAAAGGGGGAACCAACATAGGACAAGTGTTTTTTCGATACGATCCTTTGGGGGGTCCTTTGGGGTCTTCCACATCTCCTCCTAGACCATTGGACCGATTTCAACCAAACTTGGGACAAATATTTTACGCAACGGGAGAACCAACATAGGACAGGTGTTTTTTTTCGATACGATCCTCTGGGGGGTCCTTTAGGGTCTTAAAAAACTATAAGATCTGGTTACTATGGCAACCCAATAGAATAGATTCTGTTCTAAATATATTACCGCATTAAATTGAAGACCACGCGAACGAAGTCGTGGGCAACAGCTATTTATTTTTAAGAAACCTAATTTAATTGAACTTTATTAAACTAACATTTTCATTACGTACAACGTGAAACTCCGTAGCGAAGCACGGGTATTCCGCTAGTTATTTATATAATTACATTACATTACATTACATATTTAATTAAAAGATATTTAATGTTGTATATTTATGTTGCGTAACTTAATCCCTAGAGAGTAGCTGACCATTCGAGACCACGAAACAGAAATATACGGAAACCGTTCGAGACCACAAAACGGAAATATACGGAAAATACTTCCATTATCTTGGTAACGGAACCAAGAGCCACAACTTGATAGGACATACTTGGCTTGGCAATGTACAATGCGACTGGGCATTAGGCCTAACGGGTCAATGTAATTTGCTAGCAGATGTATTAAGAGCAAAAACCTATTAACCTTGAAAAGAAACGTATTCGATCAGTGGAATAAAATATGGACGAGCAACACTAAATTTAGTTTTGACGACCAGTGGAAATATAGTTTTCTATTTGTTTAGCGGCTGAGCCGTGTGGATGAGGGGACGAGACTCTACACATGATGTTGGATCAGAACACAGGATCGTGAAGACGATATCAAAGTATGAAGACGTCGTTCATGTGTTCCTGAAATGTATATAAATTGAACTTTTCAAGAAGACACTTGAATTTTTATGACAATGGAGATCACAAAGGAAGAATCACCATCACCTTCACAACACAGGTCCTGCCTGTTCCGCCTTCAAGGATCCTCCAGCCATCTCCTCCTAGGTCTACCCGCACCCCCGTGTCCTATAGGTTTGTACTTCTAGACTTGTTTGGCCAGTCTGGAGTCTGACATTATTCCTAAGTGTTCTTTCCACAGTCGTTTGTAATCTTTCAATTTTGTATTCAAGTTAAAAACTTGTAACTCTTCTCTTATGGCCTCATTTCTTATACTGTCAAGTTTAGAACACCTTTTAACTCCTCTTAAGAATGCCATTTCCGAAGCCTGTATTTTACTATCTTTTTATTTTCTTGGTTGTTGTCCATAATTCACACCCATGGGACAGTACACGGACAGCCACAACTTTATAAAACTAATGATTCACCTTACTGAAACCGTCCACTGACTTCAAGTTGTATATTTATGACTCGTTTCGAGTCATATGACCCTTCATCAGATAGTTATCACTCACAAGGAGATCATCAAATATTAAAATTCACAAAAACACAAAAAACACACATATGTACAATTGTAAAACCTACACAAACGTCCGACACAGTGCACTGCGTGAGGCCCACTGGACTCTGAGCAAACGCGTGTCTCGCCGTGTGTTATCTCATAATCGATTGCAGCGCGGTGTCATATAGCGGGTTTGATTTGAAATTTAATTTATCGTTAAGTATGCCATCATGAGTAACTGGGTTATTATGTCCACTATAGATTTCAAATTCTTCTCATGCATCCATATAACGACCCTTACTACAATAATGTAAGGGTATTAAATTCGTATTAAAATTCGTGTACGAATGGTTGCATGTAATTAAATGTCGTGTGAAATTAGATTTTATATTATCTATAGAAACACCTTTGCTGATGAGATTATGTGGAGTGTGTTCCCGAAACTTTTTAATAAAAGGCCTCCCCGTTTGACCAATATAGAAACATTCACAATCATTACATATCAATTTATATACACCCGTCCTTGACTCTAATTGTGGTGAACAGCCTGGCGAACCGAATTCCAAAGGCTATTATTGGTTTTAAAAATGGTGGTGAAACCAAGCCTATAAAAACAGACGTTAGAATTTTGGGCATTATCTCCGTGTATGTGGTTGAGATGTACTTATTTTTGGTTTTTATATTATTTAATTGTTTGGATTTCTTAGCCTTGTGTTTCCTAAGAATGTTATCCACCATCCGGCAATCATAACCATTAGCAGCAGCAATATGTTTAATTGTATTTAATTCATCATTAAAATTGTTAGCATCAAGGGGGACACTCAAAAGCCTGTGTACGAAACTATTATACGCTGCTAATTTTTGCGAATATGGATGGTGGGAATCCGCATGTATAGTAACATCGGTGGTGGTAGGCTTTCTATACATTCCAAATTTCAGGTTGTTGTACTGTTTAATTATGGTTAAATCCAAAAAAATTAGTTCATTATTTGCTTCGGTTTCCATGGTGAACTGGATATTGTCATTTACAGCATTCAAGCTGTTTTTCAAAATGCTTAGCTGGCGTGCAGTACCATTGAAAATCAAAAAAGTGTCATCAACATAACGACAATAAAAAATGTTATTGGTGAACTTGTGGTTATTACTATAAAGTGACTGAAAATCATTACTATATAAAGTGACTTGGACCGTATAAAATAATGTTTAAATTTATAAAACTTTAATGTTGTATTTCGACGTACCTTGTTTCCAAAAATAAAGTTGATTGTTCCAAAAATCGTCTGGAACTTTCCTAACTTAACATCAATGTCATAATTTCTATCACAGCCAATATCATTTCTCAAATAATTAAAGTCGCTCACCTGTTCCAGAATACGACCACTAATCAGTACTTTTGTTCCCATTGGCTCCTTATCTTGAAATGCCATTATCTTTGTTTTTATAGTAGAGATTTTCATATTATATTCTTTGCAAATCTGATGAAGCTTAAAAACAGATTTTTGCAACTCAGATTCTGTATTTTTAAGTGCGAGCAGTCGTCAGCAAACACCAGCACATTCAAATATCTGTCTCGTGATAATTAATACAAGGGTTCACTAGATGTTTCTACTTCCTTCCCAGACCGTCAACATAAATGGTAAAAAGAGTAGGTGGTATACTGCACCCTTGTCCAACACCTTGATTGACAGATATTTGTTAAGATTTCCTGCAATTACTTTTGACAGCTATTCTTGTTCAATTACACAGGCCTTGTATAGGTCTTATAGGTTGTTGTAGGTGTCCCCGTTCTTCTAACATTTGCCACAAAAAATTTCTATCTACTCAATCAAAGGCGTTCTCAAAGTCAACGGAAGCTATATGCGTTTCTTTATTGAACTCGCGATGCTTCTTAACGATTTGTGTAATAATAAAAGCATTGTTTGTACAAGATCTGCTCTTTCTTCCTGAAGTCGTTTTGTTCCACCAAAATAAGATGCTCGGAAATAATCTGCAAGGGGTGGTTTATGATCCTTGCATACATTTTGTATCGAGTATCAACCAAACATATTCCCCTACAGTGATGTCAGTCATTCCGTTTTCCTTTCTTAAAAATACTGTAGATACCTCCCCTGAGCAGTTAACCAATCTTGTGGACAAAGAAAGAATTAGAAAGAATATTATAGTAAAATAAATACAGGCATGGAAATTTTATAGAAATAATTTTACAAAGAAATAATTATAAAATATATTTCTATAAAATGTCCGTGCCAACACTTGTTTTACCTAAGTTATATCCGTGCCTTATAATTCACTCCACCAGTGTGAAATTCATTCAGGGAACTTTGCCAATAACGATGTGTTAAGTGAAGCGTTAGTCGGTAGCCGTATTGTGTAGCAAAGGAGCACGTACAGCACATAAACATGTAAGAATACCGAGACAAGCAATCGTACAATACCGATCGACATAGTACACAATTTACCAGCGACTTTCCTTGTTTGTGACTTGTAAACGTTACTTGTGTGATTTTTATCTCAAGGACAGAACGCAGTTACAACTTAATAGAGCAAAAACGATCTGACAAAGGATTCTGACCGGTAGCGATTACACATATGTTAACTGTAAATACACAGGTTTTCAGAGTTTTGAAAATTGTGACAACTTGAAGTTTTTATTTAAAAATGTTTTTGAGACAGGTGTACAGAAACACCCGTAAATATAGTTAGGCCATACATGGCGTGGAACTAGTCTTACACGCCATGGGAATACATAGCATTTTATCTAATCTAACATTTTTCTAAATATAAAAAAATAATAGAATGAAAATATTTGACTCCATCAGTAGCGCGGCGTCCAAGTAAGCTGTTGAGGCGGAAACAGTATAGGGAATAAGAGAAAATTTACAGGCTTTACACAAATCCAATGTACAGAGAAGGGCATTGAAAATGCTTCAATAAATCTAAAAAAAATATATATTTATGTTCATTCACTAATCAATGAATTCATTCTTCATTTACCAATGTACAGATTATAAGTTCATAATCTGAATTCATAATTATAAGTTCAAATGTTGTCGCATTCATAAGCGAAGTTTTATGTGCACTACGTTATTGACAACAAAGAAGTAGTTTCTATGGAAACTCACCGGTTCCCATTCTCGATCACGCACCAGCGATCGGCCGCAAATGTGCGACACGTCCTTATAAACATTTTCGATGTTATAATAATATTAATTATATTACAGAATAAATACTTTAGTTATTGAATAATTCGAAATCCGAACAATATTAGTAGGCAAACTTGAAGAGAAGCGTAGCATTGCTTTCGAACTGCTGGCCGCGTGCACCGTCTTGTGTTGCCGGATCAGACATCGGCAACGTTTTACTGCGTACGGTTTTTTTGTACCTATTTCTGTTTTGTTCGTTTAGTCATGTGTTCCTCTGTTTGTGTCTATTATTTTTCATCATCATCTTCACGGATTAAACGACGGTCTCAAATAGGCAAAGATTAGAGCTGGTCACTCCAGCGCTTCCTCGGACGTCCCACACCTCTCCGTCCCTACGGCTCATAGTTCCAGATTTGTTTGGGGATGCAGCAGTCGTCCATTCGGCAAAGACGTTCCCACCAATTCAGCCGACACTGGGCGATCCTGTCGAGTATACTCATAATATTCAGTTCCTGCCGTATATCTGTGTTTCTTCTATGACCATGCAGAGTATACCCTGCCACGTGCCTGAGAAATCTCATTTCAGCCGATTGGATGCGACTGGCCTGGCCTTTCGTTAAAGTCCAATTCTCAGACCCATAAAGAAGTGTGGGAAGGGCCATCACCTTGCAAAATTTTAGGCGTGTTCCTTTACTTGCTGACTTAAGGGTTCGTCTAATGGTCCCGCACATAATGTTGAACTTATGCAACTTATTCACAACGTCGTTGCATGCATTATAAGATACACTGTAGCCCAGGTATTCAAATTTCTAACTTGTTCCAAGACAGTACCATTTATTTATTATTTTTAATTCGATTATATGTGTTCTGATTTATTTTGTTTAAGTATAATGAGAGTCAGATCTCGTTGAATCGGGACACTCCTCTTCTTCCAGCGAATGATAGAAAATGCTCTACAAAGAACACTTGGTACAGGATCGTCTAATGGTCCCGCACATAATGTTGAACTTATGCAACTTATTCACAACGTCGTTGCATGCATTATAAGATACACTGTAGCCCAGGTATTCAAATTTCTAACTTGTTCCAAGACAGTACCATTTATTTATTATTTTTAATTCGATTATATGTGTTCTGATTTATTTTGTTTAAGTATAATGAGAGTCAGATCTCGTTGAATCGGGACACTCCTCTTCTTCCAGCGAATGATAGAAAATGCTCTACAAAGAACACTTGGTACAGGAAAAAATTCGAATTAATTCGCTTATCATAACAGCTGAAGTAAAGCAGCTATATTACCTTGTCAATTCGCAATTCTTTTGTTTGTTTGTTTTCGTATCGGCCATCTAAGGAGCACATGCCAATTCCAATTCTTTACTCTTTGTTCTTTTCTTTTTCTCCAATATTATTTCATCTTTTCATTGTGTTTCTTCTTCCTGTCTTCAGTCCACTTTGAACCTGCGTTTTTCTCTCTCCTACCCTGGACTCCTTCCATTTTTAACACTTTTGCCCGAAAAACTTCTCTTTCAATTGCTTCTTCTCCGTGTATGTTTTTTTTTCTAAATCCTTTTGGACTTCTTTAATCCAACTTGATGTTAACTTCTTCCCCCACAGATATTTCAAGTTTTTTTTTTTTGTCAACCTATTATCGTCCATTCTATATAAATGTCCAAAAAAATAATAGTCTTCTTTTTCTCATTGTTTGTTATATTTTCTATACTTTGATATATTTCATCATTACTTCTTAATTTCCAACCTTCTGAAGTTTTTCGTGGGCCTAATATTTTTCTAATAATTCGTCATTTCAATATTTCTAGTTTGTCTAAATTATAACTCAATGCTAGACATTCACTTGCATATAGGGATTCTGGCTTCACTACTGTACTGTAATGCCTTATTTTTCGCATTTTTATATATGCACTTTTTAGTATAAATATTTTTAGTTATACCATATGCCCTTTCCATCTTATGAATCCTGAATTCTAGTCTTTATTAAATCTAAAAGTTTTAATAGTTGGCACTGCGTTCTCCTAACCGCCAAGTTTAGAAATATTTTTTTACCTTCAGATTCTTTGTTTCTCTTCTTACGTTTTCTCAAAACTCGAGCATCTCAGCACTCAAGTGTAACGTTCTAATCTCCATCAAATTCACTGTTAAATTATAAGTCAAATAATTAAATTCTATTTGTTTAAAAACTGTAATCGCGATTTGCAATGGTGTCCCACAGTTGCAAATAGTGGTATTTGTAACTAGTTTCAATTGCGAACACTCTGACAGATAAGACTTGTAATTAATGTTTGATATGTGAGAGTACGTCCCACTAGCGAACACACAGATGAGGGGGATTATCTCTTTTTACCTGATGTCGTCGAAGTTACGCTTCTTAACCTAATGACGATGAAAATAGTAAAATTTACATTTTATCTCTCCTAGATACTTAAATTTTCGAACCCTCTCTATTCGACAAATATCTGTTACCAGGAATTTTGGCGCGTTTTTAATGTTTGTGTGAAATTTGTTTTTTTCTGCAGAAATTCTTAAGCCTGTTCTATTGACTACGTCCTGTAAAGAATTAACTTGTGTTACTGCAGATGTCAGATGTTCAGAAAGTATAGCAGTCATCTGCGAATGTCAAATAGTTTTCTTTAGTTTTTATTATTTCTGAATTTGTATTTAATTAACTTTTTACTAATCATTCTTATGTTTTCAATTATTTTTGTTACGTTTTTATTGTGTTTTTCTGTCTGTCTGTCTTTCTCTCTCTCTTTCTCAATAAATTTACGGCAATTATATCAAATTCAGAAATCTAGGTTAATAATTTTTATGTAAGTGGTATCCAATATCATTAAATTTAGCATGAATGAGAATGCCACTATAGTGACAACGTGAATACAAAGTTTGTTAAGTGTTTTGTAAAACAAAACTGTTCAGTTCTGTTTTTTACATTTTTTGTATTTCATTCAATGTATTTTTTTACTAAAATACTAAATACCTTAACCAAGTTACAATTTTTATCACACACACGCGCGCGCAGCCTCCTGTCTGTGTGCCTGTGCCTGCCAGTCTGTCTGTCTATCTATCTATCTCTGTCTGTCTGTCTGTCTATCTATCTCTGTCTCTCTATCTGTCTCTCTCCCTCTTTCTCAATAAATTTACGGCAATTATATCAAATTCAGAAATTTATGTAAGTGGCATCTAATATCATTAAATTTAGCACGAATGAGAATGCCACTATAGTGACAACGTGAATACAAAGTGTGTTAAGTGTTTTGCTGTGCTGTTCTGGTTTAATGTTTAGGACTACTGTTATACTTTTACGGTGACCCCAAGTGGGAGATTAAATGTTGTAAGGTAACCCTGGTGATAAGGGTGACCGTAAGTGGGACGAATTTTACGGTGTTCACCAAGTGGTGTACTGGGAAGACCGAAGGGCCCGCATCGAAAATAGGCCTCCTGACGTGTGCTGACATGAATTAAGTAATTTTAAAATAAGGTTAGAGTACGTGTCACATCGCTCTACATACCTGTCGTTATAAGCACGCAGTCCGAAAAATAAATCGTAAGATTTTAAAAGTAAGGTTATCAATAAAAACGAATAATAATTTTAAATTCAACGTAATATTCAAGAATCGAGCTGGAAAAAGAATAAAGGCTATTTCGAATTGTAAACAACTCGGAAGTAAATCTAATACAACACAATAACAAAATAGCTCAACATAATAGCAAAGTCTCTCTACGGCAAACTAACAAGCTAATTACGTTTGTCTGATGCTACTATGTCTCTTAGCACAAAAGATCTTGTACCACTTAAAAAAAATTATTTGCAATAATAAATCAAATCATTTAAACGCCGCCGCCTGCTCATACGATGACTTACCTTTTTTTTACGTTCAAGGTCACTGTGTCAAGTGTCTCCATTACGTAATAAATGACTGAGAATCTCTTTTCTAGTATGGCAGACCAGTTAGCCTTGTAACGCATTTGTTCCAAATTCGTTCTCAGTGAAGATCTAATCTTGTTTATCTCGTCTTTCAAAGAATCTTCTAAGTGGTTGTCGTTCGTCTGAATGTAGTAATTACGTCAGTTCTCGTCGGTCACAATGGAGACTTGATTATGACGTTGTTGGCAACACTGGGCTGCTGTCTCAGCCGAGTGTGATCTTAGTGCTTGCCACACGGGCCCGGCGTAATTGTGATGATGAACGACTTGTGCTGCATTGTCTGGGGTTTCGTTTTGAACACTGTTATACGCCTCCCAATCAAGGACGTCGTTTAGGATTTCTACGGAATGTGTATTACACGTGTTCTTTGTAACAACGACCCGACCGAACTTCCGGTTAGAGTTATTCCTCCAAACGGGGATTTTTTTTGGTAGGCCGGTGAAATATAATTTACGCACACGAGCGAATAACCCGTGGTGTCGGACTCCCGTTATCGGAGTACCGACTAAACCCCCCTTCTACAAGGACACTAGCCTGGGACCGCTTAACATGTTTTTTTTTTCGCCCAAAAGGCTCACTTCTAGGCTCAAAGTAGGCTACTGCCTATAGGTGGCAGTGACCCTCCACGATGAAGGTCGCTTTTTCTTCCGAAGGACACGTGAAAATCAACGTGAGAGCCGATCTCACTGCTCTTCCTCTTGAAGCATAGTCTCTTCGATGGCGTCCGGGGAGATGTGACCCAACTTCGTCTCTAACTGTTTTCTATGTTGAGCCCAGCGGTCACATTCAAAGAAAGTATGCTCGGCGTCGTCCTCTACTTCCGGGCAGTACGGACAGTCGGGTGCGCTGCCTTTCCTATCCTATACAGGTAGGATAGAAAATACCCATGACCACTTAAAAATTGGATCATTCAGACCATTTCGCCTCTCGGTCCATGACAGAACATCTATAATCAACCTCGCGGCCCACCGCCATCTCGGTTCACGCCCCCCTCTCCCAAGAAGTTTGCCAACTGGGAAGTGAGCGGTTCCTCTCCTCCTCGCTGGGTGTTTCCTTCTTGACCTCAGCTCGCCTCCGATAGATCGCCTGGCGCTCCTTAGCAAGAAAAAAGATGGGAGTCATCCCGGCAATTACCAGGACAGCCGGATCAAAACCAGTACGATATTGGAAGGCGACCTCGTCGCTTTCAGTACTTTTCCTTTTTCAAGACGTTCGCCCACGCCTCCTCCCCGTAGAGGAGAATCGACTAGGACACGTTCATCAAGAACTGACGCTTACTAGATCTGGACCTGCATTGGCCAAACACGGTAACATTCTTACACGGTACTGCCAAAAAAACGGTTATTTTACAAAAAATCAATCAGCCATATTAATATTTAATTCAAACGTGGCAAAGTTCGGGGCTGCCACCAACTTCGCAGCCTAATCTGCTGTAGATTTAATTTGCTCCCAAAAGTTCAACCTACTGTCGGTCACATTAGCGAGGTACTTTGCTGTCGGCTTGCTCCGTACATTACTTGAATCGGAAATATAGTAGAAATCATTTTCTTCTTTAAGACCACAATCCATGTCTTGCTCAGTGCCACACTACGGTCCGCGTTCAACCATTCAGCCACTTACGGTCCGCATGACCTCGTTCTATCTCACGTGCTACAACGAGTACTGCGACATTGCCTGTAGCGCGTCTCATCGAGCATATCCAATTTTAACAATCCAAAGGGGATTAGACTGTCCTTAGCGCTTATAGTACTTTTGAGGCGACCGTTAAACCACCTGCGCATATACTATAAACAAAATTAATGCAACAATGCGACGAAAGTTATGTTGCTTTCGGCTGAAGACGTGTGGCTACCCGACGCAACACTAGTCGATAGAATCTGCCTCCCTTGCATCTATCAACTGTACTTATAGGGCGTTTCAAACCGGATGTCACCTAAGGGATTAGAAGACCCTGACTCTCGCACGCACACTCACAACCGGCCCGGCGCGGCCAGGCACGACCCGGGCGGTTCAGGTATATAAAACTATCAACCGGGTGGTTCAGGTACTAGGTATTTTATACGGTCCAATTCAAAACTATACAATTTTTAATTTAGCTTACAATCCAACTTATACTATAGTTTTTGTAATCTCCGTAAAATTGTGAGAAAAGTGAGTCCAGACAACAAACACACAATTGCGATAAATATGAGTATTTTAGAGATTTGTAAAGCAAACGCAGAATAGGAGTACTTAATAAAGATAGACTTAGTTGTAGGCTACGTCTAAAATATACCACAACCACGTCGTGTTTGGTGTCATTTTCTTTAAAATTTCGTAAAGATTACAAATATGCTGAGCTCGTTTGTTAAAGATTTCATTATGAAAGTTGCAGTTACGTAGTGGGTACCCCAGACGTGCGGGCCAGCTGCGTTTGTATGTGTGTAAGGGTCTCCTAATCCCTCAGGTGCCATGCGACTTGGAACGCCGCCGTATAGTTCTTGGTATTTTGACGAATCGTTAGTTACTAACACCATTCGTCGTCTCGTTACCTACACAGTCATTACGTGTGGTAGAGAAAGTAAAGAAACAATGTACACATGCGCTCAACTATCGGAATGGTCTTTTATTTTGTTCATTCTAAACAGGGGTGCCTACAGTGGGGGATCGTTTAGAAAATTTTTGGGGTTTTTTTTTTTACTACGGTATTGCATGAAAAATACCCCCCCCCCAACACAAAAAAGTTTTATTTTTTATTTACTGTATTAATAAAGTATAGTGAGCAATAGAACTTTGTGTATATATTTTTTATTTATCTTGCTTTCTGCTACATTTTAGTACACTACGATAAGGTCCAAAAACAGAGTGACATTTTTATAGCATACTGTCGACAAAAACAGATTTAAGTGAGACGTTTGTGTTGCAAAACTAAGTATCTTTTCAATGAAGTCATAGAGTACTGTTATTGTAAAAGAAATCACGTTTTACTGAAAATATTAATTATTTATTATTAGAAATCCTTATTTTTTTAGTTTATAACTACCTAAAATCAATATATCGTTTCGGTAAAAGGTAATATTTTGTAATAGTTTTGAGTTAGAAAGCCCCCCGGCCTTTGCTCGATTAGGTAAGAAATTTTACTGTAAAAGAGAGAAAAGGTCTTGTCAGAAAAAGGGGGGGATTTTTGTATAAAATTTGGAGGGGGGAGCGTCATAGGGGTTGGGGGGATCGGCACCCCTGATTCTCAGTGCTTACAGTACTTTTGAGCCTACCGTTAAATCACCTGCGCTGTACACTATAAACAAAATTAATCTAATAATCCGACGAGTAATGATGCGACGTGTGGCTATCCGACGCAACACTAGTCGATAGTCTGCTTCCCTTAACCTCTACCAACTCTACTTAAGTTAGTACTTTGACGAATCATTAGTTACTAACACCACTAGTCGTCTCAATATCTACACAGTCATTACGTGTGGTAGAGAAAGTAATGAAACAATGTACACATGCGCTCAACTATCGGAATGGTCTTTTATTTTGTTCAATCTAAATCTGCACGTTTTGAACTGGCCAACTACAGCAAGTCGTGCGCAGAAAACTCACGAGCGCCACCCGCCTTACCACACAATGGTTCCCACATAAGAACCGTACTACGAAACACAAAGTGACAGTTTTCCACTTAACACTTTGGTTACGTTACCCGCGAAAAGCGCGGGCGGACATTTTTCTCACAGAGTACACTGCCCGCGCTTTTCGCGATTCGTGTGTGTAGAAATTTAGTTATGTAACATATGCGAGCTGCGCGAACTGCAACATAATCTCTTACATATTTAGTTCACAAAAAAAACGCAGCATTTTTGAGTATCACATTTCGTTTATTGTAAAATTGGAATCATATGTTTTCACAGCCAATACGTGAACTGAGATGGATTCACGTATACTGCATACGTGCAGTATGGATTCTAAGGATGTTGTTTGACCAAAGGTGAAATTCGTGAATTATTATACTACAACGATTAGACATTACATTATACTAGTTTATATATAAAATTTATTTTAATTGGATCTTATGTAACATTTATAAATGCAAACGGACTTAAAAACTTGTGTAAAACTTTTTTTAAAGTAAAAAACGAATTTATTTTTAAATTAATAAAAAATATTAAACATATGTCATTGTAGTTGTATTGTAGTTTTTGTATTGCAGTGTCGTTGTATTGTAGTTTTTTTTTACGTCAGTGTAACAAGAAAGAATTGATCTCTTACAAGATATAATCAGATTTCAGAAAAACATCAACCTGTCATCACAGAAAAAATTATGAAATACATGAAAAATCATGAGTACTCTAGAGAAATGCAACTAAAAAAAATATGCGTATCCAAACGTGTTAATATACTCTTGTAACGGTATGGTGAGCGTTCGCCTTGGGTCGACTTCATAACGCACGGTTACAGGAACACGATACGAACTTACAAAAGACAAAGGATCCAGTCGTACAGCGTAGAATATTTGTAATTTGCTTGCATGTAATTAATGTTTCTTTGTTATTTACACGACGCCTATCACTACGTGCTGTGCGTTCATGCAGATTATATTTCAGAATAAGGAAGCATCACAAATAATTCCGCAATTGGCTATTAAACTCAGCGTGCCGTCCAAGTATGTGCATAACCTACGTGTGCCGTCTACGTAAGCAATACTGTGTACACGTGTACTAACAGAGAAGAGTGTTACACGTGGCCGTCAGCCAATAGTGAAGAGACGTGAATGAAGGATCCGTTGGCAGCCGACTTTATCTCGGGAGAAGAGCTACAACAAAATCTATTATAATAGACAGTTTATAACGTTAAATGTTCTTCTCCGTTTCCTATCATAAAAAAATTTCGACGAAACCGAAACATCGAAGCATGATAATGTTTTTAGGCTTTTGAAACGTATAATGTGCATATAACAAATATTTACTATATAACAAATATATTTACTACATATAACAAACATTATCATGTTAAAACGACAGAGACCGAAGATTTCTAGTGTGTGGGGAATGGAAAGTGTGGAAGCGTTACATTTTTCGATGACGTTACATTTTTGTGGAATGACCCACAGCCTAAAAACAAAATTTCGACGAAACCGAAACATCGAAGCATGATAATGTTTTTAGGCTTTTGAAACGTATAATGTGCATATAACAAATATTTACTATATAACAAATATATTTACTACATATAACAAACATTATCATGTGAAAACGACAGAGACCGAAGATTTCTAGTGTGTGGGGAATCGAAAGTGTGGAAGCGTTACATTTTTCGATGACGTTACATTTTTGTGGAATGACCCCCCAGCTTAAAAACATTATCATGTTAAAAATATGAGTGTATGTACGAGTATATATGTATGCCAACAAACTACCGTTAAACCCAACCCTTCAAAACCGTGAAACAGGCACAAAAAGTATAGAGGCAGTAAAAGAGTTCATATATCTTGGCTTCAGATAAACAGCACCGACGACATCAACAATGAAATAAGAAGAAGAATATATCTCGCAAATAAAACATATTACGGAATGAAAAAGCACTAGACATCAAGCTTCATCTCAAGAAGCACGAAATGCAAAATTTACAAAACACTTATCAGACCAGTGCTGACATATGCTTCAGAAACTTGGATAATGACAAAAAATAGCGAGACTTCTAGGTTGCTGTGAAAGACGGATTCTAAGAGCAATATTTGGGGGAATACAAGAAAATGGAATGTGGCGCAGGCGCTATAATTATGAACTATACCATCTATACAAAGAGCCGGACATTGTCCGGATAATCAAAATATACAGGCTAAGGTGGGTTGGACACATAGAGAGAATGGAGGAAGGACAGCCTACGAAAAATATTTTCTACCAGAAACCAGTGGGTAGTAGAAAAACGGGAAGACCCCGAAGTAGATTCAAAGACCAGATAGAGGAAGACCTCGGAAAGCTGAACACAAGAAACTGGAAAGCCAGGGCACGCAATAGGGAGGAATGGAATCGACTCTTGGAGCAGGCCAAGACCCACCAAGGGTCTAGAGCCACGGTTGATGATGATGTACAAGTTTATTGTTAACACCTTGTTGACGACTAGAGCTAACATGTACTGTGCATATAATATCTGGTAACCGTACAAAGTTCCTTTGTTCACACAACTCATGCAAATTATTTGTTCAGTGGTATGCAAATTATTACACCCGATGAGATTTTCATAAGTTTTTTGTTTTTCTTGTACTTTTTGCCATTAACTAAGGCTATATAGGACCGTTTTACATTGTAGTAAGTTAGTAAGGTTTTGTGACGTATCATCATTGGCTGGCTCTTTAAAAAATTCAACAGGAAAATTTTGTTCTGTAGGCTATACATTCCACTGAAGGCGTCAATTGTACTCATTAAGACTTTTACATCAGTGTTTTGTTTACGGCACTATTCATGGCTTCAGAACAGTTTTTTGTGTTCATTTTACAAGATTTGATAGATTTTAGTGTTTTTAGTGATAATTTTTTTTAGCGTATCAAAAATATTTTTCCTGTTTTACTAAAAAACATTCATGAGATCAGTGATTTTTTTTTGTTTCTTAAAAGGTGAGATTAAGAAATGGTCCTAACCAAAGACCTAACCAAGGAAAAGGCCTTACTTAACTGCTTATTAAAATAGGTAATATTTTTTCAAAACTGCCAAGAAATTGTTATTTTGTAAAAAATCAATCAGCCATATTAATATTTCATTCAAACGTGGTAAAGCTCTGTTTCAAAATGGAAGGCAACCGTGGCTGAAAACGCAGTATAAACAATGAAAGGATAAGAAACTTCTCCAGATGGCTTCATAGATGTCTCGGGCAACCAGAAAAGGCATTTATAACGATATACTTGTGAAAGCATATCGGTGGAAATATACTGTATGATGTTCAGAGACGAATTTATACCGCTGGCCTCACAGAATACAGAAATTTAAAAAATCCAAAATTATCCCTGGATGAAAGAAGACTGATTTGAACCAAAGAAGTTCAAGAAAAAATTTAAAATAATTGGCGCACAGTAATCTATTATTATCTACATTACAAATATTCAGGTCCCTAAGATTATCTCATGTTATTTTTCTTTTTTCTGATAGAAAGGATTGGAAAAACTGGGGGATATGTTACCGATGTAGACGAAAGTCAAATAAAAAATACACTTTTCCTTTTTTTCCCTTTAAGATTGTATTTTCACTGAATTCATATTATTCTGATTAGACGAAGAGAGTGGTCAGTATATATATATATATATATATATATATATATATATATATATATATAATTTTCTATAAGTTATAAGTGACTCAATGTTTCTTGCAGTAATTATATAATTTGTGATGTTATTCAATTTGTTTCTTCTGCAACTAGTATAAAAAGAATATACAAAATTATACTACTTGCAGAAGAAACAAATTGAATAACATCACAAATTATATATATATATATATATATTGCACAAAAGATGAGGAGTTTACACTTCATTATATTGTGCAGCAATGAAATACCATCTCTGGATAATGTGTTGTAGTTGTGTTTCGTAAAAGAACTGGAGGACTGTATACAAAATATTATGACGCAGAAGCAGTCTTTGAAACCCAACATTTCCACAACTAAATGACTGGTTCCTTGATGGACACTTCGATTCGTGCTGAATGGGGCAACACACAACAAAGGTTGATCAGTCATAAATTGTCAGGCAGAAAATAATGTCAATGTTCAAGTACAGACAAGGCGTAAATGTATGGGCAGTTGTTGGAAAAAATTCTAAAATAAGATGACGATCACCAAAAAATGACCTTCCAGCTGAACTTGTATGAATGTAGTAGAAGAATTTTGAAAAATTGCATGTGGAATATCAAATTAAACAGAATTTTTGCAATATGAATTTAGCGTCAGTTTTTAAAAATTTCAAAACTTTGGGGCACAAGGGCCAAAAACGTGTAAACAAAATTTTGAAAAATCTGAAAAATCCAAATGGGATATTAAATTAAAGATAATATAACCACAATCTAAATATTTTGTTTAGGTTTGAAAATTTTAAAAATTGGTTATACCAGGACTGCCAAAATGTACAAAAAGTTTGAAAGAAAATACCAAACATCCATGTCAGATATCATATTAAACAGAATTTTAAACACAATCTGAATACCGTTTAGGCTTGGAAGTTAAAAAATCTTAGGACTCCAGACCCTCAAAAATGTACAAGAATTTGAAAAATTGTATAAATTCATGCTGCGTATCAGACTAAAGAAAATTTTAACTCAAATCCAATAGTAGGCCTACTGTTTGCTTTGAAAATGTTTACCTTTATTAGGGCAAAAATGGTAGTCAAAGAAAAACTGTCAAAGTCTGAGCCAGTTTTGCAGCTCAGGGAACTTTAATCCGCATTCGAATGTAATGATTACTCTGAAACTTTTTTAACTTTATGAAGACAACGGGCCAAAATTTGATAGTCAGAATTTTAATAAAATAATAGAAGTCTATGTGGGGCATAAAGTTATGAGGAATCGTTTTAAAAATACAAACTCGGTATCTTTAATAATTTGACAAAATCAGTATCTGTCAGCACTCCTTGCAAATTTTAAACAGCCTTGAAAAGTTTTATAAGGTATGTTTCCAAAAAAATCTTTGCATATTGATATCACTTATGCAATGTAAAAAAGTACAACATATACACCTATAGAAATATATTTATTATTTATACTGAAATTACCTCAAGATATTTTATTTTCCAAACTAGGAACATGTTTCGAGAGTTATTGTGCTCTCATCCTCAGCCTTCGCGATTCTGCGTCTAGTGAAGTACCTATGTGTTGGTCTGTCGCCATTGTGGTCTTCTGTTGGTTTCTGGTATCTCAAAGTGGTATTTTTGTGTGTGATTGTGGTGTATGTATTAGTATTTTGTGTATCTTCGATGTTGAGTGCTTTGAAGATTGTGTCTTGTTTTGTATTGATTTGTATTTGTTCGGGTATTAGTTTGTTTTGTGTTTTATGTTTGTATATTTGTAAATTTTTCCAAATGTTCATTATGGTCCCTTTGTGTGGTATGTGTTTTATTAGTGTCATATTGGTTATGTCTGGGAATTCATGTCCTGTATTTATTGCATATTATTATAATCAAGAAACGGATTAGCAAAAAGAGTTTGAACCTATAGAAATGTATGGAAACGTACACAGGTTAAAAAGTTGGGACTAAATTATGTATCATTTAGGCACTGTGGTTACAATCAATGCAGTAGTTTGGAATTGTTATTGTTATTGTACGATTATTTAGTTTACAATCGTTATTTTACTAAAAACATGATAGAGTATTCTAAGTTTTTGTAATCTTTATGATATAATCAACAAAATTATCCAATATTGAAATTTATCTAATATTTTGTTCAAAATAATGAGAGAGTTCTATAGGCGACGAGACGAGCCTATTATTTACAAATGCTTTGATGTCAACGCTAAATCTTAGCGACAAAATAACTGTACATAAGCTGCTAGTCTTGTCGCAAACAGAAGCGGTCAGTTTAGGTTAAGACGCTTATAGCAAACTTAATCCATGCAAGAATAATGCGAGTGAGGAACAGAGAGGAGAAGAAGAACACGACGACGAATGCAAAAGTATGTCATGCAAAGTGAAAATACGTGCAGAAAGTCGAAGACGGCCAGCTTAACGTTTCATGCGGCAAAGCGTAGGCTACTTACTGTGGTAAGCCGTGTGCCGGGCGAACGAACTCACGGCGAACTGCTCCTCCTTGGAGTGATCCTTTCTCTTCTTCTTGTGCACGACGATAATCTTGTACTCCGTGCACGCCTTCAGGCCGTCGAGCACCGCGTAGTTGTCGCTGGTCTTACCGTTTCTGTAACGTCTCTGCGAGTCGCCCACCTCGTTGTAAGCTATGGTGTAGAACCCTTTGTTGCACTGTCCCGACGACTTCCATCTCACACCTATAACGGTGGATAACTCCATGTACGGTGTTACCTGCGTTACTGAAAGAGAAAATATGATAACAAAACCACGTCAAACAGGGAGCTACACTTCTGAGATCTGAAGGAAAGTTGGTTCGTAACATAGAATGAAAATGTTTCCCACTTGGTGGTGAACACGGGTCCTGCATAAATTGAAATTAATAATAAATATTAATAATTGAAACAAAGTTTTAACATGATAATGTTTTTAGGCTGGGGGTCATTCCACAAAAATGTAACGCTTCCACACTTTCGATTCCCCACAGTCTAGAAATCTTCGGTCTCTGTCGTTTTAACATGATAACGTTTGTTATATAGTAAATATTTGTTATATGCACATTATACGTTTCAAAAGCCTAAAAACATTATCATGCTTCGATGTTTCGGTTTCGTCGAAATTTCTTTTTCCATCTCGTATTGGTGAATATATTATCAACAACGGAAGAAAAAAACCACGCAATTAGGGAAGCGCCAAACATTCTACTTTTTCGGAGCAGTTTTTAAGCTAGTGAGACTGCGAGCTACACGTTTTTAGCGCACGCTACACACTAGTATCTCAGTGTGTCCCTGAGAAAGACAGTGAGGCGAACGGGAATGAGAAGGAGACGAAAAAAGAAAAGGGGGAAAAGAAGAAGAAAAAAGAGTAAACAAAAGAGATTAAATAAGAAAGACGAGCGGGTAAGAAAAAGTTATAAATCATCGCCTCCGTGATTATTGTCTGTTACGTTTGGAGAATGAAAATTTTCCACAACACTCGAATCGATACAAAGTTACCGGGCCAATCAGTACCAAATATTGTTTAAACACTGATAAACAGATTTATGAGAAGTAAGGGATACAAATATATAATGTCTATATACAAAAGACTGTTTCCATTCTCCCTTTTAGGGTTCCGTTCCCTCAGGATGGTTTAGGGTTTCAGCCATTTGTTGTAAGCTGTTCCGTTGTTTGTCAACCTCTCTACTTGTCTTAAAGTTAACCCTCTTTGTTTAGCCGCATATAAATTATTGTCTTTCCATTCTTTCCTATTTTTTTTTGTTTTGCCTCGAATAAAATATTGAAGAATAGGTTAACAGACTACACATCTAAGCTTACGACTAATGGGCCACGCGTGGTACATGAGTAACGAACCTTGCACCTTCCCACTAATCTCCTTGACAGATCCGAGGGGGAAAACGCTTAAAAAGATTGTTAGGGGCAACAATACCGAATATGGCGCAAACAAAAGTTGGAAAATCTACTTAATTTTCAAGGAAAAACAGAATGCCTTGTCCAAAGTCCTTACGCCGCAATGGCAGCACGCAATTTTAACAAAATGTTTCATTCGTAAAATATGAATGTACTGTAAATGAATGTAATATTCACATTGTTACGAGCTGTAGACAGGGCATACACCTTCCTTTTACGATTGTAATTAGGGTTTAAACGGAGAGAGAAAAGATATTCCGAAATAAACCAAGGGGCGGGTTCTATAGGTCAGGTTTTGTAGCTGCAATGTGAAGGCAGGCAGGTGGATCTAAGAGAGGAGTTCTCTAAGTCCTCCAGATTGGGGTTATGCGATGGTCAGTTAACTATGTCAAAAGTTTCATTACTATCAACTAGAAAATATAGAATATGCCTGGTGCTCAGAACGATACGAGAAAATTGTATGGTTTCGTATTATTTTTTGGATTACAAAGTTACTATAATTTCAATTACTTTGACCATCACGTAGTTACTTTAACCACACGTTCAGGCAATTATCGTACAAAAACACTATCGCAATAAATTACTGCATACTCCTGTCGAACGATCTGGAGGCCGTCTTTGGAGCACACAGAAGGGTAGTCCTGGCGGGCGACCTGAACTGTAAGCACCCCGATTGGGGGAGCCGCTTGGCGAACCCAAACGGGACCCGCTTACGCAGGTATGCTGATGCGGCTCGGGTCACAGTCATGGGTCCTACCGGGCCTACGTACTATCCCTCTAGGGCTAACTCCCGCCCTGACGTACTGGACATTGCCGCGGTCAGGGGCGTTTATTGCCCGGTCCACGTCTCCGTCATTTCGGAACTGTCCTCGGACCATTGCCCTATCAGTGTGCATATAGCCACCCAGCACGCCACCGTCCGCGACGAGCGGCGGGTAATCGAGTGGGACCGCTTTGGCCCGGCGTTCAGTCGCCGCCTACCAGAGCATGTCCCGCTCGACACTACCTAGCATGTCGATGAGGCAGTTGCCTTATTCGACACAGCCGTAGTCTCGGCGGTTGACGTGTCCTCCCGGATGAAGCCGGGGCTCACGCCCGACTATCAGCGGATCCCCGAAGAGGTGTCTCAGCTCGCTTGCGAGAGGAATCGCCTCCGGAGACGCTGGCAGAGGACTCGTGACCCGGCTGACAAGGCTGCGTTCAACAGAGCGACCGGCAAGTTGCGTCGCGACATGCTGGCGTTCCGTAGACGCAACTGGGAGCTAGCTGTAACACAGATGGATGGCCCTGCCGAGGACCGTAATGTCTGGCGGATTCCCAGTGCCCTAACGGGAAAGCGCAAACGCGCGCCTCTCCCCGCACTGGCCGGACCCGGCGGTCAACCCCTTGGCCGCCCCCTCGAAAAGGCAGAGTTCTTGGCTGACAGTTTAGAGCGTCAGTTCGCTCCCAACCCATCCAAGAACCCGGCCTTCACTGAGCAAATCTGCCGCGAGGTAGAGCGCTTTCTATCGGCCGATATCACAGTCCAGCCGGAGCCCATCTCCCCGGAGGAGGTCTCTGAGAGGATTGTTCAGCTCAAGCCCCGGAAGGCGCCTGGCCCGGACGGAGTCATGAATTCCGCCCTCCATCGCCTTCCGGAGCGAGGAACCCAGTTCCTCACTGACCTGTTCAATTCATGCCTCAGACTGGCCTATTTTCCGGTGAAATGGAAAACGGCTACCGTCATTGTGATACCAAAGCCGGGAAAGAACTCTTCTCGCGTGGAGAACCTCAGGCCCATCAGCCTCTTGTCCGCGACGTCCAAGGTTTTTGAGCGTCTGATCCAGCGTAGGATCCGCGACCATCTAGAAAGACTAGACGTGCTGATCCCCGAACAGTTCGGCTTTCGTGAGCTGCACTCCTCGACTCATCAGCTGATGAGACTCGTGGAATGCATAACCGAGGCTGGCTGCCAGGGCAAACAGACGGCTGCGATCTTCCTAGACGTAGAGAAAGCCTTTGACCGCGTGTGGCACGAGGGTGTCCTTTACAAACTAACGGAAGTCCTTCTCCCAGACTGCTACGTTCACTTGATCGGCAGCTTTCTGCGAGACCGTAGCTTCCTAGTGAGAGTAGACCACGCTCTCTCTTCGGAGAGGCGTATTACCGCTGGCGTCCCTCAGGGAAGCGTCCTTGGGCCTCTCCTGTTCTCGTTGTTTGTCAACGACACGCCCCGAGTTCCTGGAGTGAAATTGTCGCTGTTCGCGGACGACACTGCGGCTTTTGCCTCAGAGCCGAACGCGAGTTATGCGGCAGTTAAGCTCCAGCGCCAACTCGACGCGTATGTCGGGTGGACCGATGACTGGAGAGTTGCCGTTAACGCTTCCATGAGCGCCGCGGTAATATTCTCGCGCAAACGTAAGCGGCCTCAGCCGCTTAAAGTAGGCCCCGTCGAGGTGCCCTGGACCAACAGCGTCAAGTACCTCGGGCTCCACGTGGATTCCCGACTCACCTGGCGAACCCATACAAACTACATCAGACAACGCGCTTCGGCGCAACTCAGTAGACTCTGGCCCGTGCTATCTAATCCGGCAATGACCCCCCGGCTAGGTAAGCTCATAGTCAACTCGTACGTGTTGCCCGTGATTACCTACGCCTGTCCTGTTTGGGGATACCTGGCTCGTGGTCATAGAATCACGCTCCAGCGCGTACTCGACCGGGGACTGAAGCTCGCGTGCAAAGTCCCCCGGAGGTACTCTTCTCGTCTTTTGAGGAGAGGACTCGGTGTCCGCTCTCTTGATGACACCGTGAGACGCCTGGCGCGACGATTCTATGTTCGTTCCGACAGAGTGACCCACAATTCCCTCATTGCCGGACTTGGTAAATACACCCCGCGACCAGGTGAGTCCTGGAAGCGACCTCGTTTGCTAGTCCCGGTGGTATAATCCACCAATCGCAGGTCGCTTCAGACCCCCCCCATAAGTAGATAAAAAGTATATAATGAACTCTACCAGACCCAGTGGCAGGAGTCCTTTCTGAGACTCGGGACACTGCACTACTCGCGACCCGCGCTTCGCGCGGGCCGCGCAACCCCCAGTTGTGTATTACTGCATACAGTATAAACGTATGTAAGAACCACGATGTTTCCGAAGTGTAAGAATTGGTTTAAGACCAAGCGACTGCAACTATCTCGAGTTTCAGAACGGATCTTATATTGCGACGTACTCCTACAGAACGATACAAATGTTGTATAGTCCTATGCGCGCTGTCGTCTGCAGTGGCGCGCCAACATGTACAGTCTGTCATCCGCGAGAGGAGATTCATTGGGTGGCAGACGAGAACCCCTTTGAGGCGGACCCGGGTTTGTTTTGAAAGGGAACGGAGGGGTGGCGGTATCTCCTCTCCGTGAATAAACACGAGAATAAACTGACACTGGAGCTGATAAGGCGGAATAAAGTGCGAGCCCGCCAGTCGGCGGCACGACATCTGAACGCTGGTGGCTGAGCGACGCCACTTAATCTGCTAATGTATGTAATAGGTTGGGTCTGTGGGGCCGGAGCTGCTGGGACCTGTACCGTGAACTTACGAAGGGAGGACGCTCCCTCGCTGTAGCTGTTTGGGTAGCGAAAGCAACCTCCACGAGGCCCTCGCTGAGCAACATTGCCTTCATTGAACATATTTACATGCCACAGAGACAAAGTGGTTAGTCATGCGAACAAAGAGCGTCCCATTCCCGCTCGAGGCAACATTGCTAGTGAACGGGAAGCAGAGAGTTTCCTGCCTTTCTATGGAAACTGATATGGTTTTAGCTAAAAAGGTAGTTCCGTTAGGCTGCGAAGGTAGTTGATGTGCGCTAAAGAGCGAGGTGTAGTTGAAGCTTTTTGATAGCAATGACAAAGAAGTGGTTACTGAAGCGTATCAGTAAAACGTGTGTCATTTACTGCCCTCAAGAAACTACGTTATTGATCGACTGTGTTGATATATACGCATTTCATTACAAACGAGGAATAACCGGAATAATCGCCTTACAATTATAATACCTTGTAAATCGAATTATTTTACAGATGGGGAATTTGTTTCATTGTTTAAATTTGCTATTACTATTTTTATGTAAACAATCGTTTTTAATGATTATAAATTACGTTTTTTATTTTATGGTTAATGTCTTTAAGTTTTAAACTAAATAAAAAAATAATCGCCTGAAATTGTTGGTTATGTGTTTTATTATCATTTTCTGTCTTATCATTCGTTAACTTCTGGAGAGACTGCGATTAGAGTATGTAAACGGTATTTGATCCCATATCTGCTTACACTACTTTACGCCGTCTGTTACAAGAATACAAAAGTTGTGTCCACGTTAAGGTTGAACCCCTGAATAAAGTGATAATACCATATCACGTGACACTAACACGATAAATAGAATGATATTAATTTAAATTGTCTCAAATCTTTTTTTAAAGCATAATCGTCATTCGATAACAAACTGTTTTTTTAATACCAACGTATAAAATATTTTGTCTTCTCACGTAAATTCGTCTTCTCATGACTATTAGCAGTTCTCCATTACATTCTCTTCGACGTCAGGTTTTCCAGTTGGAAAAGATTGTATACACCCAGAACCCGACACCCTTATCGACGACCTCCACAGAGTACGTACGTTTCATGATCAAAAACGTCACTGTCAACATTGATAGTTGAAAGCGGTAATAACGGTGACAGCGAAACATTGAAGACGCAATGACTGATTTATCTCGAGCCCATAAGCGTCTGTAACAACGGTACAACAAAAACCCATTAACAGAGATAACAATCACACGTGGTCATTATCCGCTATCTGCACCTACACGCACTGTATTTATGATAAAAACAATACTGAATATTTGTTCGTTAATTGGATTGATAATTGGAAAGTAATCTTTAACGAGACCGAGAGTGCCGCGGTGCGCGAACAGGTAGAACTGGACCGGAAAAGACAAGTACCTCGATGTGCATCTACCGGGTACGTGGAAGGATCCAAGGTGGAACGCAAGAAGACCTAGCTAGGAAAAAAGTATTTTCTTAAATAAGAAGCAATCAGTTTCACATTATTTTCTTCGTAATATGTTGTTATTTTTAACTAACAAGAAAATCTGTAATGAAAGTAATCAACTGTTTTCTGAAAAAAACTTTATACTTTATTTTAGCATAGAACCAACCTGAAATTAATTTAAAAAATCAGTTGTCGTTTTGTAAATTCTATGTATTAGATTTAAATAATTATACATAATTAGGAATAATAAGGTATAGGCCTACTATTAATGTTGTATCAAGTTTTTTATTGAGAAACCCCAATAACCTTTCTTTAAGCTCCGGTGGTACTCGAAATGAAGCCAGAAGATCAAAGTGGTACGTGGGTCCGGAAAGGTTGGGAACCACTGATCTAGATGTCATGGGCGAACCGATTTCAAAAGATGGAATAAAGCGACAGTTTGCCTCTCGCCCACAACTCTTCCGGATACCTGTCAGCCCGGTAAGATAAGGCGGGTGTTTACCTGCTACCCTGCTACCGATCAGCATCTCGAGTCACACACCTTCAAGCTATGTGTATGGTATGTGTGTGTAAAGATGTGAAGTGTACTCGATGGGGGATGTCGACTTGGGACCACACCCCTCTGTCGCTTCTCTCCTCGCTTGTTGAGAAGCAACCTGTGATTTCGAATCTTCGGACAACACCGACAGACGTCTTGCGCGTATATTTTACGTAGAGCGGCAAGAAGGGCACCCGGCAACTGCTTCGTAGCCGAAGGTGTCGTTTACGTCTGTCCTATTATTGGAAAAGATCTCGCCACGTATTGTATTAAAGTAATACAGTACTACTAGCAATTTTAGCCTGATTAAAAAAGTATTCTTCGTATTGTTTAAATTAGCAGCCATCCTTACTTTTCTTTTATAAAATTGCTAAACTGCTATAATTGTTATTATTTAGACAAAGCTTTTCGTCATCACTGACATCTTCAGGTCTTAAACAACAAGGTCTTAAGGTTGTTTAAGACCTGAAGATGTCAGTGATGACGAAAAGCTTTGTCTAAATAATAACAATTAACGCAGTAAAAAAAAAAAAAAAAAAAAAATTGTTTTGGACCGGTCCTCGACAGGGGCGTATTTACGGGGGGGGGGGGGCGAACATGACTGGACCCTCCCCAGAGGGTCGAAAAAGTTGACGAATTTTGTTAATCTTTTAGTTTTTAGGCTGCGCTGTATACGCTAATATAGAAGTAGCTCTCTTTTCAATATGCATACAGCTTTATTACACAGCATTAGAGTATACGTTTGAAATATTAAATATAGGGAAATCAATTTAATCAATAAGTATCTTCTAAACAATGGTTTTCAATATCGCGTATTTTTCTTGTGTTATTACCGTTTACTTTAATGGGACTGATTTCAGGATGTTGCCACACGTTTATCAGCCACTTTAAAGATAGCAATGTTGATTAGTCTTAAATTGATTTTCTTTCGTACGAAGCCGACTCGACCCCGGTCCCTCGAAAGCCAAATTCTAGATAGGCCACTGGTCCTCGGGGCAGGAGCTGATAAATACAGCTTGATATTCACCTATCAGCTGGTCGTTTCAGACACACTACAATGCAGACTGAACACACTGACAAGATTCCCCGAGGTTACACGGATTTAGGATCTTTGATTGCTGAAGATCTTATATTCTGTGGGCTTAAAGAAGGCGTTTCACATGCCACTGACCATAACTTACAGTTCTTAAAAGTTTCCGATCCAGCGGTACGGTCGTGTAGGTATAGATACAAGCGTCACATGCATACGAGAGTAGACGACCACGAAAGGGTAAACAGAGGTAGACGATTAACTAATTAGTACATAATTAAAGGCTTCCGACTGTGCTGGTAATAGAGAAAGATGATATGCAAATTCTACGTATGTAAACATTAGATGTCTGTGTGTTGAGTATGAATAACGGTAGGGGACAGACGCGTGGTTTTGCAAGGAACAGGTTTAGAGTGATACGTTAATCACGATTTCAGAGTTTACTTCTCTTGACGTACTTGAAAGTGTGAGTGATTTACATGACACTTTTCACCTTGTAGAAAAGAAACTTTTAAGGTTTGATAAGAAAATGAACCGAAAGAAAACATAAGTATAATTAATATTTTAAAAATCTCTGATTGCCGAAGTAACTGAAAATAATACACAAAATGAATATGTATGGTAACTTGAAGATACTAAGACAGATTATTTTAGAAAAAAAGGAAATTATTGATTTGTTTATTATTGTCTGTTTGAAAAATTATTGAGTCATTTCGCAAAACAAGAAATTTTAAAAACAAAAATTAACACTTTCGACGGCCTTTTAAAATATTACAATTTAAAATTATACAAATTTTTAATTATTACTAATTACAATAAATGACTGGGATTAATTAGTATTAATGAAATCTATTTATTATTAATTTAATTAATACGATCAAATAAATCACTTTTTTTATTTATTAAAAAAATAAAACAGTACGTATTATATAAGGGCTGTATGAATACAAAGGCTAGGCCACCAAGAGCGGATAGATGATCAGAGCGGATGCCAAAGAAAATCCTGAGCGCGCAAGTCTATAAAGGCAGAAAGAGGGGTTGACCTAGGATAAGATGATTGGTTGGTGTGCTGGAAGATCTGAGAAGAATGGATGTGAGAGGTTACACTGAGAGGGCAGTGGATAGAAGACATTAGAGAAGATTGGCGTTGGGAATGCTCACGTTGGGCTGTAGTGGTAAAGAAGAAGTATGTATTATAAGCCGCTTGTATCACTCCTAACAAAAATATTATTGTGACACGCAGATTTCACCAACGTGTTGCCGAGTCCAGAAAAGTTATACGCAATAACGAAATAATGGATAATGTTTGTGTTTGGAATGTTTACAATAACATAATTGAATACATAGCCATAATGTTATAGCTTTTGAGTTCTAAGTTAGTCTTTATTAAATCTAAAAGTTTTAACAGTTGGCACTGCGTTCTCCTAACCGCCAGGTTTTTCCAAATTTCTGTAATTGTTTACTCCGATTCCGCGCTAAGGTTCTCAGCAAACTTCAAGGCTTATGCTGAATTATTAATAAAAGCTAAAATAAAAAACTGATAGTCGTAAGCAGTGACAGCGGAACGTAGAAAGAAGACAGCAAAAACAAAAACGCGATCGTATCACGTCTTCAAATGTTTGTAACAATGGAACAAAAACTCATTAACAGGATAGATAAGATCGAATGTGGTGGTTATCCGCTATCTGCACTCACACACGTTTTTACGTAGACTACATTGTTCTGTGACGCAAACAATGGTTGAGCATACACGTTCTTACACTGCTTCGGAGTTTCATGGACTTATGAATTCAAAATAGGCCTACCATTCTACCGATTTAAAACTCGCATCACATTCCTAAAAACGTCTTTGTGCCCCTTTGAGTTAAACGATACAATTTAAGAATCACTGATAGGGTGGCTACTAACTGACCATCGCGTCCTTTGAACAGTTTTTTTGAAGTGAGAACTTCATATACGGCACTATGGTGTCAGGCTCACTCCCGTACACCTTGAGCTCCTAGGGCAGTAAACTGGTTCAACGTGCCACGAAATAGCTAAAACGAAAAAGCAGTGTTGCCAGGTCAATCAAACGTCTTTTCCCCACATAGCTACCCAAAATTTCCCCACTGCAACAAATACGATTGCTTTAAGCAAAGCGTAATATTTTAAAGAATGTGTGAGCATATATTAAATGTTTAAACACGATTACACGAATAACGTAAATACTAAATATAACATTATTCTACAATTAGGCCTAATCTGTTTGGCGTTTGATCATATCTCATGACAAAATGTTTGGCGTTTATTTCAGGCCCGCCACCAGAGAACAGCACCAAACAAGATTTGGTGATTACACAACCAATTTTTTTTTTAAACTGAATTATTATACTGTCCATATCACATTATACTTTTCAACTAAATATTGTATAAATTACATTGAAAAAATTAAAAAAAAACAGTCTTTCTGGTTTCTTTGTCTTTAAGTGGGATATCCGTTTGTTAAATTATTTTAATTTTTCTCGGATATCTGCGTTTTTTCGTCAATTTCATATAGCCTATTACAATTCTTAAAAAATTTTATTTCATTCGCTTGTATTCTGGCGGAGATCTTCAAAGAAATTGCAAAAACTGAAACGTGGAGAAAAGCATAGATACAGAAATGGAGGAAGAGAAAATGCCCTGCAGGTGCTCTAAAGCGCTTAATAATAATCTTAAATTACCGATCCTTAGTTTTAAGGATCGTATTAAACATACTATAAAAATGTATTTTAAAGACATATATTAACAACTTACTTTTGTTAATATGGCAGGCTAAAATATTAATACATTCACAATTGACAGTTTCAGGTAGAAGCACATCTCTTTTACTTTGCACGTTAATTGTGAACCTTATATTATCTTATAAGATACCTTACCTTACCTTACCTTGTAAGGTATATTACCTTAATATTGCCTCATTTATAAGTTTAATTTTTGGAGGCTCTCAAAACACCATATATAGGCCTATAATTGAATCTCTCTATTTTTAGTTATTTTCTCTATGTTAGCAGTCTTTCTAACAACTTTGCCAAATTTTGTTGCTTCCCTGCTATATACACTTTTTCCTCGAACGAGGCCTTTCGGTTTCGCAACCATTATCAAGTTGTTCCTACAACAACGTTCTTCCTCTCTATTTTTACCTACTTGATCAAAATTTCATAGCGGTGTTACTTATTTCGCATACTGATCCCTAAAAATTTGAGACCGTCATTTGGTCATCATCAAAGATATGTCATTACAAAATTCCGCTGATTGAAATTAAATAAGTAAAATTTTGAAGTTACTGTCCATTGTCTGTAATTTCGTCAGTATATATTAAAAAGAAATGGCGACACGCCCCAGCCTTGTCTTACACCTAAATTTATTTCTTCAATTCTATTAATGTCATTTGGAGTTATCGTTTATATTTGTAACTAATTGGTTTAAAAGAAGCGGGATGCCTCTTTTAATTATAATTTCACACATCTGATGTCTGCTTAATCTATCAAAATCCGTATGTTTGTTAGTTAAATTATCTATGTAATTCAATAATTTGTTGCACTATAAAAGTATTATCTTCGCAAAACCTCCAACTTTATAACCTTCTTGACCTTCAAGCAATAGTGTTGTAATATTGTTTTCAGTCTTGCTATTATGACTTTAGAGTATTTTCTTTACACTATTCAGTATTCATAAACTTATATAGCTTCCACATTTTGATCCGTTGCCTTTTTTGAATATTGATTTTACGATAGAGTGGGTACATTTTTGTTAAGCCAACATTGATTCAGTAAATCGAAAAAAGCACAGTTTCAACCCTACGGACTAGCGTTTTATAAGTTCATTGTTGATGCCATCACAAACAAATTACAACAATTATGTTTACTAATTATTATCGTTGATACTATCTGGTCAGCTGAGAAACAATTCACAGCTGATTCATAGCTGTGAATCGAAGGGCTAGGTCCTTCGACGGAAATTCAGGAAAGCTTTTAAACACACACAGGGCCACAACTACAAATGAAGAAAATTAAGATCATTAAAACTCATAAATACTGTTTTGTATTAAAAACACGCAGACACATATTTTTGGAGCTTTGGAGTAAAAAATATGTGCAAAACTACTAGTGGTAAGTCTGTTGTTTATTAGTGGGTCAATCAACATTTTCCTGTTCCTTCTTTTTCTATTTTCAATTAGTGCTAGAGCGAATATTACAACTACTTCTTCCTGTTCATTCATAATTTTGAAATACTGTATAAGAAAGCAATTTAAAAAAATATGTTGAATTAACGTATTTACTCTGCACTGATGAACTGAGGCTGGGCCGTTTGGTGCGAGGCACCCGGGGCCAAAGTAAATGGAAGCTTTTCACACGAAGGTGTGAAGTGTGTCGAGAGCAAGCTCGCGTGAGACTACTACGGCAGACGTCTGCCGTAGACAGATGCCGCAGACTGGTTTACCCGTGTGAAAGGGCCCTTACGCAACCCAAACAGAGACAACCACGGTTTCGTAAGTCAACCACTACAGTCTACAACCAGAACCCAGCTTAGTAACTCATGCTTACAGCTGTCATTGGAACTGCATGTTTTAGAAGCGGAGTCACAGCTAGCCACCATGCTAAAAATAGTTACCTACCTTAGAACTAGCGGTTAGACAATATTGCGCTGAAAGTTGTTAGGAACTACAGTTGATTCAAATAACGAGTCAGTAGTCACGCACTGAGTTTAGCTTTCCACGTGGATTTTCTCAGAATTGGCGGATGCAAAATCTTTGACAGTTTGTATGTAAACCGTACTACCTTCTTCCCCCCGTGATTGAAAACAAAACAAGGAAATAAGTTACACGTTGTGGCTGATAACCGGACAACGTTAAATTTTCTGTTAACACATGACAAATTTAACAGTTACACGTGCTGGCGAACTATTATCTGTATACACTAAGTTGGCGTCTGGGCCGGCGACTACCTACCTACGTACCAGCCCCAGGTAGTCGCCGGCCCAGACGCCAACTTAGTGTATACAGATAATAATCTAACTATTGAGTTTTTGTTTTCCTACCAAATGAAGTTCGGAACAGAGCACCGAAAACAATGAAAATATAAATTAAATGTCCAATTCCAGAGAATCTAGTCTAAGAACTTTCGGCTACTTCCTCGACAATTCCGTCAAATGATTAAAGGAAAGAACCTTACCTTTATGCGACATACATTACATGACACGTTGTCCCACATATTCCATATGGTACATAGTAAATAAATTTGTAGAAACAAGAAACTTAAATTACTGATATTTTTACTTTCACGTTCTGTACTGAATCTCCCTTTATCTAAATTTCCAAGTCTATGTTCCACTGTTCTATGTAGGTTTATTCATAGAGACATTTAGTTACTTCCAGTAATCGTGGGGAAACACAACTGCCACTATTATTACACGTAAGTTGGCGTCGTGTCGTGATTGATCACAACTAAGTAGAATATTATTGGTCATTTTGCAAAATTCCCGGGATTAATTGCCGCGTCTTATGATTAAATATCGGTATGGCGAGCTATACATGACTTCCATGTAATAAGATTTATATTTGAAATCATTTACTTGAATTCGGTTCGATAATTTCTAACAAGTCAGATGTGTTCCTTGTAATTCGAGTTTTATGTTTGACAAATTGAAATTAAATATTTCCGCAGAAACTACTTCTTTCTTGGCGATAACGTAGTACACATATAAAAAATTATCCCCTCCTCCTTCAACTATCATTTACATTTATAGAAAATTACCCCTCCCACTTCAACTACCCTTTTCATTTATAGATATTTCATCTACCTTACTACAGTGGATTATTATGACCTTCTTTTCAGGATACTTTATTTATCAAAATTAAGTACTTTACTCTTGTTGAAACGTAAAACGTTGCAGGTAACTATCCCTTCCCCTTCACCACAATCAATAGGCCTTGAGTCCTCTACAACTCGGGCACATATGCAAGCAATTATTTGATTCTGTTTGAATTGCGGCAGTTATCGTTCGTCATAGAATAAATTCTACACATAGACACGCACACACTTAGACACACAGACACTTTTCGGAAAATGACCTTTCTTCACGTTTTGAGAGTAGTACAATCAGAATCAGCCCTTATCCCGAACAGAATTTTTTCGCCATCACCATACTTCAATTTCCTTATGGAACCTGGAAGTAAAATTATTATCGGACGTCCTACACCTCTCCGCCCCCTCGGCTTATAGTTCCAGAGTTGTCTGGGGATGCGGCAGTCATCCATTCGGCAAAGATGTTCATACCAATGCAGTCGATACTGGACGATTCTGTCGAGTATACTCAGACTATTCAGTTCCTGCCGTATACCTGTGTTTCTTCTATGATCATGGAGAGTATACCCTACCACGTGCCTGAGAAATGTCATTTCAGCAGCTAATAATAATAATCATAATAATAACAGTAACATTAATAATCCTAATGACAGTAACAAGTTGTATGTCGTACTCAATGGTTGGAAACAATCGGAGCGTTAAGAAATCTGATAAAGGGCCAGCCGGTTAAGCAATGCCGCCCTCTGTATGACATAACTAACCTTGAAATCTTTATTTACGTTTTATTTATTTATTTATTTATTTACGTACGGTTGTGAAATACGGTACTGGCGTTTGTATACAACTGGCATGTGATTACTGCTGAAGTATTGAAGTTAAAGTAGAACTTCTTAACTGCTGTAGGAAAAATGATGCGTGCGGAGAACCGAAATAATGGAGCGTATTAAAAAAAAAATAATTATTTACCAGATTATTTATTAATTGGTTTTTCTGCTGCAATCTAATGCTTGGTAATTATGGCCATCTGTTGGTACTCAACTACGGCTGATGAGGCCATCTGTTATCAATTGTAACACCTTTTGCAACTCAGTGTGTGTGTGTGTGTGTGTGTGTGTGTGTGTGTGTGTGTGTGTGTGTGTGTGTGTGTGTGTGTGTGTGTGTGTGTGTGTGTGTGTGTGTGTGTGTGTGTGTGTGGTCCATACGGGATGGATACCACAACCTCTCTCTCTAAATGGAACTTATTTATGTTTTCTGTTTACGAAATAAACAGTCCTAGAAGTGGTCAGAACAAACAGTTTTTTAGGAAAAGTTGACAGTACTCTTATAGAGCCCAGTTTAGTGTAATCAGTTTACATTAAGTGATGGAAATTTATAATCAAACTCGAGAAAACGCGTCACACTAGAGAGTAAGCCGGATTGAAATATGACGTCCAAAGAAATTTGAATACTTCTGGAAACTGTGGTGAATGACAACAAACGGGGAGTAAAGAAGTTGTCAGACAGCTGCGAGTATGAGAGATAGAAACGATCAACAGTGAAACAAAGTTTACAATATATACGAGGGCCATTGATTAAGTAAACAAACCAACAGCTGTGGAGCAAAAACTTTTTATTCAATCAATACAATTTTTTTTTACTTTTCAATGTAATCTCCAGCAACGTCTGTACTTGTCCCATCTCTTTACAAGCTTTTTATTCCCTCAGCAAAGAATTCTTTACGTTGATGTCGAAGCCAGTTTTGGACTTTTTCCTTCACTTCTTCATTGGTGTTGAACTTGACAAAACGCAAAGTCTCCTTGAGTGGGCCAAACAAGAAAAAGTCAGATGGGGCAAGGTGAGGGCTATAAGGGAGATGAGGCAAGATCTCCCAACCTACTTTTTTTTATTGTTTCGAGCGTCAGTTTTGCCGTGTGTGGACGGGCATTATCGTGAAGAAGAATCACACCTTTCCTCTGCCATCCCGGACATTTCTTCTTCAATGCAGGCTTAACTTTGTTCACAATCATGTCAGAATAGTACTGACTATTGATGGTGCGCTGGTCTTGTAGGTAATCACAGAAAATTGGGCCTTGGGAGCCCCAAAAGATGGTTAACATCACCTTACCAGCCGATGGCTGGGTTTTGAATTTCTTTTTGGCGGGTGAACTGGGATGCTTCCACTCCATGCTTTGTCACTTTGACTCAGGTTCAAAATAGTAAATCCAAGTTAGTCGTTATAGTGGTTCCAAATCCAAAAATCTTATAACAGAACACTGTTCTTCGGAAATACTGTCCTCAGGAGGACACGCCATCGTAAATAAAACTGTATTGGCTATGTTTATGCAATATATTATTGAACAGCTGCTCAAAACTCACAACGACGTTGCCAGGTAACACTCCTGAAAGTTTCAATCAGCTGCTACAATTAATTTCTTTTCTACAACCGTTTGTCTCTTTACTTATTGAATGACCCTCGTACAACAACAATAAGATTCTACAACCGTTTGTCTGTTTACTTATTGAATGACCCTCGTACAACAACAATAAGATTCTACAACCGTTTGTCTGTTTACTTACTGAATGAGCCTCGTACAACAACAATAAGATTCTACAACCGTTTGTCTGTTTACTTATTGAATGACCCCCGTACAACAATAATAAGATTCTACAACCGTTTGTCTGTTTACTTATTGAATGACCCCCGTACAACAATAATAAGATTCTACAACCGTTTGTCTGTTTACTTATTGAATGACCCTCGTACAACAACAATAAGATTCTACAACCGTTTGTCTGTTTACTTATTGAATGACCCTCGTACAACAACAATAAGATTCTACAACTGTTTGTCTCTGTTTACTTATTGAATGACCCTCGTACAACAACAATAAGATTCTACAACCGTTTGTCTGTTTACTTATTGAATGACCCTCGTACAACAACAATAAGATTCTACAACCGTTTGTCTGTTTATTTACTGAATGACCCTCGTACAACAACAATAAGATTCTACAACCGTTTGTCTGTTTACTTATTGAATGACCCTCGTACAACAACAATAAGATTCTACAACTGTTTGTCTCTGTTTACTTATTGAATGACCCTCGTACAACAACAATAAGATTCTACAACTGTTTGTCTCTGTTTACTTACTGAATGAGCCTCGTACAACAACAATAAGATTCTACAACTGTTTGTCTCTGTTTACTTACTGAATGAGCCTCGTACAACAATAATAAGATTTGTAACAACGTACGTCGCCGTGTTTTACTCTTAATGATGAATTCGAAAAACAAAATTGACAATAAGGAAAATTTTATCTTCAAAAACACCAGGGCTTTGTTGTTCGTTCTGTGAGCAGTGTTAGGTTTCTCGGGGGCTAGGTCGCTAGCCTGTTCCACCAAAGCATCAAGTTGAATTATATAGTCTATGTAGGATAGCGGTACTGCTTCTGCTTCAGAAAATTTAAATTATCTAAAGTAGTTTAATTTTTAGATCGCTTTCGCACCGCCCATACCTAACGGAAAAAGAGAACAGAACATGTGCTCGTTATACAAGTATACTGAATACCCAGGATAGTTTCTGCATACGTACTAAAGGGAGCGCTGGCGTCGAAAGTTCACTAAAGATAATTAAACCTTGGGAAACATACTTAATCCTAAAGTGAAGAAGAAGAAGAAGAAGAAGAAGAAGAAGAAGAAGAAGAAGAAGAAGAAGAAGAAGAAGAAGAAGAAGAAGAAGAAGAAGAAGAAGAAGAAGAAGAAGAAGAAGAAGAAGAAGAAGAAGAAGAAGAAGAAGAAGAAGAAGAAATAAAATGATATAATAACCAAGTAAAGATTGTGAAGCGTAAGAGAAATTAATATAAGTGTATCAGTACTTGTATGTCGCAAAAGCTGAATTTTAAGTGGGCTACACGCGAAGTGCAGTAATTTATCGTTATACTAGAGAAACAAAAAAGTATTCTTGGTGATAACCCGTAGGTTTCCGTTTAATTATTCAGTAATTAATTTCCATAATTGTCTAACCAATTGTTGTATAAGAAAGTTGATAAGCCAACGAGACGATAAATTAATTGTAATTTCCTGGATGAATAAACTTTGACCATCATGTCAATAAATGGTAACCCAGTTCCATTTCGCAGTTGCATTTTCCGTTTATGTTTTGACGACTTTGTTGCATTTTGTGATAAGCTATTTCCGTACAACGTTTTTACTCACTAACTTTACTCTTTCCTTCAGAACATTAGCTGACTCCGCAGTAGACCAACAGTTTCGCAAAAGACTAGTCTTACGCTGGGAGTTCTAAACCTTTCTGAAAACGCGAACGGATTTTTTAAAATAATTCACTTGTAAATACATTTTCAATCTGTTTTAGTTTATAGACTGATTAACACAAACATTACAATTTATTATGATACGATCAGAAAGCTTATTAGTGCACTTATGTATTCGGTGTGGCATGAAGATTGCTGAGAAAACTAAAATAACAAAAATTAAGGAGGGCCTTTGGCCGGCCCCCGGTAATTGAGAAATACTACACTAGGTAAAATGGTACATGGAGAAGCTAGCGATTACGTTGCAATGTAATTCGAAACATTGTAAGCAATGTCTACAACAGTAATTATATAATTACCTTTTATCCACTCGAGCGACACAAAGTTTCGTCTAGTTATGACGCGTTTCGGGCACAAAGTCCCATCCTCAGATAACACTGATATTAATTTAAAACTAACTATAATATAAAATTGTAATCATGATTTTGGTTATGTCAATTAAATAAAATAAAACTTTAGATCGCATGTGAAATTGTTAAATGAAGCACGGCCGGAGCCCCCGCATGCGTGTACTCACTACCGCGATCGTCATGCTACTGGTCAAAAATTAAAATCTAAACCGATGGCAGTGTCGAACAAGTTGTTCGATGCAAAATTTATCTGATCATTTAATAAATTATTTTTGGTGGTAGTATTTTTTATACTACCGCTTAAATCTACCGTAGTATGTTTTCTACAACAGTAGCTTAAATCTGTGGATGGTTGGTAACTGTCTTCAATTCTTTTCGGGGGCGTAAACAAAATTATTGTTTCATTCGGGAAGTTTCGTCAGTATCGTTCTCTAGGCGACTACAGGTTCCTTTCTATCAAACAAATGTAGTATTTAAGCCTAACCCGGCTGAAGGTGAACTGACACACCGTTTTGGTGTCCACATTGCCACACCGTCAAGCAGGTGGGAAAACGATCTGATCGAACGTGAGTAAACTGCTACACCGTAACCGTGACCTTGAGAAATGGTACGTGTTGACCATTAACAAAGTAAACCCTTCTCGTATGAGCTGTTTCATTTGCTTTCCCAGTGTAGAATTTCTGAGGATACATGTTTGATAAGTAATGAGGGACATTTGCTACAATTTGTTAAAATGAATATTGGTACAGTGTGTTCATATCTGCAAAAAAAAAATATTTAATGTACCAAACAAATTGAAGACTGTATATGTTTGACAATGTGTCTTAGTTTTTGTTAAGTTGAAATTTTTTAAAAATTTGAATAATTTATAAAATATTTAATCAACTTTACTGACTTTTGGACTCAAATATAATACTTTATGTATGTCCAGACATTAATTATAAAATTAATATTTGTAAAGGATACAACCTTTAAGTTAGTCTTACCCTACCCACACTCCATGAACAGATCCTAGTTATGTCACTGTGTTTAATACTCATTACTCACCGTTTATTACTCATTTAGTGAGGGCACGTAAAAAGAATGTCAGTACAAATTCTCAAACGGATCTCGGAGCGGGTACCCATAATACTCAAAGAGAGAGAGGAAGTTCGCAAGTAACATGGCGTAAGAGCCGTAACGGAAGAGAGACGTTTACTGCCAGGAGATTGGAAACCGGAAAGTGTACTGAAACCGCAATCTAAAACAAGTTGTAAACTTGAAAACGTGCTATTCTTAATATAAGTAGTTTATGCCTGTTTGTGATAGCGCTCGCGATCCCTGCATTGACCGACGTCAGAGAGTGAGTGAGAGGGGGGGGGAGACGGTAATCCGCTCATCATTGAATGAGCCAAACAACGTAATATGAAATTCTATTGCGACCCAACACAAAAAAAGACGTGATATTGCTGCCGGCAACGTCTATTTTCCCGTTTCCTCTGACGAAACAAACTGAGGAACTGTACCAACAAAATCAAGATCAAGCTACTATAGTACTCTTGTAAATTTAAACTGGACGAGTACGGCGTTAACTTTTCTTTGGGGTCTGCTAGCAACTCGGACGCAAAGGTCTTCACAAAAACGTGAAGCCGCCAACAAGAGATTAGCGGAATTAAAGAAGAAAACATCGAAATGAGGATCGTGAACAAAGACAGAATAACAAACACTGCATTACAAACGTACGAAGAAATAAGACGACCGGAAGACAAACCAACAGACCTATCAACCGGATTATCATAGGCTAAATGTCATGCAGTAGAAATGCACAATGGGTTTAGTATTCTACAAGGTGTAGGCTTATTTGTAGTCTTGTGATGACTGACTGATTGCAAAATAAAAAGAAGTTATTTAAAAAACGTCGAGAAATAAAACAAAAACTGTTGGTTTATTGTTGTATTGGAGTGTTAGTGGTCTCAAATATTTCTACTAGTAATTTTATACAAACCACTAGGATGTTGTCTTTGGTATTGACGAGCGCTTTCGGCAGTCAAGCCATCTTCAGGTCATTTACCAACCGTTGGTGGTATTGAAAGCGCTCGTCAATACCAAAGACAACATAGTGGTTTGTATAAAATTACTAGTAGAAAAACTGTTGGCTCAACGAATGAATTCAAATAAACTTGTGGTACACGGACGGCCGACTTCAGTGACGTCAGTGTGTGTGTGTGTGTGTGTGTGTGTGTGTGTGTGTGTGTGTGTGCGTGCGTGCGTGTGTGTGTGTGTGTGTGTGTGTGTGTGTGTGTGTGTGTGTGTGTGTGTGTGTGAACATTTCCGCATTAAATGTCACGATCGTTTCTAAGGTAGCTACGCGTAGTGTTGGTTGAAGAGCCTATAGTAACTGTCAGTACAGATTGAAATGTTTTTTCTTATTATCATTTTGCAAAATATGTTACACTTTTATTAAAGTTATATCATTTTAAGTAACTTATAACATTATTAACACACACACACACACACACAAGCGTGCACGCGGGGTATTTATTTAAAAACGAAAATACTTTTAAGGCAAGTTCTGCATGTTGAAAATCAAGAAAAAGTTATATCCTATAAATACAGATGTGAAAGCGTGTGTAACGAAATACATTGTTATTTAAAACAATGTATTTAAAACAACCTCTAAAAGATTTAAAGTAAATTTTAACGTGAAACCATAATTTGTGATTCAAAATTTTTGCACGTTTATATTAGTTTTATGAAAAAAAATGTGATTTTAGTTTTTAAAGCAGAAATTTTACATTTAAATTTGAACGTACAATGTAAACCTAACTGACAACTTATAAAATATTTCACTAATAATTTAATTGATTATAATTATCTTTAAATATATAAATATTTGATATCATTCTTAGTTTTCATTTTCTTTTTTTTCCTACTTTAAGTGGTTAATTTTGCTTCTTAATTTTTTCTAATATCGTTTGGATAAGAAGTATTATGCAAACTCGTTCAAATGTTAAATCGCAATTGTTTACGCAGTTGCACATCACTGTATAAAAAAATTCCCGATTAGCGCTTTCGGGGATTTTTTTTTACATAGTGGTGTGCGACAACGTTATTTCTGTTTGTGATTACAGCCACTAACACAACGTTGTTAATTAAATATCGCGATTTCTTGTTGTTATCTGTAGTTATTTGTCAGACGTGTCGGGCCTATTAAGCTCATCATTATCAATCTTTCAATCAAAAGGCCTATTATTTTTCAAGGTTTCTAGAAGTCCGTAACTCCGCCTGTGGTAAATGAAAATGTGTGGATTGAATAGCCCAAGCCCGGATAAAGGAGGAAGGTTGGTGGACAATGTTACTCACCTATCCACTGGAAAAATATGGACGGCTCAAAGAGGCAACGGACAGCCTCGGGATTGGACGGACGACACGGTAATGACCATAGCGACAAACACGAAAAGGAGTATTGGTCGGCCTAAGAAGAGGTGTGGAGTGACAGCATGTAGGACCGTTGTTATACAACAGGACACAGTCCTAACTAGGAATTTCGAGAAGAAGAAGAAGAAGAAGAAGAAGAAGAAGAAGAAGAAGAAGAAGAAGAAGAAGAAGAAGAAGAAGGAGGAGGAGGAGGAGGAGGAGGAGGGAGGAGGAGGAGGAGGAGGAGGAGGAGGAGGAAGAGAAGAAGAAGAAGAAGAAGAAGAAGAAGAAGAAGAAGAAGAAGAAGAAGAAGAAGGAGGAGGAGGAGGAGGAGGAGGAGGAGGAGGAGGAGGAGGAGGAGGAGGAGGAGTCCGTAACTAGTTCTAGAACATTCGAACTCAATGTGGGGCCATAAAGAATCTCGTGAGTTACTGGGCCATCCTCGCTCAGAAGGCGCCTTATTAGGGGATCAGTCGGCCAAGCTATCTCAGGTATATTGCTTGCTCTGGTAACTGGAGGCAGGATTTGTAGACTCGACTTTGAATCGAGTCACGACCTTGCCACAGAAGAACGTAAACCACCTGAGTCACTTCACCGAACGTGTAATCAATATTTGTTCTTTAACAAAAATACAATATTCGTTTATTTGCTGCCGACGGGCCCTATTTGAGTAGCGTTCTTTACAGACTTACACTGCCAGCACGTGGCACTTAGCTGATCTGTTTACAATTGTAGCTTGTCAGCCTCGTTATCATGCTTCGAAGGTTTATCCCTTTGTATCGCCTTGACCCATAACAGGCGACTTTAATCAACCTGTCTTTGCCCAACAACTGTCTTTGTTAATGAACTGGAGGTTCTTCTGTAGAATTAAAGTCGTTAGGTTCAGAACTTCATCAGATCGCATTCTGGCTCTCCATCATGTGTGTTGGTAACTTTCAATCCCATCTGATCGTTGGCTAAATGGTTAGAAAACGCTTTTCGGGAGTCACTGCATTAGTGAAACAATTTTAGTAAGTTGAGTTCTATATAAAAATCTGCCTTCGTCACGAAACTATTAATATTTTCCTCTGGCCATATATTTTGAGCAAGGTCATAGCGTATATTAACGCTGTTTTCTGTCTTCAAAACATTTCTGAAACGTACTTACTGGTATAGTCTTGACCTCGGTGAGCAATTTTTGTTTTGTGCCTAAACATTGACCTTTCATGGTATTATTATGAACATAGCGGGATTTATTGGGCTGTAATACTGCTTCTTATTGTTATAGGATTAGCCTATTGTTATTGTTATTGTTATAGGACTAGCCTATATTGTTATTGTTATAGGATTAGCCTATATTTTGCTCTTGCCTTGCAGTTGGATCTTGAGGCATCAGAGGGTAGGGGAAGACGACCATAAATAAAAATTACCGGAAGTCATGGCCCACAAGGAGGCAGCACCCCTCTCACGCGACTTACCCATCTATAGGCTGGTACCATATAATGGGGAAATTAACATACTCAAAATCTTCAAGGAAAACAGTCGGACGGAATTAATGGTAAACGACTGAACGAAAAACGAAAAGCGATTTGGAATACGTATATGTAAGATTAAAATCGACTGAGTGTAAGATTGCTTTAGTGTGTACGTAGCAATGGACCCCTTCGTTCTCATTCGTTCGCCTTCGTCAAGGTTCGCTCGTTGGGCGGACAACACCGAACGGAACCGAGCATGTAGCATGTAGCACTGTAGTAGCGGGGCGTCTTTGCACCCGGTGCATGACTGCAGCATCTGGGACGAGCCCAATGGCTGCCTGTGGATAGACATAGTTCTGGTTCATTCGACAGGTAACCTAGAATAAAATAGGAATGGACAACCGCCAACCAGTTAACTGAGAAGGCGGGGAGAAAGGTTTTCAATTTTTATTTATTTGAAATATTACAGCAATCAGTGGGCACTGCCGCAAGGACGGGTTCAGGCGACAGTTGTCGCGCGTTCCCAGTCCTGCGTGCAGACGCCGTGAGGCGTCGGTCGCTCCCCGCGAGGCAGAGAGCCTCCGTGCCAGTGATAGCGCGTAGCAGCGGCATTCAGCGCGGTCGGCATACTAGGAAGGGAGGAAGGAAACAGCTTTGCAGGTAAATTCTGGGGCAAGGGCAGATGGTGAGTAGACAAAGTGAGGTTTAAGCTTTACTTAAACTTATGGCGGGTCATCGAGAATCGCCCGAGGGCGTTTGACCCGGACAGGGGGAGGTGGTTGCGTGGTGCTGATGGTTCTGAGGTAAGGGAAGGAAGAGGTCTCAGCTGCGGCAAAGAGAGTCGCAGCTAATGACCAGACAAAGGCTGAGAGAGCAGGAACTCGTAGACCTCCTCGAATTACACTGTTTCGAACAAACCAAGGAGATCCCGACAAGGAACGGAGGGTTCTGGATTGGAAACTTTCCAGCCTACGCCTGTTGGTGGCGGAGGCAAGTGACCACCATACAGGTGCCGCATAGGTCAATACAGACCGGAGAAACAACAGATAGAGGGTAACTTTCGTGCGCAGCGCCAGGGGGCTGCGGCACGCGAGGTATGGGTAAAGTTTGGCTCGGACGCCGCGAGCCTTGGCAAGGGTGTCCGTCACGTGGGCGTTGAAGCATAGGCGACGATCTAGCCGAACGCCTAGATACTTCACCGACTCTTTGTAGGCGATAGGCCTCCCTTCAAGGGAGAGGGGCTGGCATCGGGAGATGGACTTACGAGTGAAACAGATCGCCTCGGATTTCTCCGTGTTGATCGTCACCCGCCATTTCCGTAGCCAGTCCGGAAGCTGGTCCAACTGACGCTGCAACTGTGTACTCGCAAAACGCGGGGACACAGAGCTGTAATGATACATTGCATCGTCAGCGAACAAAGACAACGTGACTCCGGGCAAAACAGGCAGGTCGTTCGTGTACACGAGGTACAGAACGGGGCCGAGGACAGATCCCTGGGGTACGCCAGCGGCGACAGGACGAACTGCAGAGCAGGTTCCGTCGACGCTAACCCTGAAGGTTCGGTCGCTGAGATACGACCGGAGGAAAAACACTATGGACGATGGTAAGGGGGAGTTAGCAAGTTTGAAGAGAAGACCTTCGTGCCAGACTTTGTCGAAGGCTTTGCTCACGTCCAGCAGTGCGGCGGCCGTAGCCGCTCGCCTGTTGGTGGCGTCAGAGAGTTGCGTTACCACGCGGACTAGTTGAAGCGTGGTCGAGTGCTCTCTGCGAAACCCGAACTGTTCGTTGCGGATAAAATTATCCAACAACGGCGAGATGCGGGCCAGCAGGAGCCGCTCGAACACCTTCGAGATAACTGGCAAGAGAGATATTGGCCGATAGCTTTCGGGAAGCATGCGCGGCTTGCGGGGTTTAGGAATCATAACGATGTTGGCATTTTTCCACAGGCGGGGAAAGTACTGTAGCCGGAGACAAGAGTTGAACAGCTCGAGAACGAGGTCAACGCCTGAGGCCGGGAGATATTGTAATGCAGCGGCCCCGATCCGGTCAGGACCGGGGGCGCGACGGCGGTTTAGTCGACAGACAGACGAAACGAGTTCGTCCCTGTCGAACGGGAGGTCTGGGCCAGCGGGAGGGCGAGAAAAATAACCAGATAGGAAGTCCCGGACGTCTGCCGAGTGGGCAGGGTCCGAAACGCCTCGATGAACGGTAAATTGCGACTCCATGCAGTCGGCGAAGACCTCAGCCTTGCCTTCTGATGAAGACACAACCCCGTTCGGGGTTTCCAGCGGGTTGCGAGTTCGCTTCTCGCGGGTCAGTCTACTCACCGCTCTCCAGACGGAGGCGTGGTCGACTTCAAGAGACTCAAGGTATGAGTCCCATCGATCAGAGTTTACGTCCCGCAGTAGCTGCTGAACGTAAAGGGACTGTTGTTGAAATCGTCGCTTAACGACTGGGTCTCGGGTTCTTTGCCATCTGCGGCGGAGCTGGCGCCGTAGCCAGATGGCGTGGAGTACTTCCGCAGGTAAGGCCGATTTACGATGATTCACCTCGAGTGCGTAGGTGTGTCGATCCATGACACCTTGGACCAATTCCTGAAGATTTGTGGCGCGGAGATCCAGATCGTCACGAGTGACGATTGGGTCCGCCGGGAGAGATGGTAACCTTCGAGAGAGCTCATCATGATAGGATCGCCAGTTGACTCTCCTAACAATCTGAGCGGGAAGTCGGGGTGACGCCGACAGCTCTCGAACAGTTATAACAAGGGGATTGTGATCGGACGAAAGGTCCGACACAGACGAGACCTCGATGGTGCGGGCAACGTTCTTGACAACTACTATGTCAAGAACGTCCGGCCGATGGCCGTGAAAGGGGAAGTAGGTAGGGTCTTCAGGGCCGATGACATTAAGTGCCGGGTCGCCAGAGACGAACCGGAACAGAGAATTTCCATAGGCGTTGACAACGCGGCTGTTCCATGAAGGGTGTTTGGCGTTTAAGTCGCCGGCTACAATGGTTGAGAGGGGGTGGTCGAGGAGGGCGTCCCACTCCTCGGGCGGTGGCGGAGTTCGCCGGCCAGGCCGGAGGTACGCAGAAACAACGCGCAGCTCCGATCCGCCGGCGTCCACCGCCACCGCGCAGCCTTCAATAAGAGATGTATCTAGAGGAGGCAAAAGCCTGTGGGATATCCGCCTGTGGACGAAAACAGCTGTGCCCCCCGAGGGGGGACAGCGAGGCCGTAGGGGACGATCCTGACGATCGTAACAGGCATAGGCAGGAAGGGAAAACGAGTGGTAATGAGCCAGATGAGTCTCGGAAAGAAGTATGATATCAACATCATACTCCGTTACAAAAGTCATCAGTTCAGATCGCCTGGGGAGGAGCCCGAAGGCGTTCCACGCAACGATCCTCAGGCTATTAGCCATTTAGGGGAAGTAGAGGAAAGAGGGCAGCTAATGATTGGAACACCAGGGCAAGCACAGTGGTCGTGTCGCGAGCAGTCCTGATGGATGCAACAAGATTATCTGCCCAGGCAGTCAGGGGATCCGCCGAAGCCCGGGAAGATTCCGGGATTCAGGAGGACAAGCCCGACTGGCCTCGACAGGGGTAGCAGATGGCGCTGGGCTGGTGGACTGAGCTGTAGACTGCTCGCTGGGAGGTTGAGGTCGATGACTGGGGGCGGGTCGAGCCCGCGGAGAGGGTACAGGTGGAACCTGTGACGATGTAGGTCGGCCGGCGGAGTTCCGGCGACGACGAGAGCGCTTAGATTTGCCCGATCGGGCTGGAGGCGGGGCTGATTTAGCGGCCATGGCCGCGTAGGAAGGTGCGGGCGCTCCGGTAGGCGCCGGGATTGAGGCCGCTGCAGGCGGCGCCGAAGCGACGACTGCAGGCGAGACAGCGGCACCGGAAGCAACCGGAGTTGCTGCCGGGACCTGGGCAGATGAACCGGTGAGAGGCGGGAAAGCCGCTCGCCGGTTAGGGCCAGGACCAGCTACACGGCCTGCCTGCGCGCCAGGGCGCACAGGAGGTCGCTGCGGTTTCATGGCAGCGATAAAGTTAGGGCAGCCTCGGTAATTAGCCGGATGGGCTCCTTTGCAGTTACAGCATTTAGCTGTGTACCCCGTCGTAGGCTTATCACAGCCACGATGAGGTTCAGCACAACGCACGCAACGCGGGGGCTGATGACAAAAAAGACTGCTGTGGCCGAACCTCTGGCAGTTAAAACACTGCGAGGGGCCGGGCCGCGGGTCAAATGTGCGGACTTGCACCCGTAGGTGCAGAAGATTCTGGAGAGTGTAAATCTCCTCGAAGGGGCCTACTTTCAGTAATTTACAAAGAAAGCTGTTGACAGGACGGCGGTCATCTCCTTTGCCAACATGCAGGACGCTTACCGCGGTCGGCGCATAGCCGAGCGCAACAAGTTCCTGCCTGATGGCATCAGGGTCGGTAAAGGATGGAATTCCCGACAGAACGACCTTGATTTCACGCTCTGACGGGAGGGCAAATGTATGAAAGGAAATCTTACGCTCTGTCAGGAATGACTGAACAGAGCGGAAGTCCGGGATCGTAGCGGTCGCCAGCTTTAGCGAGGGGCCTTGGCACCTCGCCTCGACCTTGACCGAAGGGAGAGCTCGGGATAAAGAACGTAAAAGTTCAGAATAATTCCTATTATCCGGAATTACAATAGGAGGAATGCGAGGAGGAGACACAGTTTGGGTGGTAGCTGGATACTCACGTTGCACGCGCTGAGTGCCGCTGTTACCATGATTAGGTGGCAGATCTGCAGCTGAGGCGGGCGGCGGAGTTTGGGCCAGTTTTCGCTTGCGTTTGGCAGATTTGCCCTCCACAAGCGAGAACTGTCCGTCCCCCGACCCAACACTGCACATTTCTACCGCACTAAGATCACTTTCACTATCACTTTCACTGTCGTGAGGAAGTGGAGTGGTACGGAAGCCGGTTGAGCATGTTTCCATTAAGGAAACAAGCGGCGCCGGCAGAGGATTCGGTGGCGTATTCGACGCCATTTCGGACAAGCCGAAATGAACGTCTACGCAGGTCTAGGATTGAGGGATCACCAGACACTGAAAACTATTCACAGGCACAATTGAACTCGAAACAGACCGCACAGCACTCGGATACAAAAACACTCCCGCACTAGCTAAATAAAAACTGTTTTGCACTGGTGATGCGATGAATTCGATGTAGTGAATGATGCTGAAGATAATGGTGATGATGATAATGTTGCAATAACAATATTTCCGCAGAAATTAAGAAAATTCTGCAGAGCAGAAACAGACACAGCCTACCCGGGCAAATGCTCTAGGTAGACTCTGAACGGAACCGAATTGCATTGCATTATGGATGCGGGGTGTCTTTGCACCCGTGGCTTGATTGCAGCATCTGGATCGTGTCCAATGGCTGCCAGAAGTAAACATAGTGCTGGTACATGTCGACTGGTTACCTAAGACTGGAAAAGGAAACCGCCAACCAGTTAACTGAGAAGGCGGGGGAGTATAACTGTTATTTGTTTAATGCACTGCCGCTGGTACCGATTCGAGCAACAGATGTTGCCCGTTTCAAGTCCAGTCAGCAGACGCCCTGAGGGCGTCGGTCGCTCCCCGCGAGGCGGAGAGCCTCCGTGCCAGTGAATGATGACAGCGACAAGCAGCCGGCTCAGCGTGCTAGGAGGTGGACAGGAAGGAGAGAAGGACAGTTTGGTGAAATACTCTGGTCTAGGACTGATGATTACTTGTTTGTATTTAATTTAAAGAGGATGGCGTTATGGCGGGTCATCAAGAAGCGCCCGAGGGCGCTTGACCCGAATGGGCGGTGGTGGTTCTGATGCACTGATGGTTCGTAGGTACGGGAAGGTGGAGGTCGAGGCTTTAGCAAAGAGAGTTAGAGCCAGCGACCGGACAAAGGAAGTCAAGGTAGGAACACGGAGACCCCTTCGAATCACGTCGTTCCTTACAAACCAAGGGGACCCCGTCAAGGATCGGAGTGTTCGGGACTGGAAAGCTTCCAGCCTACATCTGTTGGTGGTGGATAAAAGAGACCACCAGGCGGGTGCCGCATAGGTCAATACAGACCTGAGAAATAGTAGATAGATGGTAAGTTTCGTGCGCATGGCCAGGCGGCTGCGACACGAGAGGAAAGGAGATAATTTGGCTCGGACGCCGCGAGCCTTGGCAAGGGTTTCCGTCACGTGGGCGTTGAAGCAAAGGCGACGATCTAGTCGAACGCCTAAATACTTCACCGATTCTTTGTAGGCGATGGGTCTCCCTGCTAGGGAGAGGGGCTGGCATCGGGAGATGGACTTACGGGTGAAACAGATCGCCTCGGATTTCTCCGTGTTGATCGTCACCCGCCATTTCCGTAGCCAGTCCGGAAGCTGGTTCAACTGACGCTGCAGCTTTGTACTCGCAAATCGCGGGGACAGGGAGCTGCAGTGATACATAGCATCGTCAGCGAACAAAGACAACGTGACTCCGGGCAAGACAGGCAGGTCGTTCGTGTACACAAGGTACAGAACGGGGCCGAGGACAGATCCCTGTGGTACGCCGGCGGCGACGGGTCGAACTGTAGAACAGGACCCGTCGACGCTCACCCTGAAGGTTCGGTCGCTGAGATACGACCGGAGGAAAAACACTATGGTCGATGGTAGAGGGGAATTGGCAAGTTTGAAGAGAAGACCTTCGTGCCAGACTTTATCGAAGGCCTTGCTCACGTCCAACAGTACGGCGGCCGTAGCCGCTCGCCTGTTGGTGGCGTCTGACAAGTGCGTAACAACGCGGACCAATTGAAGCGTGGTCGAGTGCTCTCTGCGAAACCCGAACTGTTCGCTGCGGATGAAACCATCTAGCAGCGGCGAGATGCGAGCCAGCAGGAGACGCTCGAACACCTTCGAGATGACTGGCAAGAGAGAGATTGGACGATAGCTTTCAGGAAGCATGCGCGGCTTGCGAGGCTTCGGAATCATTACGATGTTGGCAGATTTCCACAGGCGGGGAAAGTACTGTAGCCGGAGACAGGAGTTAAACAGCTCAAGAACGAGGTCAACGCCTGAGGCCGGGAGATTTTGTAGAGCAGCGGCCCCGATCCGGTCAGGACCGGGGGCGCGACGGCGATTTAGTCGGCAGATAGATGAAACTAGTTCATCCCTGTCGAACGGGAGGGCTGGGATTTCGGGAGGGCGTGAAAAATGTCCAGATAGGAAGTCACGGACTTCTGCCGAGTGGGCAGGGTCCGAGACGCCTTGGTGAACAGTAAATTGCACCTCCATGCAGTCGGCGAAGACCTCTGCCTTGCCTTCTGATGAAGATACAACCCCGTTCGGAGTTTCAAGTGGGTTGCGAGTTCTCTTCTCGCGGGTCAGTCGACTCGCCGCTCTCCAGACGGAGGCGTGGTCGACTTCAAGAGACTCAAGGTATGAGTCCCATCGATCAGAGTTTACGTCCCGCAGTAGCTGCTGGACGTAAAGAGACTGGGCCTGAAAGCGCCTTTTGACGCCGGGATCACGGGTTCTTTGCCATCTGCGGCGGAGATTGCGCCGTAGCCAGATGGCGTGGAGTACTTCCGCAGGTAAGGCCGATTTACGATGATTCACCTCGAGAGTATATGTGTGTCGATCCATGACACCTTGGACCAACTCCTGAAGATGAGTGGCTCGGAGATCCAAATCGTCACAAGTGACGACCGGGTCCGCGGGGAGTGATGGTAACCGCCGTGAGAGCTCATCATGGTAGGAGCGCCAGTTGACTCTCCTAACAGTCTGAGCGGGAGGTCGGGGTGAGGCCGACAGCTCACGGGCAGTTATAAAAAGGGGATTGTGATCGGATGAGAGATCCGACACTGACGAGACCTGGATGTGATGGGTCACGTCCTTGGCTATGACAATGTCAAGGACGTCCGGTCGATGACCGGAAAAGGGGAAGTGAGTAGGGTCTTCTGGGCCGATAACTTGAAGTACCGGGTCGTCGGAGACGAACCGATACAGAGATTTTCCGTAGGCGTTGGCTACTCTGCTGTTCCAGGAGGGATGCTTGGCATTTAAGTCGCCGGCTACGATGGTTGGTAGGGGATGATCGAGGAGAGCGTCCCACTCCTCGGGCGGTGGAGGTAGCCGCAGGCCGGGCCGGAGATACGCCGCAACAACGCGCAACTCCGATCCGCCAGCGTCTATCGCCACCGCACAACCTTCAACAAGAGATGTATCTAAAGGGGGTAGTGGCCTGTGGGATATCCGCCTGTGGACTAAGACGGCTGTCCCCCCCGAGGGGCGACAGCCAGGCCGTTGGGGACGATCCTGACGAAAACAGATGTAAGATGGCAGGTTGAAGGTATGGTAGCGAGCCAGATGAGTCTCGCAAAGGAGGACGACATCAGCGTCGTACTCCGTTACGAAAGTCATCAGTTCAGATCGTCGAGGGACTACCCCATGGGCATTCCACGCAACGATCCTAAGACTCCTAGCCATTCAAAGGAAGAAGAGGAAAGAGGGTAGACAGGGATTGAAACACCAGGGCGAGAACCGTGGTTGTATCTGGAGCAGACCTGATGTTGTTTACCAAAGTTTCAGCCCAGGCAGTCAGGGGGTCCACCGGGGCCCGGGAAGATTCCCGAGATTCCGGAAGACGGACCTGGCTGGCCTCGGCCGGTGTTACAGATGGCGCAGGGCTCGGGGACGGACGTGGGGTCTGCTCAATTGGGAGCTTAGGTTGATGGCTGGGGGCGGGCGGGGCCCGCTGAGGTTTTACAGGCAAGGCCTGTGGAACTTGTCGCTGACGGCGACGAGTGCGCTTTGGTTTGTGGCTCCGAGGAGCGGAAGGCGGGACTGATGTAGCGGCCACAGCCGCGTATGAAGGACCGGGCGCTCCGGCAGGCGCCGGGACAGAAGGGACTGCAGGCGGCGCCGAAACGTCGACTGCAGTCGGAACTGGGGCCCTGGGAGCAGCCGGAACTGCTGCCGGGGCCTGAGATGATGCTCCGGAGAGAGGTGGGAAGGCCTCTCTGCGGTTAGGGAGGGGACCTGCAACACGGCCTGCCTGCGCGCCAGGGCGAGCAGGAGTCCGCTGCAGCTTCATGGCTGATATAAAGTCCCTACATCCTCTATAACTAGCCGGATGGTCCCCGCCGCAGTTGCAGCAAATGGCCGTGAACCCCGTCTTGGGCTTATCACACCCACGATGAGGCTCAGTACATCGCACGCAACGCGGAGGGTGATTACAGAATAAGCTGGAGTGGCCAAACCTCTGACAGTTAAAACACTGCGAGGGGCCTGGCCGCGGGTCAAAAGTACGAACTTGCACCCGAAGGTGCAGGAAGTTTTGGAGGCCATAGACCTCCTCGAACTGGCCTACTTTGAGTAGTTTCACTAGGAAACTATTCACAGGACGGCGATCTTCCCCCTTGCCAGCATGCAGTACACTTACCGCCGTCGGCGAATAGCCTAAGGCGACAAGCTCCTGCCTGATGGTATCGGGGGCGGTCCAGGAAGGAAGTCCAGAAAGAACAACTTTAATTTCGCGCTCTGAAGGAAGCGCGAAAGTATGGAAGGAGATCTTCCGATCGGTAAGAAACTGTTGGACCGATCGGAAGTCCGGGACTGTTGTGGCCGCAATTCGAAGCGAGGAGCCTTGGCACCTGGCCTCGAGTTTGGCCGAAGGAAGCAGATTCTGGAGGGAACGAAGAATTTCCCTATAATTGCGATTGTCGGGAATGACAATCGGAGGAATTTTAGGCTTGGGCACAGATTGAGAGGGAGACTGAGTCGGATGGTTGGCGCTGTTACCGGGACTAGATACCCGATGCGTAGCAGCGGCCGGTGGCGGGCTGGCGACCAATTTTCGCTTGCGTTTGGCAGACTTGCCCTCCACAAGCGAAAATTCACCTTCCCCCGTCCCCACACTACACATCGACGCACAATCACTTTCACTTTCACTATCACTGATTGTATGGGACGGCAGCGGGGTAGAATGAGGACCAGTACCGCAGGTTTCCATTAAGGTTACCAGCGGTGCCGGCAAAGGAACGGGAGTTGCGTTCGACGCCATCTCGGGATGAGCCGAAATGAACGTCGAAGACGCAGAAAAGGGCTAGGAAAGAGTGACTTTCACCAGCACTGAATCACTACACTGACAGACAAAGAACACGAACACCAGACGCGCACTGCACACGAGTCACAAAAACACACGCGCACGACACAATACACTGATAAAATGATGCACAATGATAAAGATGAACACAGAAGAAGATATGGTGAAGAAATCACTTTGATAGAATTACAAACAACGGTAAAATTCACAGGCAAAATTGCCGTACAAAGTGACGCAGCCTACCCTGGCAACAGCTCTAGGTAGACTTCACGGAACCGATTGCATTGCATTATGGATGCGGGGTGTCTTTGCACCCGTGGCTTGATTGCAGCATCTGGATCGTGTCCAATGGCTGCCAGAAGTAAACATAGGGCTGGTACATGTCGACTGGTTACCTAAGACTGGAAAAGGAAACCGCCAACCAGTTAACTGAGAAGGCGGGGGAGTATAACTGTTATTTGTTTAATGCACTGCCGCTGGTACCGATTCGAGCAACAGATGTTGCCCGTTTCAAGTCCAGTCAGCAGACGCCCTGAGGGCGTCGGTCGCCCCCCGCGAGGCGGAGAGCCTCCGTGCCAGTGAATGATGACAGCGACAAGCAGCCGGCTCAGCGTGCTAGGAGGTGGACAGGAAGGAGAGAAGGACAGTTTGGTGAAATACTCTGGTCTAGGACTGATGATTACTTGTTTGTATTTAATTTAAAGAGGATGGCGTTATGGCGGGTCATCAAGAAGCGCCCGAGGGCGCTTGACCCGAATGGGCGGTGGTGGTGCTGATGCACTGATGGTTCGTAGGTACGGGAAGGTGGAGGTCGAGGCTTTAGCAAAGAGAGTTAGAGCCAGCGACCGGACAAAGGAAGTCAAGGTAGGAACACGGAGACCCCTTCGAATCACGTCGTTCCTTACAAACCAAGGGGACCCCGTCAAGGATCGGAGTGTTCGGGACTGGAAAGCTTCCAGCCTACATCTGTTGGTGGTGGATAAAAGAGACCACCAGGCGGGTGCCGCATAGGTCAATACAGACCTGAGAAATAGTAGATAGATGGTAAGTTTCGTGCGCATGGCCAGGCGGCTGCGACACGAGAGGAAAGGAGATAATTTGGCTCGGACGCCGCGAGCCTTGGCAAGGGTTTCCGTCACGTGGGCGTTGAAGCAAAGGCGACGATCTAGTCGAACGCCTAAATACTTCACCGATTCTTTGTAGGCGATGGGTCTCCCTGCTAGGGAGAGGGGCTGGCATCGGGAGATGGACTTACGGGTGAAACAGATCGCCTCGGATTTCTCCGTGTTGATCGTCACCCGCCATTTCCGTAGCCAGTCCGGAAGCTGGTTCAACTGACGCTGCAGCTTTGTACTCGCAAATCGCGGGGACAGGGAGCTGCAGTGATACATAGCATCGTCAGCGAACAAAGACAACGTGACTCCGGGCAAGACAGGCAGGTCGTTCGTGTACACAAGGTACAGAACGGGGCCGAGGACAGATCCCTGTGGTACGCCGGCGGCGACGGGTCGAACTGTAGAACAGGACCCGTCGACGCTCACCCTGAAGGTTCGGTCGCTGAGATACGACCGGAGGAAAAACACTATGGTAGATGGTAGAGGGGAATTGGCAAGTTTGAAGAGAAGACCTTCGTGCCAGACTTTATCGAAGGCCTTGCTCACGTCCAACAGTACGGCGGCCGTAGCCGCTCGCCTGTTGGTGGCGTCTGACAAGTGCGTAACAACGCGGACCAATTGAAGCGTGGTCGAGTGCTCTCTGCGAAACCCGAACTGTTCGCTGCGGATGAAACCATCTAGCAGCGGCGAGATGCGAGCCAGCAGGAGACGCTCGAACACCTTCGAGATGACTGGCAAGAGAGAGATTGGACGATAGCTTTCAGGAAGCATGCGCGGCTTGCGAGGCTTCGGAATCATTACGATGTCGGCAGATTTCCACAGGCGGGGAAAGTACTGTAGCCGGAGACAGGAGTTAAACAGCTCAAGAACGAGGTCAACGCCTGAGGCCGGGAGATTTTGTAGAGCAGCGGCCCCGATCCGGTCAGGACCGGGGGCGCGACGGCGATTTAGTCGGCAGATAGATGAAACTAGTTCATCCCTGTCGAACGGGAGGGCTGGGATTTCGGGAGGGCGTGAAAAATGTCCAGATAGGAAGTCACGGACTTCTGCCGAGTGGGCAGGGTCCGAGACGCCTTGGTGAACAGTAAATTGCACCTCCATGCAGTCGGCGAAGACCTCTGCCTTGCCTTCTGATGAAGATACAACCCCGTTCGGAGTTTCAAGTGGGTTGCGAGTTCTCTTCTCGCGGGTCAGTCTACTCGCCGCTCTCCAGACGGAGGCGTGGTCGACTTCAAGAGACTCAAGGTATGAGTCCCATCGATCAGAGTTTACGTCCCGCAGTAGCTGCTGGACGTAAAGAGACTGGGCCTGAAAGCGCCTTTTGACGCCGGGATCACGGGTTCTTTGCCATCTGCGGCGGAGATTGCGCCGTAGCCAGATGGCGTGGAGTACTTCCGCAGGTAAGGCCGATTTACGATGAGTCACCTCGAGAGTATATGTGTGTCGATCCATGACACCTTGGACCAACTCCTGAAGATGAGTGGCTCGGAGATCCAAATCGTCACAAGTGACGACCGGGTCCGCGGGGAGTGATGGTAACCGCCGTGAGAGCTCATCATGGTAGGAGCGCCAGTTGACTCTCCTAACAGTCTGAGCGGGAGGTCGGGGTGAGGCCGACAGCTCACGGGCAGTTATAAAAAGGGGATTGTGATCGGATGAGAGATCCGACACTGACGAGACCTGGATGTGATGGGTCACGTCCTTGGCTATGACAATGTCAAGGACGTCCGGTCGATGACCGGAAAAGGGGAAGTGAGTAGGGTCTTCTGGGCCGATAACTTGAAGTACCGGGTCGTCGGAGACGAACCGATACAGAGATTTTCCGTAGGCGTTGGCGACTCTGCTGTTCCAGGAGGGATGCTTGGCATTTAAGTCGCCGGCTACGATGGTTGGTAGGGGATGATCGAGGAGAGCGTCCCACTCCTCGGGCGGTGGAGGTAGCCGCAGGCCGGGCCGGAGATACGCCGCAACAACGCGCAACTCCGATCCGCCAGCGTCTATCGCCACCGCACAACCTTCAACAAGAGATGTATCTAAAGGGGGTAGTGGCCTGTGGGATATCCGCCTGTGGACTAAGACGGCTGTCCCCCCCGAGGGGCGACAGCCAGGCCGTTGGGGACGATCCTGACGAAAACAGATGTAAGATGGCAGGTTGAAGGTATGGTAGCGAGCCAGATGAGTCTCGCAAAGGAGGACGACATCAGCGTCGTACTCCGTTACGAAAGTCATCAGTTCAGATCGTCGAGGGACTACCCCATGGGCATTCCACGCAACGATCCTAAGACTCCTAGCCATTCAAAGGAAGAAGAGGAAAGAGGGTAGACAGGGATTGAAACACCAGGGCGAGAACCGTGGTTGTATCTGGAGCAGACCTGATGTTGTTTACCAAAGTTTCAGCCCAGGCAGTCAGGGGGTCCACCGGGGCCCGGGAAGATTCCCGAGATTCCGGAAGACGGACCTGGCTGGCCTCGGCCGGTGTTACAGATGGCGCAGGGCTCGGGGACGGACGTGGGGTCTGCTCAATTGGGAGCTTAGGTTGATGGCTGGGGGCGGGCGGGGCCCGCTGAGGTTTTACAGGCAAGGCCTGCGGAACTTGTCGCTGACGGCGACGAGTGCGCTTTGGTTTGTGGCTCCGAGGAGCGGAAGGCGGGACTGATGTAGCGGCCACAGCCGCGTATGAAGGACCGGGCGCTCCGGCAGGCGCCGGGACAGAAGGGACTGCAGGCGGCGCCGAAACGTCGACTGCAGTCGGAACTGGGGCCCTGGGAGCAGCCGGAACTGCTGCCGGGGCCTGAGATGATGCTCCGGAGAGAGGTGGGAAGGCCTCTCTGCGGTTAGGGAGGGGACCTGCAACACGGCCTGCCTGCGCGCCAGGGCGAGCAGGAGTCCGCTGCAGCTTCATGGCTGATATAAAGTCCCTACATCCTCTATAACTAGCCGGATGGTCCCCGCCGCAGTTGCAGCAAATGGCCGTGAACCCCGTCTTGGGCTTATCACACCCACGATGAGGCTCAGTACATCGCACGCAACGCGGAGGGTGATTACAGAATAAGCTGGAGTGGCCAAACCTCTGACAGTTAAAACACTGCGAGGGGCCTGGCCGCGGGTCAAAAGTACGAACTTGCACCCGAAGGTGCAGGAAGTTTTGGAGGCCATAGACCTCCTCGAACTGGCCTACTTTGAGTAGTTTCACTAGGAAACTATTCACAGGACGGCGATCTTCCCCCTTGCCAGCATGCAGTACACTTACCGCCGTCGGCGAATAGCCTAAGGCGACAAGCTCCTGCCTGATGGTATCGGGGGCGGTCCAGGAAGGAAGTCCAGAAAGAACAACTTTAATTTCGCGCTCTGAAGGAAGCGCGAAAGTATGGAAGGAGATCTTCCGATCGGTAAGAAACTGTTGGACCGATCGGAAGTCCGGGACTGTTGTGGCCGCAATTCGAAGCGAGGAGCCTTGGCACCTGGCCTCGAGTTTGGCCGAAGGAAGCAGATTCTGGAGGGAACGAAGAATTTCCCTATAATTGCGATTGTCGGGAATGACAATCGGAGGAATTTTAGGCTTGGGCACAGATTGAGAGGGAGACTGAGTCGGATGGTTGGCGCTGTTACCGGGACTAGATACCCGATGCGTAGCAGCGGCCGGTGGCGGGCTGGCGACCAATTTTCGCTTGCGTTTGGCAGACTTGCCCTCCACAAGCGAAAATTCACCTTCCCCCGTCCCCACACTACACATCGACGCACAATCATCACTTTCACTTTCACTTGCACTAACTGTATGGGAAGGTAACGGGGTAGAACGAGGACCAGTACCGCAGGTTTCCATTAAGGTTACCAGCGGTGCCGGCAAAGGAACGGGCGTTGCGTTCGACGCCATCTCGGGATTAACCGAAATGAACGTCGAAGACGCAAAAAGGGCTAGGATAGAGTAACTTTCACCAGCACTGAATCACTACACTGACAGACAAAGAACACGAACACCAGACGCGCACTGCACACGAATCACAAAAACACACGCGCACGACACAATACACTGATAAAATGATGCACAATGTAGTTGATGAACACAGAAGAAGATATGGTGAAGAAATCACTGTGATAGAATTACAAACAACGGTAAAAATTCACTGGCAAAATTGCCGAACAAAGTGACGCAGCCTACCCTGGCAACAGCTCTAGGTAGACTACGGAACCGATGTAGCATGTAGCACTGTAGTAGCGGGGCGTCTTTGCACCCGGTGCATGACTGCAGCATCTGGGACGAGCCCAATGGCTGCCTGTGGATAGACATAGTTCTGGTTCATTCGACAGGTAACCTAGAATAAATTAGGAATGGACAACCGCCAACCAGTTAACTGAGAAGGCGGGGGAGAAAGGTTTTTAATTTTTATTTATTTAAATTATCAGCAATCAGTGGGCACTGCCGCAGGGACGGGTTCAGGTGACAGATGTCGCCCTTTCCCAATCCCGCGTGCAGACGCCGTGAGGCGTCGGTCGCTCCCCGCGAGGCAGAGAGCCTCCGTGCCAGTGATAGCGCGTAGCAGCAGCATTCAGCGCGGTCGGCATACTAGGAAGGGAGGAAGGAAACAGCTTTACAGGTAAATTCTGGGGCATGGGCAGATAGAGAATATACAAGTTAAGTGAGGTTTAAGTTTACTTAAACTTATGGCGGGTCATCGAGAATCGCCCGAGGGCGTTTGACCCGGACAGGGGGAGGTGGTTGCGTGGTGCTGATGGTTCTGAGGTAAGGGAAGGAAGAGGTCTCAGCTGCGGCAAAGAGAGTCGCAGCTAATGACCAGACAAAGGCTGAGAGAGCAGGAACTCGTAGACCTCCTCGAATTACACTGTTTCGAACAAACCAAGGAGATCCCGACAAGGAACGGAGGGTTCTGGATTGGAAACTTTCCAGCCTACGCCTGTTGGTGGCGGAGGCAAGTGACCACCAGACAGGTGCCGCATAGGTCAATACAGACCGGAGAAACAACAGATAGAGGGTAACTTTCGTGCGCAGCGCCAGGGGGCTGCGGCACGCGAGGTATGGGTAAAGTTTGGCTCGGACGCCGCGAGCCTTGGCAAGGGTGTCCGTCACGTGGGCGTTGAAGCATAGGCGACGATCTAGCCGAACGCCTAGATACTTCACCGACTCTTTGTAGGCGATAGGCCTCCCTTCAAGGGAGAGGGGCTGGCATCGGGAGATGGACTTACGAGTGAAACAGATCGCCTCGGATTTCTCCGTGTTGATCGTCACCCGCCATTTCCGTAGCCAGTCCGGAAGCTGGTCCAACTGACGCTGCAACTGTGTACTCGCAAAACGCGGGGACACAGAGCTGTAATGATACATTGCATCGTCAGCGAACAAAGACAACGTGACTCCGGGCAAAACAGGCAGGTCGTTCGTGTACACGAGGTACAGAACGGGGCCGAGGACAGATCCCTGGGGTACGCCAGCGGCGACAGGACGAACTGCAGAGCAGGTTCCGTCGACGCTAACCCTGAAGGTTCGGTCGCTGAGATACGACCGGAGGAAAAACACTATGGACGATGGTAAGGGGGAGTTAGCAAGTTTGAAGAGAAGACCTTCGTGCCAGACTTTGTCGAAGGCCTTGCTCACGTCCAGCAGTGCGGCGGCCGTAGCCGCTCGCCTGTTGGTGGCGTCAGAGAGTTGCGTTACCACGCGGACTAGTTGAAGCGTGGTCGAGTGCTCTCTGCGAAACCCGAACTGTTCGTTGCGGATAAAATTATCCAACAACGGCGAGATGCGGGCCAGCAGGAGCCGCTCGAACACCTTCGAGATAACTGGCAAGAGAGATATTGGCCGATAGCTTTCAGGAAGCATGCGCGGCTTGCGGGGTTTAGGAATCATAACGATGTTGGCAGTTTTCCACAGGCGGGGAAAGTACTGTAGCCGGAGACAAGAGTTGAACAGCTCGAGAACGAGGTCGACGCCTGAGGCCGGGAGATATTGTAATGCAGCGGCCCCGATCCGGTCAGGACCGGGGGCGCGACGGCGGTTTAGTCGACAGACAGACGAAACGAGTTCGTCCCTGTCGAACGGGAGGTCTGGGCCAGCGGGAGGGCGAGAAAAATAACCAGATAGGAAGTCCCGGACGTCTGCCGAGTGGGCAGGGTCCGAAACGCCTCGATGAACGGTAAATTGCGACTCCATGCAGTCGGCGAAGACCTCAGCCTTGCCTTCTGATGAAGACACAACCCCGTTCGGGGTTTCCAGCGGGTTGCGAGTTCTCTTCTCGCGGGTCAGTCTACTCACCGCTCTCCAGACGGAGGCGTGGTCGACTTCAAGAGACTCAAGGTATGAGTCCCATCGATCAGAGTTTACGTCCCGCAGTAGCTGCTGAACGTAAAGGGACTGTTGTTGAAATCGTCGCTTAACGACTGGGTCTCGGGTTCTTTGCCATCTGCGGCGGAGCTGGCGCCGTAGCCAGATGGCGTGGAGTACTTCCGCAGGTAAGGCCGATTTACGATGATTCACCTCGAGTGCGTAGGTGTGTCGATCTATGACACCTTGGACCAATTCCTGAAGATTTGTGGCGCGGAGATCCAGATCGTCACGAGTGACGATTGGGTCCGCCGGGAGAGATGGTAACCTTCGAGAGAGCTCGTCATGATAGGATCGCCAGTTGACTCTCCTAACAATCTGAGCGGGAAGTCGGGGTGACGCCGACAGCTCTCGAACAGTTATAACAAGGGGATTGTGATCGGACGAAAGGTCCGACACAGACGAGACCTCGATGTTGCGGGCAACGTTCTTGACAACTACTATGTCAAGAACGTCCGGCCGATGGCCGTGAAAGGGGAAGTAGGTAGGGTCTTCAGGGCCGATGACATTAAGTGCCGGGTCGCCAGAGACGAACCGGAACAGAGAATTTCCATAGGCGTTGACAACGCGGCTGTTCCATGAAGGGTGTTTGGCGTTTAAGTCGCCGGCTACAATGGTTGAGAGGGGGTGGTCGAGGAGGGCGTCCCACTCCTCGGGCGGTGGCGGAGTTCGCCGGCCAGGCCGGAGGTACGCAGAAACAACGCGCAGCTCCGATCCGCCGGCGTCCACCGCCACCGCGCAGCCTTCAATAATAGATGTATCTAGAGGAGGCAAAAGCCTGTGGGATATCCGCCTGTGGACTAAAACAGCTGTGCCCCCCGAGGGGGGACAGCGAGGCCGTAGGGGACGATCCTGACGATAACAGGCATAGGCAGGAAGGGAAAACGAGTGGTAATGAGCCAGATGAGTCTCGGAAAGAAGTATGATATCAACATCATACTCCGTTACAAAAGTCATCAGTTCAGATCGCCTGGGGAGTAGCCCGAAGGCGTTCCACGCAACGATCCTCAGGCTATTAGCCATTTAGGGGAAGTAGAGGAAAGAGGGCAGCTAAAGATTGGAACACCAGGGCAAGCACAGTGGTAGTGTCACGAGCAGTCCTGATGGATGCAACAAGATTATCTGCCCAGGCAGTCAGGGGATCCGCCGAAGCCCGGGAAGATTCCCGGGATTCAGGAGGACAAGCCTGACTGGCCTCGACAGGGGTAGCAGATGGCGCTGGGCTGGAGGTCTGAGTAGTAGACTGCTCGCTGGAAGGTTGAGGACGATGGCTGGGGGCGGGTCGAGCCCGCGGAGAGGGTACAGGTGGAACCTGTGATGATGTAGGTCGGCCGGCGGAGTTCCGGCGACGACGAGAGCGCTTTGATTTGCCCGATCGGGCTGGAGGCGGGGCTGATTTAGCGGCCATGGCCGCGTAGGAAGGTGCGGGCGCTCCGGTAGGCGCCGGGATTGAGGCCGCTGCAGGCGGCGCCGAAGCGACGACTGCAGGCGAGACAGCGGCACCGGAAGCAACCGGAGTTGCTGCCGGGACCTGGGCAGATGAACCGGTGAGAGGCGGGAAAGCCGCTCGCCGGTTAGGGCCAGGACCAGCTACACGGCCTGCCTGCGCGCCAGGGCGCACAGGAGGTCGCTGCGGTTTCATGGCGGCGATAAAGTTAGGGCAGCCTCGGTAATTAGCCGGATGGGCTCCTTGACAGTTGCAGCATTTAGCTGTGTACCCCGTCGTAGGCTTATCACAGCCACGATGAGGCTCAGCACAACGCACGCAACGCGGGGGCTGATGGCAGAAAAGACTGCTGTGGCCGAACCTCTGGCAGTTGAAACACTGCGAGGGGCCGGGCCGCGGGTCAAACGTTCGGACTTGCACCCGGAGGTGCAGAAGATTCTGGAGAGTGTAAATCTCCTCGAAGGGGCCTACTTTCAGTAACTTTACAAGAAAGCTGTTGACAGGTCGGCGGTCATCACCTTTGCCAACATGCAGGACGCTTACCGCGGTCGGCGCATAGCCGAGCGCAACAAGTTCCTGCCTGATGGCATCAGGTTCGGTAAAGGATGGAATTCCCGACAGAACGACCTTGATTTCTCGCTCTGACGGGAGGGCAAATGTATGAAAAGAAATCTTACGCTCTGTCAGGAATGACTGAACAGAGCGGAAGTCTGGGATGGTAGCGGTCGCCAGCTTTAGCGAGGCGCCTTGGCACCTCGCCTCGACCTTGACCGAAGGGAGAGCTCGGGATAAGGAACGTAAAAGTTCAGAATAATTCCTATTATCAGGAATTACAATAGGAGGAATTCGTGGGGAAGACACAGTTTTGGTAGTAGCTGGATACTCACGTTGCACGCGCTGAGTGCCGCTGTTACCATGATTAGATGGCAGATCTGCAGCTGAGGCGGGCGGCGGAGTTTGGGCCAGTTTTCGCTTGCGTTTGGCAGATTTGCCCTCCACAAGCGAGAACTGTCCGTCCCCCGACCCAACACTGCACATATCTACCGCACTATTATCACTTTCACTATCACTTTCACTGTCGTGAGGAAGTGGAGTGGTACGGAAGCCGGTTGAGCATGTTTCCATTAAGGAAACAAGCGGCGCCGGCAGAGGATTCGGTGGCGTATTCGACGCCATTTCGGACAAGCCGAAATGAACGTCTACGCAGGTCTAGGATTGAGGGATCACCAGACACTGAAAACTATTCACAGGCACAATTGAACTCGACACAGACCGCACAGCACTCGGATACAAAAACACTCCCGCACAGATTAAATAAGACTGTTGAGCACTGGACTGTTGGTGAATCTTGTAGTGTAGATGATGAAGAATATGATGATGATGAAATAAATGATGAATATTCAAGATTTCCGCTAAATTACACAAAATTTTGCAGAGCAAAAATCGACACAGCCTACCCTGGCAAATGCTCTAGGTAGACTCGCCCACTACGGAACCGAACTGAAGCATACGGCTTATATAGTTCGTTGTAAATGTGGACGGCATAAGCAGTGCCGGTAAGTGTTGTAGGTAGCGCTGTCCAGCGAAACCCGGGGAGTCCGAGAGTAGGACTGACAAATAGAGATGCGGGTTGCGCCGCCACTGTGACGGTGTCGCAGTTCGGCCCCCGGGTACCCGCTGGACAAAGAGCCGAGTTAGTCGGCAGTAGCCCAGCTCATAGTGTCCCCAAAGCACTGTGCGGCAGCAACGAGCCCCCCGGCCGGCCACTTGGGCCAGTCGGGAACCCTACGACTCGCGCGGGAAGCCCTGCTGAACCCGCGCAAGTTCGTGAGCAAAATCGGTCCTTATTAGGGCCGACCAAGCCCGCTAAGGCCGGACCTTCCGGCTGCACGGCCGCTAGTAGGCCAAGCAGCCCAAATCCTCTGCCGGAGTCTGACTCCCCAGATATGGAGACCTCGGCTTCCACCGACTGGGTGGCAGTAGGGCGCGGTGGCAAGCCGCGAAAGTCTCCCTCCCTGACCTCCTTGAGTTCGGCCACGGACTCGGCGGCACTCCAAGCCTCCGCTGAGGTTGCGCCTAGTCGCACCTCCGAAGGAAGGGTCCCGCCGGTGTTCGTTACGAACGTCAGGGACGTGATCGGCTTCGTTCGCCGACTCCGTAAGACCGTTGCGCTGGCAGATAACGCATCTGTCAAGCTCCTTGCGAGCGAGACTGTGCGCGTTACCTGCCGCAGCGCATCGGAGCACTTCGGAGTGGTCCAGTGGCTGGAACGTGAATCGTTCCAGTTCCACACATACACAATGAACCGCACCAAGCCTGTAGCCCTCGTCCTTCGGGGCCTGGACATACAGGCGGATCCGCAGGTCGTCGCTGACGAACTGCGCGACGCGGGTTATAAGGTTGTGTGAGCCTCACGGCTGTACACTACTTATGGCTCGCGTCGACCACTCCCGCTCGAACGCCGAATTCCTTCGTTAACGTTTGGCCCGAACCACCCCGAACGCCTTCGCTACTCTACGTTCGCTTAGTGTGTACGCGCCTTTTTAGGATAATACAATCCAAAATGATTATACGAATAAAAATATTGACGTTACAAAAGACGAACTAAATAAAACTATTTCTGTGTACAAAATTTCTGGCCCGTGTGAGAATATCTTATACGCCTTTGAATGTCCGTCATTGCTATTGTTCGTTCTTACATACCGTTCAAGCAACTACAAAAAAATATATGTAATATATGTATAATATATAATATTATATTATATATAATATTATAATATATATATATAATATAAAATATATGTAACACTGAAAATGGTCATAAATGAAATGCTTGTTGAGTTACATCTGAGTGTTATAATCTAAGTTAGACAAGTTAAAAATGGTGAAAATTCGCATATAATACTTTAGTATATCTTTATGTGATTTAGAGCCACCTTCAATAACAGCTGTAAATTAACAAGACAACTTATTACATAACGGGGGATATTGTCTCCTACAGAGGCGCGCGTGCTACTTATCCCGTTAGTTAATCCTATCTAATCAGCTGCTTAAGATTACCAGTGCACGCGCTCCTGGTAGTACTAGCCATAGCTTGCGATCTGCCGCTTTGTGTAACTGTAATCAGCATGTTCACGCAGGCTACCACTGCTATTGCAATTACAGCCATCCTTCATATTCAGCACTTTTGGTTTCTGCAACAAACAAAAACAACACATTAGTTTACTGTTTAGACAAAACAAAAATTGGGTAAAGGTGATACGTGTGGGGCCCCAAAGTGTTTCTTGCGCGAACAATAGGCCTGCAATAAACATGACCCTCGAGAGAGATCTTGGGGAACATTTTTACAACCTCTTCTCCTACCTGCAAGCATTGCCTCGCCACTCATCATTTTGGAAACGGAAGAACTAGTTCCTTATAAACTGAGCCGATATGTCTGATATAGTCACATATGCGTACACGCTTTTTGACGTTTACAAATGCACACACGTATATACATCCCCCCTCACTCTCTCTCTCTCTGTAATGTACCCACTACTTCTCTCACGTCTACCCTCTAGCTACCCTCCTACTAACACCTAATATACGTGTTGTAAAGAAGAACATTTATTTCAATTGTGGCCCATTTGCTTGTTTTCTGGTTTGCGATACACTCTCGACTGTTCATGTGTACGTAAATTGCAACAACACAACTATGACTATGGGGAGATATAGAGGAGATTGTAAAATACCCTTCTAGGGTTTATTTTTATTACACCCTATGCTCTGTATGACGGTGGTTGGCGTGTGGACCCTTGGCCTACCTGCTGCCTCTCCCCCATTGTAATACTTCCGCCCGGGCTCGACAGCAGCTAATTGCCGCGTGAGTCACCTCACTGTGCGTCCAGTATGAAACAATTTTTTTTTTTTTTGCCTCGCCCAATACTGGTAAAATTTTGTTATATTTGAAATCAGCGAAATAATACAATGAAAATGACACCAAACACGACTAAAAAATATTATTTTTTAAGGTGTTTCAAGGTAAAAGCTCAACAAGTACTTTAATACACATCTTCAGTGCATAGTGCTTTATAACGCCCAATTTTTAATATTCCTTAGTCGTGTTTGATGTCATTTTCATCGTATTATTTTGCTGATTTCAAATATAACAAAATTTTACCAGTATTGGGCGAGGCAAAAAAAAAAATTGTTTCATACTGGACGCACAGTGAGGTGACTCACGCGGCAATTAGCTGCTGTCGAACTCGGGCGGAAGTATTACAACGGTGGAGAGGCAGCAGGTAGGCCAAGGGTCCACACGCCAACCACCGTCATACAGAGCATAATTGCTCACTCGAGAAATTCGTTCTGCCCCACAAGTGTCACTTTTACCAAAAAAGGTTTACCAAACAATAACTGACTCGATATCACCAGAAAAGCAGTACGCAAAACTAGTGATGTTAGAATAATTGTAATGATGGCCTAACCAGAGCTCTTTGGGGCTCTGGGACAGACACCTAAAATGGGGCCCCCTTATCTTCCTCCCCCCTCCAATGCCTTTCACATTTCTTGGAATCGTTAAATTATTTTCTACTTACCAAATTATCGACAGCAGACCAAGTTTATAATTGACCTGCTACGAATTTGATATGGAAGAATCAAAAGCACACTATTAGCTAATTTAAAATAAAATAATTTATTTATGATAATGATAAAAAATACAATATTTTACAGCGAAAAAATGTTTATTAGACCTACTAGTATTGTTAAGTCTAGGGTTGCCAACTTTTTTTTGAGGAAAATAACGTAACTTGTCTGTTGGAAGAGGAAAAAAAAGTATTTGTAAGAAAAAAAGTATTATTTAAATTTAAGTTTTTATTGCCTTAAATACATATTTTTTTTGTGCTTTTAGCACAAGCTAACAATTTTTGGTTATCTTTGAGAGTTTGATAGCTAGTATTACAATCTAAATCTAGATTTAAGTCAATAAATAACTCATTTTTTATTAAATTTATGGACGCTCTGTTTCTCTCTTCTCGCCACTTTACATTCATCACCGAGAAAACTCTTTCAGTGAAAGCTGAGGTTGCGGGAACAGAGAGCAGATAAGAAATACTTTTTTTATATTTGGTAAGTTATCACACGCACTCTTAAGTATATACTGTCACTTTTCATTTTCTGAAAATTCTTTGTCATTATTTGTTGATTGTCTTTGGATTTCTTTAAGTCTTATTGACTCGGAATATAAATCATCCATTTTAATATTTAATCTTTTTTACAAAAACGTATAAATAATGATCTTGAAAGGAAACCGATATGGACTGCCATCTGCCGTTTCGTTCAATAATAAATAATCATTGTTAATCGTGTGTGTTCCGTTGTTTTATCTTAGGCATCGATAAATCGTTCGGAAATTACGTATGAGAGTGTTTCGTTTCGTGCATTACAGTAAAGACTCAAAATAAAGTATTTTCGCATACTTTATTTTTATGGAAAAGTATAAAGTATATTCACCAAAAATAAAGTAGGATACTTTATTATAAAGTATGGTTGGCAACCCTATGTAAGTCATACAAAAAGTATTAGCTTAAAAACTAAGGAATGTACTTATAGTAAAAGGTAACAAAGTTTTGCTTGAATTAAAAACTTTTTTATTATGTTTAGATACTATTATTTATCTTTAAAATAAGAACTAAGTATTCCATCAAAATGTTTTATAGTATCGCTACTTAAAAAAATAGAAGCCTGTCATTAATATAGGCCTAAATTGAAAATTACAAATCAATATAACATGTTACAAAAAAGTAATATATGTAGTCTACCATTTAGAAAAACGGTGTGTGTAATTTGGCCGTGTTCAAGATAATTATTTTAGTCATTATTTAAAAACCATTAAGAACATGTCGGTCGTGCAGGCTACGGAATCTCGATCGGTTAATAAATTCATTGCTATGATTAAATTACATTTCATTATAAAGTAATGAATATACAGTGTCCCTCCAAAATTGCCTCAAAGTTCGAGAAAAGATTCCACGCATTAAACTGAAGGAAAAATGTGCAATAACCATACGTCGAAAATACTTCGTTTTCCTTCTGTACATATTAAAAAACAAAAAATTAATTACTGCCGAACGGAATGAGGTGCGGAGTTGAAATTTAATTTAAGTAGTAAGTGTACTATTTCATGTAAGTGTTTCTTGTAATAAATTTAAATAAATGCTTCCCTTTTCTAAAATATTAACCACGGTATACATATGTATGCTGTATTACTAAATATTAGCGAACACCTGTTTGAGACATAAGTTGCCATGTGGTCTAAATACAATATTATTCAGTAGAATTAAAAATTCTTGGATTTTGTTTTCCATGACGTGCCCGTTGATTAATTACTGACGTCTACTATAAGCATAAGCATAATACTACTTATAGTAGTATAATAAGCATATTACTATAAGCATAATACTGCTGACTCAGAACACAAAGTTTTTATTGGTAAAAATGTAAAATTTTTACCTTATAGCGTGAACCAATTTTCGTTTATTGTAAGCTTCTTATTGAAAACTTATAAGAAATACTACACTTACTGCGCATATCAAATTTCAACTCCACATCTCATTCCGTTCAACAATAATTAATGTTTGTTATAAACACACACACGGACGGAAAACGAAGCATTTTTTGGCATATGTTATTTCACATTTTTCCTTCAGTTTAATGAGCAAAATAATTTTTGCTCCATTTTTGGGAACACTCTGTATAACTTTAACATCAATATTTTTCGATACGCCAGGTGGTTCTGCAGCTCTGCAGTGGTTATTGGAAAGGCGCCGCTAACATGGGCCTTAATTCTGCTTCCCTTCGTATTTCGTTTTTTTTTTTTTTTTACTTCATTTCTTCCCCATAGCTTTACACCGTTTTTAATTTAAAAATTCTAAAAGACTTCTTCTTCGTTTCTCTTTTGAAGATGCGAAAAAAATATTGTTCTGAACAGACAACACTTTTACCCTGTAGACAGAGTGTCTTTTGAGATTCTGCCCACGAAATATAAATTATGAAAGAAGACAAAAACAAGCAACAGAAATTCTATTGTAAATCTTTAATAGGTTAACAAACAAAAACTGCATTGGAGGTGGACCCAAGCAGTGAGTAGTCTCTAAACGCTCATGAACCCCCCAAATTTAGTTTCTGTGTTATGAGAAACTAAGTTTCTGTAAGATGGAGAAATTAAGGCATTGTTTAACCAACTTGTATACTGAATATAAAGTCGTCACTGCAAAGGTATAGAATGACTACTGTAATAGTTCGTTAGACGTCTCATTATAAAAAAATAACCCCACGATAATACTACAGTGAATAAGAGAGGTACGGAAGGAAGGTAAATCACAATCGCTTAGCGCACGCGTCCTGCTGCTCTCTCCGAGCCCTGGAGACTCGCATCTCAAACGAGATGGACACTGCTTATCACCCGTTTTCGCTACCCGAAATAATTCGTTTAAGATAATACAAACCAAAATGATTAATTTGAATTAGAAATGTTAATGTTACGAAAGACGAAATAAAGTATGATTACCATTATTTTTGTAGACAAAACGTTTGGTCATTATGAGATCACCTAGATCTCCTTGAATATACGCCAATGAAAAAAATAACTTTTCGAACTTTAAACGTCATTGAAACACTAAATTAATTTCAAAGTTACGTAATGTAGGACAGAACATATTCTTTGTATAAATAATATTAAGTAATGGAACTGCGACCGTAAAACGTTTTAGTTGAGTAAGATGAAGGTGATAAGATATCTTAGATGATATCGTTTACAGAATAAATATAGATGGTACGGTTATTCGGCTAGGCGGCAGATAGGTACGAATGTTGATAGACTGGAGGTCACAGACATAAAATGCCACTACCACGACGCTCGCAGGATGGAGGGACGATCTTGTTGAGTACCATATACTGGACAAGAACTTCTGCTGAGAGAAGTCACTGCGTAATAACTGAGCAGGTAGCAGGTAGATAACTGCTGATAATGACGGAAAATACAACTAAATTTTGTATATTAACATATTCACAGTCATGACTGTGTGAAAGTTTATCTATATTCATATTACAAACGTTGTATGAATTATAGATAATTGGGCGTGAATAATCTCTACAAGCTGGAACTTGCGCAAGCATGGTTTCCGTAGTGTTTACGCTGTTCTCTGATGAACGACAATCGAACTGGTAGACTATTCTTTGGAACTCAAAGACAATCGTTTTATCGAATGTAATTTTTAATTTGAATCGATCTGCTACTTTTATGAACATATTAAAAAAAATAATAGTCAATTTGAAATATTCATAACATTAAATTCTTAAAAACTATATACTGTACAGGTTGATTCAAAATTGCACGGCAATCTCTCGGGACCCGATTCTATAGCTAAAAATAAGAAAAAAGTTTATATAAACATAAGTCCGAAAATAGTTCGTTAGCGAGTTACGGCTCGCGAACCAGTTCACCCTGATTTCTGCTCCCACGGTAAAATAATGCCATACTGAAATCTTAGGGTATAAAGTGAAGGGTAAATTTGGTGGTTTCTTATGGTTTGTGATCTGAAAAATTGAATAAAAGAGGTCCCAGAGCTCTGACTTAATTAGTTTCTAAGAAAAACTGTATTAAACACAAACTATTGTAGTCGAAAAACGCTCTTTTTTTGTTTGGGATAAAATAACTTCGTTAATTTACCAATAAACAAATAAAAATGTCTAATTAACTTTGTAGAGAAATTAATTACGAGAAAAGTGATATGTATGAAGTCTATTAAAACTGAATACAAATTTGAAAAATTTGACTAATTAAAAACAAAACAGACCAAACTGCGCTATAAAAGTGTTACAATTTTCAACAGAACAAAGGTTTTCGTAAACGTTTTCACATCAAAAGTAATTGTAAACAAATTGAAAACTTATATTATTGAATTTTGCTTTCAAATGATTAAATATCAAAATTGTTAAACTGATAAAACTGCAAACATTCCTTCAAACCAGTTAAGCAGTTGTTCAATGTGGCCATTTTGTGGAATGCAGAATCCAGCTCGGCGAATCCATATAGCATCAGGATTATTCTTAACAGTATCTCCATAAACTATTATGCGTGTCTCAATTCTTCTTGTGTGCCAATACGAGCGGAATAAACTAACGACTTCTTTCAACCCCAAAGGAAAAAGTCTGCTGGCGTGACATCAGGAGATCGAGGTGGCCATTTTACTGGTCCGTTTCGACCAATCCATCGCTTACCAAATGTATTATTTAAATGGTTCATCAAATCACGACAGTAATGAGCACATATACACTCTATCTGCAAGTGGAATATCTTCCAAGAATTCCATCAGATTCGTTTGCAAAAAATCTAAGTATTGTCTTCCATTAAGCCTTGGCGGTAAGAAAAAAGGGCCTAAGAGATTATCACCAAGAATACCCATTACACATTAAATGAAAAAGAATGTTGGTCATGTCTTGTAGCAGTTTCATGTTGGTTTTCTTCTGCCTAAGTTGATGTTTCGAAAGTTTACAATGCCATTTCTTGTTAATTGTAACCCTTTTCTGGAGCATTTTGGTCTGTTTTGTTTTTAATTAAAGTCAAATTTTTCAAATTTGTATTCACTTTTAATAGACTTTATACACATCACTTTTCTCATAATTACATTCTCTACAAAGTCAATTAGACATTTTTATTTGTTTATTGACAAATTAACGAAGTTATTTTATGCAAAATCTAAAAAAAGAATATTTTTCGACTGCAATGTTTTATGTTTAACACGGTTTTTCTTAGAAACTAATTGAGTCAGAGCTCTGGGACCTCTTTCATTCAATTTTTCAGATCACAGACCATAAGAAACCACCAAATTTACTCTTCACTTTATACCCTAAGAATTTTAGTATGGCGTCATTTTATCGTGGAAGCAGGAATCGGGGCGAACTGGTTCGCGGGCCGTAACTCGCCAACGAACCGTTTTCGGACCTATGTGTAGGCCTATGTGGACTTTTTTTCTTATTTTTAGCTATAGAATCAGTATCCGAGAGATTGCCGTGCAATTTTTAATCACCCTATATAAAGGCCTTTGGACTTTCAACAGAACTATCTAATATTTATTGCTCTGATCCATGCAAAATCACTCCCGACCTACTGACGTTTTGCTGCCGAGACGCCTGAGGAGCGGTAGGTCTACTGAATGATAATGCGAGCTTGTGTTGGTGGGGTATTACTGGTTCTGTAAACATTGTTCAGTTGTTCAGAAAACGTATTTAGTTGTGATTTTGTTAGTTAGGTTAGCGTATTAGATTGAGCGTTCGTACGTTATATCTCAGTGTAATTTATTGAACGTTTTGTCACAGTGTGTTTTCTTACGCGCTACAAGGAATACCGTGCGAGAGGCAGTCAAGTTACACGAAAACCGTATTAAACGTATTTTACTTGAGTAGTATTACAGTGATGCGTGTAGTGGAATGGCATACGTAGCCACATTCCTTGCTGGGTAGCAAAGTCGCTGCTGAGACAGTACCTCTGTCTGGTTATTCGGAAATAACAATACACTTTCCACATGCCAATATATTAGTTTTACATCGCACTAATAGTTACCTTAGATCTCTGGAGATTAAATTCCCAGACGTGGTTCAGCATTCGCTGCCAGCGATGGCTTAATGAAGGTCCCTTACTCTGAGAACGACAGATCCTTCACCTCTCTTCTAAAAGCTACTGAATGTAATCACAGCAGTCTACCGTGAAATTATGTAGAACTATGCTGACTTTTGTATTATATTACGGAGCGTCTAAATCTAGCTCAGGAGTTGGTTTGGTTGCTATCGATAGTGGTAATCGATTAAATTACCCGTTTTCCCTTGTCACAGTTCTTTACACTGCTTTCAACCGAGTAACATGCCACTAAATTGGCAAAACCCTGGATAGAGGATTATTAGTAATATATTTCTCACATGTTCCGATTCTGTCTTTCCTTACATTCCCTTTAAGGTATCTGTGAGACTAAGTTGAACGTCATTGCAAAGGACATTTTAAGCTTATTATGACTTATCTAAAAATGAACTTTTTCTTGTGAAACTTACTGTTTTTCGTTGGACGCGTTTCGGCGTACGTATCCGCCTTCTTCAGCTTTGATAACGGTTGTTGTGTGGAAGGTGTAGTGGGGGTGGTGTGTGGAGGAAGGGGATTGGCGCGGGGATTCAACTTAATGTTTGTTTTTTGTATAATTGTGTCAAAAAGTGTATGTGATTTATATTGTAATTGATCGTTAAGTATGTTGTTTGGTTGTGTTGTGTGGTGTTTATATATTTCGTATTGTTCAGTTGTGTTGAGTTTTCGACCTTTGGGTATGTAATGTAAAATTTCAAGATTAGTGTCTATGTTGGTGTAACTGTGGTTTTCTGTGTGTATGTGTGTGGCAAATGCGGAGTGTATATTGTTGTTGGTTAAAGCTTTTAAGTGTTCAGAATAACGGGATGAAAAAGATCTTCCCGTCTGGCCTATGTAGAAACTATTGCAGTCATTACAATTTAATTTGTAAACACCTGTTTTGTTATATTTGTCTATGTCTGTGTTTGTATTATTGATGTGTTTTTTGATGGTATTGGTTGTTCTGTATGCTATTTTGTATTCGTGTTTTCTGAATGTGTTGGCGATTTTGTGTGTGTAGGAGTTGTGGTATGTGAGTGTGATGTACTTATTGTGTTGTGTGTTGATGGTATTTTGTGTTTTGTTGTTTTTGTTTTTGATGCGTTTGTGTAGTGTGTTTATTAAATTAGGGTTGTAACCGTTTTTTATTGCTATGTATTTTATTGTGTTGAGTTCGTCGGTGTAATCTTGTTTATTTAAGGGTATTTTAGTTAGTCTATGGAGCATATGGTTGAAGGCCGCATGTTTATATTGTGTTGGGTGGTTTGATGTGTTGTGTATAACCATGTCACTTGTGGTTGGTTTCGTGTATATTTTCTACGTGTGTGTATTGTTAGTTTTGTTAATTGTTAGGTCTAGAAAATTTATACTATTGTTTTGTTCAATTTCCAGTGTAAATTTTAATTTGTGGTGTATAGTGTTTATGTATTTGTGGAAGTTTTCAACTTGTCTTGTGTTGCCTTTGAATAAAAGTAATATATCATCTACATACCCGTGCCAGTATATAATTTTGTTAGTGTATTTGTTGTTGTTTATTATGTGGTTCTGTTCTATGTTGTATATATATTTCTGCTAGTATCCCTGATATGGGGGATCCCATCGGGAGACCGTCTGCTTATTATGAATTTTGCTTTGCGTGGATACGTGAACATTCCACTCAGGCATTCGTGACAATACTGTAGCTGATAAAGCTGCCAAAGAGTCACCTATTTCTGTCTAGTCCCAAATCTTCCTGTTCCGATGACTGAATTTAAAACAGCCACTAAATCAAGAATTAAAAGACAGTGGTAACGTACCTAAGAAAACCAGCCACTTACCAATAAACTGCGAAACATTAAACCTACTTCTGAGGCCTAATAGGAGAGAAGACGTTATTTTGTGCTGCTTGAGACTATACCAGAGTCAGCCACTCCTATCTCTTTAGAAATTCGCTATCCACGTCATGCCCTTCATATGAAGTGGTCACTGTTCACCGCATGCGGCACTTGCTGGAGGTGTTGAGCAACAGTTCGGAAAATACCGATCGTCTGCTCCTCTTATTGAAATCGACCGACATTTCTACCAGGATTTAACAGTTCCACAGCCCGTGTCTCTAGCCTCGCAGCTGTTCAAGGCACGTTACACAAAGAAGTGAGTAAAAACCGATATTCAACACTAAATGTAACTTTCAAAACCACGTGTATGCTTTATGAGAGTTGGTTTAGGATTAGATTATCAGAAAATTAATTTAACGTGCCGGAACAACTGTAATAACGAATTTCCGTTTTGTTTAGACAGATTCGTAGTTGACACATAAAATGTACTTTTATATTATACTTGTAATTATATGAATAGAGTAGCAAAGTTAGATTTCTGCGTTCTATCAAAACGATAATGTTTTAAAGATTAGAAGCTCGTTATTTTAAAATGAATTTCAAACAAATTCGCTTCTACTGTGACGATTTCATTAATAAAAATATGGTAATTATTAAATTGGTAATGTGTAGGCTGAGAAATTTTAAGTTTTTAATAAAATCACACATTTAAACTAAATCTTATTGCTATCATTAATAATAATAATATTTAATAAAAAGTCTAATAATAAAATAAAAGAAATACGATTGTACAGAAAGGGTAAAGCTTGTTAATTAATCCTGCATAGACAGGCACTAACCAGAATTAACTTGATGTCCGACCCCTAAACAAACTAAATATACTTGTAAATTTTGACATTATTTAAATAATTAAATAAGACCAGTGTAATGTATTTTAATAACGTCTGTAACTAAGAATATCTCTGCTTAATTAAATAGTCAAACTTTATTCCTTTAAATAAAGAAGAAACATGGAACTACTTTTATGTTGATTGGTAAATGTCGCGAGATTACTACTCTCACGCCTAAACTATTTTCACCCACTTGAAATGGAGCGGTCAACCCGTAAGCTGCGCACAGCAGTAATGTGGAACGTTAAAAATAGTTTGTTTCCTAAAGTGATTAATCCGTCAGTTAAGACATAGAGGCATTCTTTATACTATTAAACAATGTGTTGCGTTAATATAGTTGAACCGCGATTCATATAAATATGTTGTAAACGAGTAAGAAAGAATAATGAAAATTTAGCGCCTATGACATCTCTACAAAAATCTTAAAATATAAAACTTATGTAATTAAAACTGTGGTAAGACCATAAAGTGAAGTGCAACAAATAAACAATCATGTGAAGTGGATACAGGTGAATGAAACTTTTGTGTTAATCATTCAAATCAACGAGCTATTACTACCCGTTAGCCAAGAGCAGAGAACCAGGACCCACAATGATCTAAAAGACTTCAGGACTACACCATCCCCGGATACGAAGATAACGAGAGATAGCTGACCTACATCAAACATGCTGCAACCGAGGACCGAGGACTGGAATAACGAGGAGCTGGAGGATATCCAAAAGGTGACACGGAGGCATGCCTTCCGTGGTTATGAAATACTAAATATTATATCCAACAAAAGACAATTAAATTAACAACATTAAGACATTTTAAGTACTGACAGTAATTGTATTCTTATTCTTAGTAAAAGAGTTATAGCTCTAAACTGAAAGCTTTATTGTTTTAAAAAGATTAATAAAGTCCATTCTTCAAATGCACAATTTTAAAGATTGTATATGGCGAGGTGACCATTATTAACATACTATATGCAATCCCGGATCTGTGGAATTAATTGAATTGATGTACATCTTATTTTGAGGGCCCTCATAAAAGAATAAAATATTTAATCATCTTGTAAACTGTAAGCTGTTGAACCATATATGTTGAGAATTTTAAGGAGAGCAATTAATACCATATGTAATAAAGAGATGTCATCAGTAGTACCGACTAAACTGGGTGCATAAATCAACAGACTCCCCCTCCCAGAATCCTTTCATATTAATTGTTTTGGTGTTGTGATTTATTTTCAGCTCGTCACAACGAAGGCAGCCTGTATGATTGGCATTTCTAATTAATGCAGGTTCCCTAGGTTATAACACAAGTTAAGGTGTTATACTACGAATGTAACGATTCGCGTGGAACTATAATCAACATACTTATCCACAGTCTGATCACATGTTGCGTACTGATCTAGTTACTGTTGGTTGTTCAGTGCCTATTACATCAATTTTCTCAAGTGTTCGTGGACATTTCTTATACAAAATATTATTCAAATTTGGAAACTATTAACCTCTAAGTAGAACATCACGTATTGGTAGCACCTATCTAAAAAGACACCTCCCTCCAATCATAAGCGCTTTCAAGCGATTTATCTCATTAGGAATAAAAGCCATATTCCTATCTAACGATGAGCTGTCTATTTAGATTAGTGGCTAGCAAAACGTGATATTTCATTTCACATGCCAACTCTTCCCACTTTTCGTACAGTTATTTGCAGTGGCCATCACCGTTACACCGTTAGTATTGCAGTTTGCTGCCACTGTGGCGTTTACCTGCTTCGTTGATTTCAATACGTCCATGTATCCTGCTTGTAATTCTTGAGCCAAGGACAAAGTCAACCCCAAATATTAGGTGAGACAATCACACTAACAAGAAACTCTAACAACGACAGTATACTTTGAAGAAATGAAACTACATCACTGACATTTCCTTGGGTTGACTGAGCTCTTGTATTAAAAACGTACATAAAAATGTTCTCCTACTTTAACTTCTTTTCTGAGAAAAATGCGTGTAAATTCAGTTCTTTTTTCTATATATTTTATTGGAATAAGTCTTATTTGGTAAGAGTCTGATAAGGTCGTCACAATCTGGGAAAACTTCTGTCAAGCACTGCCCCTTAGAAACAAAGACAACAACAATTCAAGCCACTCCCACTGACTAAAGTCTGCAAAGTATTCAGCAGATGCGTAGTCGTAAATTATATCCTACTTGTTGACTAACTGGAACTTAAAGCACGGGGAGACGAATTTACTTGTATTTAGTAAACGTAAAGTGGAAACAGAAGTAGGCCTATTAATGTATACACGATACAATTACAATTTTTTGCATACAACAAAGGTTTATCACCTGTTAATAAACCTGTTTTGATTTATTAAAGGTCGATAAATCTTTGTTACGTCTGTTGGTTACTTCCACACTTATTTGGTCAGTCTAAAATCTGACATTCTTTCTAAATCTTTGTTACGTCTGTTGGTTACTTCCACACTTATTTGGTCAGTCTAAAATCTGACATTGTTTCTAAATCTTTGTTACGTCTGTTGGTTACTTCCACACTTATTTGGTCAGTCTAAAATCTGACATTCTTTGTTACGTCTGTTGGTTACTTCCACACTTATTTGGTCAGTCTAAAATCTGACATTCTTTGTTACGTCTGTTGGTTACTTCCAGACTTCGTCTAAAATCTGACATTCTTTCTAAATCTTTGTTAGGTCTGTTGGTTACTTCCACACTTATTTGGTCAGTCTAAAATCTGACATTCTTTGTTACGTCTGTTGGTTACTTCCAGACTTATTTGGTCAGTCTAAAGTCTGACATTCTTTGTTACGTCTGTTGGTTACTTCCAGACTTATTTGGTCAGTCTAAAGTCTGACATTCTTTGTTACGTCTGTTGGTTACTTCCACACTTATTTGGTCAGTCTAAAATCTGACATTATTTCTAAATCTTTGTTACGTCTGTTGGTTACTTCCACACTTATTTGGTCAGTCTAAAGTCTGACATTCTTTGTTACGTCTGTTGGTTACTTCCACACTTATTTGGTCAGTCTAAAATCTGACATTCTTTGTTACGTCTATTGGTTACTTCCAGACTTCGTCTAAAATCTGACATTCTTTCTAACTGTCCTTTCCACGGTTGTTTGTAATCTTTTAATTTTTCATTCAAGTTAAAAACTTGTAAGTCCTCTCTTATGGCTTCGTTCTTTATACGGTCAAGTTTGGAACACCTTTTAACTCCTCGTAAGAACGCCATTTCCGAGGCCTACATTTTACTGTCTTGTTTCTTGGTTGTTGTCCATAATTCACAGTATTGGGACCGCCATAACTTTGTAGAACTTATCTCGACGTAACTTTATTTCTAAAAATACGATTGATTTTCCCATAGATCGTTTGGAACTTACCTAATTTAACATTAATATTATAATTCCTGTCATAGGAAATTTAATTTACAAATAATTAAAATGGGTCACCTGTTCTAGAATTCTATCATTAATCATTATTTTCGTTATGATGTTATTTTCGAACTGAAATACGATTGATTTTCCCACAGATCGTTTGGAACTTACCTAATTTAACATTAATATTATAATTCCTGTCATAGGAAATATAATTTTCCAAATAATTAAAATGGGTCACCTGTTCTAGAATTCTATCATTAATCATTATTTTCGTTATGATGTTATTTTCGAACTGAAATACGATTGATTTTCCCACAGATCGTTTGGAACTTACCTAATTTAACATTAATATTATAATTCCTGTCATAACAAATTTAATTTCCAAATAATTAAAATGGGTCACCTGTTCTAGAATTCGATCATTAATCATTATTTTCGTTCTTATTGGCTCCTTACCTGGAAATGCCATTACCTTTGTTTTTACAGTAGAGATTTGTATTGTATTGTATTGTTTGCAAATCTGATGAAGGTTAAAACAGATTTTTGCAAATTAGATTCTGTATTTTGAAGTGCAAGTACGTCGTCAGCAAACAGCAGCACATTCAAATATCTGTCTCGTGATAACTCAATACCAGGGTTCACTAGGTGTTTCCATTTCGTTACCAGATCGTCAATATAAATGTTAAAAAGAGTAGGTGATATACTGCACCCTTGTCTAATGATATTTGTTGAGATATCCTGCAATTATTTTGAACAACTATTATTGTTTCATTATATACGTAGGCCTTGTATAGTTCTTATAAGATGCACAAGAAATGCAAAGATTAATTTGTAGATTTAACGAAGACGTCAGGTGGTCAATAGCACGAATTAGGCCTACTTCGATCGCCTCAGGTGGAGCGTTGCAAAATGCCAGGCTTGCGGCCTTGCATCTGCTCTGAGTGACATTTGCTCGGAATGCCATCTGCCCTGAGTGACGTTTTGCTTGGAATATACGTGTGTTATCAACGAGATGATAAAACGCGAGCGTGAACTCACTCGCTCACACACACGCACGCACAGGCATACACCAAACAAACAAGTAGTCCTTCTTTGAAGATCCCCACAGTCCTCATAAGCAGTATTTGTTTTCAGTCCAGTCTACTATGCACTTTCAACGACTGTTGAAAATGAATTTTAAAATCAACAAAAGCTCTTCCTTGCCGGTGTCGGTGAACTGCACATGTCTCAGTGTACAGTACGTATGTATCAGTGTGCAGACTGTATTACACTGATCAACACACAAAGTCTTGGAAACAAGAACACCGTCGCTTGATAGTTCTTACACTACGATCAGCACGAAATTATTTCCTACTGAAATGTGGAAGTAGGACTGCTTACTTCTGAAACGTAGGTACTGAAGTAGAAAAAGCCCCTCCGACGAATACACACATATATTATGTGTAAGTATATGTAGTAATAGTTAAACGTTCATGATTAAATAACAATTTCACGATATCGTCTCACAATCCCAACATGTAAAGAATATTCTTTTGTAAATTCTAAAGTGTGGCGAAAGTGCTCATGGATGAAGCACTTCACCCAGAAGCATCCAAATTTTACAAATATGTGTGTGTGTGTGTGTGTGTGTGTGTGTGTGTGTGTGTGTGTGTGTGTGTGTGTGTGTGTGTGTGTGTGTGTGTGTGTGTGTGTGTGTGTGTGTGATAGACTCAACAACAACCAAATAATAGCTGTAATAAAATAATAATAATAGCATCAAACAATAATAATGCTTTATAATTAATATAATAATTTATTAAAGAATATGGAAACTATTAATTACAGAAATACATTAAATGAAGTAACAAAAAAACTCAAATTTGTAGTTTCTGTTAATATATTTATTATAAGTCCAACATGGTGATCGTGTTCATCCACCAGAAATGTATACATTTATTTTGTTGAATCGTAGTCTAGAGCATGTAACGTGTTTTGTATGTTGTCTCTACAATAAATTCAACCCTGGCTGAATTTGCCCGTTGCAAACATACTCCAGTTGCAAAATTTTACTACTATGATTGCCATGATTAAAACAACGAAGCATGTGTGTACACCGCGAGCACACATGCGTGCGACGTACCAGAGTGCGTGATGAAGTCAATGCAAGGCGCGCGCTTGCACTGACCCCCCAACACACAGACTGCATCGCACAACATGTGTCGGCTCAGCGGTGCGGTGCGGTGTGAGTCTATACGCGCGGGCAACACATGCGCGAGCTTACCAGAGTGCGTGTTGAAGTCAATGCAAGGCGCGCGCTAGCACTACCCCTAACACGCAGACTGCAACGTACGACATGGGTCCGCCAGACGGGTGTGTGTGAGTGTGATGCCCGTATCCTAATCGTGACACTCAGATTAGCAAACATTCCATTACCTGGAGTAGGCCTATTTCACAGTGGGTAAAGGAGCCACAAGCTGAATTTATCTGCAGAGACATCGACAGGACACATCTGTTATCGTTGTCAGTTTGAATTAAACTAAATAATTTAATTTAATTTCTATCAATTGCTTATAAACGAACAACTTATTGTTATTAACAATTACAACAATGAAAAATTAAAAAGGCTTTCTTCTCTAAAAGCTTGACTATTAAACAAATAGTGAGATTTAAGTGCTGTGATTTGGGGTTTTTGGAAATATAACATACTACGATGTCCACTATCTTTAAACACTACCCTTTTCATTTATAGATATTTCATCTACCTTTCTACAGTGGATTATTATGACCTTCTATTCAGGATACTTTATTTATCAAAATTAAGTACTTTACTCTTGTTAAAACGTAACGTCATGGCACATAAAATTAAGCAGTTTTCATGCAATGGTTAATCGTCTCCTTATAGTTCCTTTATCCAAGGAAAATTTTAATAAAGAAGTAGATATTATAAAAGCCATAGCAGAAAATAACGGTTATGATGACAGAATAATAGACTTCTTAATTTAAAAAAATTAAAAAAAAAGAAAATTATTTTAAAAGAATTTTATCCCATAGAGCCAGATCAGGGTAACAAAAAATTGGATTTAACAAATTACATTCCGTTTATAACAGATAGGATTAATAATAGGTTAAAAAAGCATGGTCTTAACATGGTATCAGTAAACAAACGTAATCTTTTTTCATTACTAAAGAAAAATCACACATACTGGAGAAAAATGGAGTTTATGAAATACACTGTGCAGAATGCGATGCTATTTATACCGGACAATGTGGCCGTGCTCTGAAACATCGCATTTCTGAACAGAAGAAGGCGATTTTAACCAATACAGCTAATACAGGTTTTGCAGATCATTGCTTACAACACAATCACTTCATAGATACAAAAAAACATAACACTACTGTACAAAATACAAAAAGGTAAAAAAATGTATTTGTTAGAAATTCTAGAAATTAGAAAAGCATAAAAAGTAACAAAAATCTAACAAACGAACAAACTGAATTCTGTGTATCCCCTTTATTAAAAGCTGTTATTTAGTTTAGTTAATTTTATATTTTGCTTTCAGATTATATTTAGTTTTTACAGACACTTCACCTTCCCTTAGCTCCTACAACCCCCCTCCATCTTTACACCCCACACATATTCCGATACACGCCCTAAACAGATGTTCACCACCCTTATATCCTCTGTTTAGTTGTTCACTGATCTTTTTGACAATGGCTTAAGAAGTTGAGCAGAGTAAATAAAAACTGTAAAACGTACCAAGTGTTTATATATTTTTAAAAACCTTTGCAATAATAATGCGTTCACTGTTAATAGTAAAAGTTCAAATAAAAAATGTATATATAATTAATTGTCATTAATGGTAGTATAATTATGTTAATTATGTTATATAATTATTAAAATAATTGTATTTAATTACAGTTAATACAATTAATACTTTCAAAAGTTACAAGTAAAATATAAAAAATGTACGGAATTTGGGACAATTTTGGCACAAAACTAAAAGAGCAGACAATTGTCAAACGATAAGTTGAATGTCTTCAATATGACATTTTTTTCTTTCCAGTTAACTGTTAGATGAAAGAAAATAAAGAACTTATTGTTGGGATGATACTGACAGGTTGTCCACAGGTTGTACAGTTTTTAAAACCCATCGTTGGCTTCTGTGTGAATGTGACTGCTTAATATCGCACTACACTTCCTGGAATCGTTATGAATTTCCTAGAACAATTGTTTCTCCGAGCAAATGTCACCACATACGATCTCCGAGCAAATGTCACATCGAGCAAGTGTCACAACTTCATATCGCGAGGACTTCTGTAAACGTCTCTCTTACGTTATACAACAGATACCGTATCTCCATTTCGCCTCTCCTTCTGGTTACACGGCCAAATTAGCTTATGCGCGTCTTGTTAAGCTAACTAAACAATTAAAATGTATGTAACAAACAAATTAAAAATGGTCGGTAAAGGTCCCTCTTAACAGATATCATTTAATTTAGATTTTTACGCAGAGAAAATAATGTAAATACGAAAGTAGAGAATCTAGTTGTGTAACCAAGGAAACAACGTAATTATGAATGTAAACACTCCAGTTTTGTTCTCGGGGAAAGTAATGTACACATGAACATAAACACTCTGGCGAGGCCTGCTTTACTTTTGGTCCACTCCGTTGAGATAAGAAAAGCGTCAGATAAGATAAAGTTGACACACACACACACACACAGAGGAAGTGCCACGTAACAAGAGACCTAACGTTGCGGTCAGAGAGAGGAAATAATTATACAGCATGAAAGTTGTGTGCGAGAGAGAGAGAGAGAGAGAGAGAGAGAGAGAGAGAGAGAGATTGGTCTGGAAAGATAATAAGAAACGCATCTAACTACACGATCCGAATCCTCCATCCGCATGGACGAATCTCGATACCGTGAAAACCATAGCACAAAAAAATGAGCGTGGAATCACATGTCAGCAAAACCTTACCCATTAGTAGGGAAAAAGTCCAACCCTCATGAAACTGAAAATAAAAGAAACAAAATACCTAAAACTATGCAAGAGCCTACAGCTCTTAGCCTTGTCGTTTTGGAAAGAATTTACTGCACGCATGAAGATCATTTCAGGAGTGCACCGCACAGCAGTCTCCTCGGCATAACGTCACACTTCAAAAACCTCTCAGTATCTGAAATCAAGAGGACCGGTGAAGACAGAGATTAATGATGAAACATCACAAACTCCTTAAACTAAGCAGCGACTTCCTGAAGCTCCGACAGTGGAGGTTCACATTTTGAGCTTATTTCTACTCGACTGTTAATTTTTTAATTACGATATGTTCTAAAAATACTCTTCGCCTTTTTTGGTACAATTACACATAATATTGCAAGCGTTGTTAACTGAGAATCTCGAATACGTGGTGATTAATGCTTTGCTGACGTTTAAGTCATATAAGTATCACCTATCTAAATACGTGTTTATACGATAACAATTTTTAAGTGTGAGTGTACTTACAGAGTATTCCCAGTATTTGCTGTTCAAATGACTTTCGTCCGTAAACTGTCCGCTTACGTATAGTGATCTGGGCGGATTCAGGCGGTCTTTGTGAACTGTATTATGTGCGCGCGCGTTCACCGTCTTTGCTTACCATCTACTACCTATAAATTTCATTAATTGATTAAAAAACGGGGAAGGTAGTGTCATGGTCAATACCGCCGAGGTTTCTGGCGGAAAACGTCTTACCCTGGCGGTGTTGCTGGGACGGGGTGTTTGTAGGTTTGGTAAAACAGTCGCGGAGACATTAGATGTTCGCTGAGCGGATCTGACGGCGGCTTCGGTGGATACGTGAAGCCATTACTCTTGCTCTGTGTTGGCACCTTTCCTTGTTTTACACATGTCCAGCAGTTTGAGCACAACATAAACTGTTGAACGTCATAAATTCTTGTTGTAATAATTGCAACATAGCTGCATTGGGTTGTTTTAAATAATTTTGGAACCATATACGATCACAAACAAAACCCAATTTGTTACCGCAGAAATACTTTTCAAAGTGCTCCGTCGCCAGACGCCGATGGGTTATAAACGCTAATTCTGGATTTTCAAACATCTCATCTGCTTGCATTTCGTAGCATTCCATCAGTTCTATCTTACTGTCGACATTCGTTGGTTGTGAACTGGCGTTAGGCGTTGCGGCGTCTGGGCAGTTGGTGCTCACCTCGATTTTTCAGCGCTGCCTCATCCTCCACATTCGTTCTGGTGCTGTCATAGGGGCCTTTTTGGATTCCTCATTCATTCTTTTTTTTACTCTGTAGGCGTTTACGATAGGCATTTACCTTCTTGTTGTGAAAATATTTGGACATTTTTGAAATTGTAAGAAACATTTGTCCAAGTTCAACACTTTGTCACTCTGTTATTTGTTAAGTTCTTTCACTACTATCACTATTAGTGTTTTATTTTATAGTACTCGTGGAGCTTTATAAAACGGCATCTGAAATAACTACTACGCATACGCATTCCCCAACCATACTAATTTTTCCGCGCAGCGAATCGGTGATTTTCCACTCCAACTTGGCGGCAATCTTGTGACGCCCCGTAACGTCATGCGCTCAAGGTTAATACTGCGTGACATTTTTTCATCCTTGCTCTTTTGAATAACTTTAAGTTTTAAAGATGTTAAAGTCTGTCTGATATACATAAAATCGTAAGATCGACTTTCGCATAGGTTCCCCCCACACCGGACTCGCGGTGCACGACGTGTTCCGTCAAAAATGAAAACTTCCCATTGGTCATAGTGTTCTAACCGCCGTCGCAGAGTGTTCAAAATTCCAAAATTCCCTAAAGCCCTTAATTTTTAATGGATTTGAATAACCTTTCTTATTAAATAGTCAAAAGAAATTTTTGTAAAACGTCTCGAGGCCGATTTTTGAATTTCAGATTCATAGTTCCTTGTGACAAAATTCTACCATCCATACCCTATCATGTCAATTCAAACTGATACATTTTTTAAAGTCACACTCATTGAACCTATTTTTTTACGTCGCTAGTTCCACCATCGTCATCATCATCATCCCCCACAAGTCCTGTTGCGCCCTCTAGGCGGCATGGTACAGCTCACGTCCCGCCACCGACAGTCAGCATGTAATCACATGCTCCTGCGGACCTCTGCCTAGCACTAGCCAGACGACGGCTTTCCTGCGCTAGTCCAGAACTGTCAAGAATCAGGTCAGACAGAAGAGAATAATCGCGAGCCGCCTCGGCTCTGCTGTCGCCCTAGACACGGAAAACCGCGAGTTGTGCAAGCGTTGACTTGCACAACTCGTCTGCCTGAGCGAGGCAAGTCATCAAACCGCGGCTCTAAACTCTAAGCACCTGCTGGCGAATCCTTACGGGAGCAGCGAGCTACTGCCCAGGCGTGAAACCAGGTCGCAGCAGTTAACGAATGCCTCACTTACACGCGATATCGTGACAATGGGACCCGTATGAAGATTCTTCGCCTTGAACTGCAAACTAATGACCGCGGTGCACCTGAAGAACTTGGTGTTCAGAAGCATTACAGACAACACACGCGCGCAGACACACACACACACACACACACCAGGGAGCTCTGACGTCCCGCGCAACTTATGTCTGTCTGTCTAGAATAATCACATGCAGTGACTAGCTGTACGTTGAGCAAAGGTGTCGTGTATTTTCAAGTGTGGATACAGTGGCGTAACTAGGCTTTTTGGCGCTCGACGCACGATCGTCAGCCGCCTTGCCTTTACAATTAAAAGGGGACAAAAGAGCAAAAATTAAGGCTCAGCCAGCGAAAAAAGTACTGAATAAATGTAAATGTGTAGATTTTTGTATTTATGTATGTACATCCAGGGTGTAGCGTTGTTACTGACTGACGTTCGTTACCTCAACCACACTGTTGCATCGCTACAATTCCAGGAGCTACCCTGTCATCTTTAAACTTGCAAATTTTACAATTGTAACTTCGGATCCTTAGTCGTTCGGCGAACGCGACAAACTTTTTGTTCTAATCTCAGATTTTTAAAAAGTCTTTATACATATTGTTTTGTCTAATTTTTTTAAGTTAATTTAATTTTGGCAAACTTTATTTACATATTTATGACATAATAAAATTCAAAACTCTGTCTCGAGAGGTTCTTTAGAAATTTATTGGCGAGTACTGAAGAAATTTGTTTGAATCTGTTGAGAATTGAGGGGTCCAAGGTATTTTGAGAAAACGTGTTTCTGGACTACTGTACGCCGTCTGGTTAGTAACTGCCCATGTTGAAACGCAATCGAATAAAAGCGGCAAAGTCCACTAGAAATTAATACGTAAAACATTAAAAACTGGTTTGGCTACTTGAAACCAATTCAGTAGTCACAACATGGAAAATATTTCTAAAACAGCATAATTAAACAAGGATTTGAGAATTTACAAAGCTAAAAGCTACTAGTTTTCATAAAATCATTTAGAAAGATTTAATAGCCCACATTTTAGTAACAGAAAAAAGTAATATAAAAAAATCACCAATTCAAAAACCGTAAAAATATATAAAATATACTGCGAGTGTCGTTTACTTGACACGATAAATTCTCACTTTCGTTATCACTAACAACGTACTTGTCAACAAACTGATAAGAATGAGTTGACAATTATAAGGTAAGCATTTTTTTTTTCAAGTCTGACGTTTTGGTTATAAATAAACACGTTATAAATAAATAACACACGGTTATAATTTATTGTGGACATTATTATTTGTTTCTAACAATGTTGACGTATGTCGGAAGCAAAATAATTTGCACAAATGATATGGATCTGGAAGTTCGACAGAAAGTTACATAAGGTAACCGCGGCTGTTACCTTATAAAGTTTACCAGTATACCTTAAATATAACTTAAATAGGCCTATTTGTACTTATAACTTTATATTCATAAGGTATATAAATATAAGGTAGCTTTACACAACTTAAACATATGACTTTAATAGAAAAGCTATAAAACGAAACACAAAAATTAGAATATACATGACTCTTGATAACACCAGTTGTCACATATAGTTGCAAAGCGTGAACAGTGGCAAGGAAACAGAAGAAATACTGGCCGTTTTTTAAAAAAAGTTATACGAAAAATGTAACCGCCCATAAGAGAAGTAGAGCGATGGAACAATGGACATAACCGTGAGCTACAATAATTGTTTAAGGACACGAATTTAACAGAACAACGACTCGAGTGGTTAGGTTACGTCCTAAAGAATTGACGGTCACCAAGTGCTGAAAAATATAGCAAACGACCAACCGACAGTTGTGGTTCTAAGGCTTGTATTATGGTGACGGTGGGGAGGGGGGGCTTATAATAATATAATAACAAACAATAATAAAGTTAAAGTAATCAGACCTAACGCAGTCGCCCAGCTTGTAGTGGGGATAAGGCGGGAATAACGTACGTTTTGATTTCTATTTCGACACGACTAAACAGTACATACGGACGTTTTGTCAGAAGAAACAAGCAACAGACACAACAGACAACCATACGAATATTTCACGAGTTACGAAATGTTTGTTTAGTACTGCAATTATGTTGTAAACAGTGTTTGCATGTTGTGTCTATTGCAGTGTTTCTCCTAGTCGAGCTTACACAACACACATTGTATATTTTGAAGTACGTAATACTCTGTGTACAGGTTATGATTCGGAAAAAACGTCGTAATATATAGTCAACATTGGACTGGCATTCTTAAATTGTTTGAGTAAGTTACATCAATAACAGGCGTGATGTGAAATGACTTGTGTGTTTTTTTTTAAACAAGCAGATGTATACAGGCGCGGATCCACGGTGGGGGGAAAAGAGGGAAATTTCCCCTCCCAAATTGTCATTTAAGACTAAATTTTGTTCGTCGTTTTATAATATAATAAACAAATTTTATGTAGGTTCATGATTTTACTTTACAATTACTTCAAATATTAACTGTAACTTACCAGCGTCGCATGTTAATTTTGTTTGATACATACCATAGATATAGTTATAGAAAAACAGTAATGTATGTGTACCATAGTAGTGTATTTTAAACTGTAAGTGAATATCATTAAAAGGACAATGAACTGACAAACGCAGATATGATTTTATATTTGTACGTCAATAAAGTTTTGCGTTGATATAGCAAACTGTATTTGTGATCTTCACTCATTCCTATTTATTGTACTTTAGGCTTGGGGGAGGGGCAATATTAATGAAAAAAATTATACCAAAACTATTTAAGTAATGTGGCGCATAATTACTTACAAGTAATTGTAAATGTTTAGCTCAATTCTTCCACCCCACTAATCCCTTCACTGTTACCATCACTCAGATCGTATTCACTGCTTATCTCACGTCCCGTTACATTATACACTCTTTGGTCCGATCTAACGTAATTTTTACAATTTTCATGACGTGGTCACACCTTGATGTCCAATCTTTGGGAGAAATACACTCAAATCCCTTTTTTGCACTCAAATTTATAACACTATGTGACGATTTCATTAATTCAAAATAAAATAATTAATAAATAGGTAATGTAAAAGCTGAGAAATTTAAATTTCAATAAATCGCACGATTTAAACTAAATTTTATCGCTATCATAATCATAATAATATTTAATAAAGAGTTTTAATAATAAAATAAAAGGAATGCGAGTGTACAGATAGGGAAACCCTTGTTAATTAACCCTGCATAGACATACGCTAACCGGAATTAACTTGAATACCGACCCCTAAACAAACTAATAATTCTTGAAAATTAATATTAAATAAATAAATAAACAAGACCACAGTAGTGTACTATAATGAAGTCTGTAATTAAGAATATCTTTGGATAATTAAAAGGTCAAACTTTAACCCCTTAAATAGAGTTTAAATGAGGAACTATTTGTTGCGACGCGTAAACTCCGCGCGATTAACTGACCCTTCCTATACAGTAGTGAGTCGAGATGAAGCGCTCGCGTAGAAGACACGCGCTTGAACCATGTCTCAGAAAAGACAGAATATTTGTATTTAGAAGACAGTTACAACAATGTGTAGCAAAAGTATTGCCAAATTAATGTGGTAGTAGTCTAAATGTTAAAAAACCGAAATGTATAAATAACTGTGTAAGGGATGACATCTCATTTGTTTAATTTTGTAAGATGTCTATGTTGTTTTAAATAATATGGTACGAGCTACCAAAAGTGAGAACTTTTATAAACAATAATGTGACGTGCGATCCTGCAACAAACAAGAACATTTACGACACTTATACTACTAACAATGTTTAACTAGGAGACTTCTGAGAACCTCCACGCTACTTCATTATGAACTAACCACTTCAGCAACTTCAACAGGAAAGTTAACTCCACTTAAGATCAACCGCCGACGAACACCATAAGGATCAAGGACCCTGACTACGAGTAAACTGATGGATATGGCAGGTGACACGGAGACTTGTTCTCCGTGATTAATTAAAATCGTAACCAATGAATTATTAAAGACAGTTGAAATAAAAAATAGAAAGACTTTAATGATAAACATTTTATAAGATGTAGTATGTTTTAGAATTCAAAATATTTGTAGTACCGAATAATGCTGATGTATATGTATAGCTTCACTGATACAAATTTTTAGATTAAGTCCATTCTTCAAATGGCCCCCAAATAGTATTATAGAATATAAATAAGCGAGCTTAACTCATAAACAAGTTTAAGGTCCCGGATCCGTGGATAATGCTAGCACTGATAAATCCATATGTTTTGGCCCCAGTTCTTTACCAAAATCTGTTATAAATTGTAATCTTTTATTCAGAACACCTTATATGGGAATATTATGTAGAGCTGTTGTAGTAATGATTTAATAAAGAGATGTCGTTACTTTACACTAAAACAGTGAGTGAATAAATCATCAGACCCCCATGTAAAAGTTCCTTTAGTTATAACTACTGCTGGTTTATCTAGTAATTAAAATTTGATTACGAGTATGGCAGCCCGTGCAATTGATCAGAGGTAAGTATGCACAGGTTCCCGATGTTATAACGTAGGTGGCACGTTATAACTAAGAAAAATGCACGGTTTTCCTTTTAAAACGCTCCTTTTCACGGTTGCCCAATTCAGCTTAAGGATTAATATCCAGGTGATAGGGTGGAAATCGTAAAGTGGAATGTCCATGTTTGTCAAAATATCGTTTAGTTACATGTCGGTTTATTTTGTTTAATTAGTAAATAGAGCTCAGGTTTTAACATAAATGGACTTACGGAATCCCGTGATTCACTAACCATGTCTGCTTTTTTTGTTAACGGTGTTGCAGGTGAATTTATTTATTTATTGGAATTTTCAGCCAATTTTGCCATTGTTTGTCCACGTTTTTGTAACTGACGTTGTACTGTCAGAATAAATTTCGTCTGTGTATACTATGGGCCGCCATTCTCTGAATTGCCGTAACTTTCTTACATACCTATATCAACTCTTTTGCTTTCTAATGTCGTGTTTTTTTATTTTTTTTTATTAAGTTTCCTATTGCTTTTGGTGCGTTTCCATCAAAATCCCATTTGACGAATAATGTGGTTCAGATTGGATGCATTATCAATTTAATTAATTCGTTCTTTAAAATTGTTTAAATCACTTTTAATCTTGGTCTTTATACTTCTATGGATTGACATTCGTGAATGGATTAGTACACTCGTCGAAATCGTCTAAGTCGGTGTTTACTTCTTCTGTTGAATATTTTTTTAATGGGGAGTGCTGAAAGATTTTATATTACCCACATACCCTGATGCTTCTTTAATAATTCTAAAAACACTACTTAAAGACACACTGCACGCCTCAGCTACCCGTTCCTGTAACTTTCTGATATTTACTTATCTTCTGATTTAAGAAATTTGTACAGTACACGTTATTAAATTATTTTCCGATTCTGACTATGTATGACTTTCCTTTGCAGTGAAGTCGACAGGCGACCCAGATTGATCAATTCACTCTCCAAACCGGAAAATATAGCAATAAACTAAACGCCACGCTTTGAATCAGGGGTCTCCAAACTACGGCCCGCGGCAATCCGGCCGATGTTGCGTGCAGTTTTTAAATAGATCGTCAAATACTTCAAATATTATAACATTTTACTAAATAACTAAACAAGAAAATAAGTTCAGTAAAATGTTATAATATTTTGTACAAGTTTAAAACATTTACGTGGTTAATGTGGTTGTTCGTCTGGCTGCCTTGAATGAATCACGCTTTTCAAAAATGAACTTTGTAAAATCAAAGTACAGGGCTACCTTGTCAGGCGAACACTTGAATCCATTCTAGTGATCAAGAGCATCAAAATTTGACCCAAAATAGACGGACATTATATGTCAGAAGCAACTCCACCTCCACACATTCCATACGTAGATAACAAAGCAAAAAAATAATACATAAGAAATATCTTTGAATGTTAACTTTTGTCTGAAGTTGTACGGCCGGTGGCAGTAAATTCAAAATTACGACTAAAAACCGACCACAGTCTAACAGCCAGGGCCGGAACTAGCCCTCCTTTCACCCGGGCAAGGGTATATTTCGCGCCCCCTCCTCCCCCTCCACGCCATACTCACTCATTTAAAACTATTTAACAAAAACAAAAGCATATACTTTCCTGTACTTAAGTCAATGCTATTAATTACATACAGCTCGTAGCTTTACTCATCAACACACTACACTATAGTGCAAACAGATCAAGTGAAATTCAGTTGTGAAATTACAGCACTCCTCTATTGTATTTTGTGTAATAATTTTTAATGGAATCTAAAAAGTAAAAGGTTTTTTCTTCATTTGTTAATCTGAAATTACAGAAGTGGGTAACACATTAAGAAATGAGACATTCAGTTAAACTTCAAATCATTCTTAAGTTTATTTGGTATTTTGGTTATAAATTGGTACAGTATTCATGTAGTACTTTACTATTTCAATTTGGAACACATTGAAAACAAATTAGATTTTTACATGAGTTTTGGGTACTAAATTTACTAACAGTCCTTATTCATTCTTGAATCTAAATAAATCAAATTGTCACTTTTTGAGCTTTTTTGGCAGCAAAGGTGTTAATAATGTCATCAAAAGAAATAGATGATGTTCTCTGGTGCTCGACAGAAATGATGCTCAAGTTAAAGAGTCTGTCTTGTCCATTGTGCTCCTCAAGGTTGTAACTTGTATATGGCCGATTGAAACCGGGCGGGGATAATTCTCAATTAATAATGAATTCTTACATCTATGTGATATGATTACTGCTTTTTAAATTACATCAAATTAAATGAAAATAAAATTGAAGACGTTAAAACTAAATCGCACAAATAATGCTTTATTATTTGAAAAATTGTAACATATAGACGATATAGAAAATAATTTTACTATTTCTTCGCTTTTTCGGCGCCCCGTGTCTGGGCTGGCGCCTTCGGCGCCCCCCTCCAAGCCGGCGCCCGGAGCACATGCCCCGTCTGCCCCCCCCCCTAGTTCCGGCCTGCTAACAGCCCACGTCTTTAGTCGTAATTTTGAATTTATCTTTGAATGTTATTTTTTTCCTTCCTTTTATTTACGTTATTTTGAATAAATGAATTTGTTTTCTTTGGATAAGTCTGCTTAATTTTTATGTAAATACCTATTTTATTGAATTGATTATATCGTAAATTTAAAAAATTTACAGGCATTGCACAAATGCAATGCACACAGAAGGGCATTGAAAATGCTTCAATAAATCTAAAAAATATATATATATATATTTATGTTCATTCACCAATCAATGAATTCATTCTTCATTCACCAATCAATGAATTCATTCTTCATTTACCAATGTACAGATTATAAGTTAAATGTAGTCGCATTCATAAGCGAAGTTGATATGTGTACTACGTTATTGACAACAAAGAAGTGGTTTCTATGGAAACTCGCCGGTTGCCATTTTCGATCACGCACCAGCGGTCGTCTTCAAATGTGCGACACGTCCTTATAAACATTTTCAATATTAAAAATATATGTTGTTGGTCCGCCTGACTTCCAAGCTTTTTCAATTCGGCCCTCAAGTTGGAGACCTTAACTTTTGGAGATGATAACTGGCGTTTTTTTGCAAAGTACGAACACAATTACATACCATGCGCCGTTGGCACGGAAGAGTTTACTGTTCATGTCTGGTAAATTTACGCACGCTGAATTTTAGTTTATTATTTAGTAACAGCGAAAATGTTAATTTGTTTCCGCGCGGCAGACTTGGACTGGACGACAGCGAAGACGATGCGGCTAAAGCGGTTTCTTTGCTTTACTAGGTGGGGAGCAGCCTTCATACGAAAAGACTAAAGAAGAAACACGAGATGAAGGTGGTACAAGTGTATGCAACTCAATCAATGGGAGAGATCTGAGAAACGGTGGGAAAACGTGCGTCACTGGTGAATGTAAAATGCGTAAACAAAAGCGTCCGCGTCCACACACACACACACACACACACACACACACACACACACACACACACACACACACACACACACACACACACACCACACACACACACACACACACACACACACACACACACCATAAATGCTTGGTTATCGAGCACGTAACAAGTATTTATTTTAATTGGACTAATTACCTCAATCGGTTTTGACTGTTTAGTCAAATTCATTAACGTATGATTAATACAAGTGATATGTGAGTGGCTATAATCGATAGAACGGATGACTTAACAAATGGCATCATTTTCTGAACTGATAACGTTCAGAACGTTTGTATTCGCTGGCTTCCTCATTAGGATTCCTGCTAGCAGATGTTGCCTCCTCATTAGGATTCCTGCATGCAGATGTTGAAAATCTTTTAACACATTACCAATGGCTTGTCGACTCTTGTCATCCCGTTCAACAGAGTATGTCACACAACACAGGCTACACACACAAGTTTTATTCGGTCCATTTTACGCAGAACATACACCTGCTGCCCAGAGGCGGATTTATGCATAGGCAAAGTAGGCAACTGTCTACGGGCGGTCTGACGGCGGTTATGTTGTTTTATACCTAAGAGATGTTTCAAAGCCGCTCCATTTCATCCCAACATGATAAGAAACTTTTAAAAATATATATTGTTTAGTAATTAGGCTTATTACATAAGCGAATAGTTTGTCATTTACTTCTGATCTGAAGTACGTCGTTTTTTCATAATTATATTTGCATACATTGTGTATGTGATACTTCCATTATATTAATTAATTATTTAACTATTAATTCGTTTATAATTTAAATTCGAACATCCTTTACCGATTCTGTAATTTGACGTGAGTGAATGTCAATAGATGCCACTAACTGCTAACAGTCATAGAGGGAAATAAGAGGTCTTCACCTGTGAAGCTCTGCCGCCTAACACGAAAGGATGGGCTCCAGTCTGTCCATCCAAACGTGGACATTGCTCTCCGGATTGCTCGTATGTATGTACAGCGGGTTCAAACTGTTCAACTGAACGAGCGTTCTCGTGGCTCAGAAGAGTAAAAGAATTATCCATGCGCGAACATGGGAGAAGATCGTTTGTATTCATTGACTACACTGTCCATTGAAGGAGATTAGTTAGTTATTAAAGAAGATGGCCCTGACAGATATTAAAAATTTTGCCAATTTAAAAATTATTTCAAGGACTATTATTACATCTCGCTTTATCTTTTCAATTTTGTACCAACTTGCATACAAAATTGTATTAAAATGCTGTGTTTTAAGTTCAGTTCAAATATTTTGGAATAAACACGGCTACAGTAATTTAATGTGTTATTGCACTCTTCCTAGTAAGTTATATAAATTGTTCTATAGAATGTGTTAAGAAAAATTTAGAAGAAAATATTATATAAAGAATAAATTTAGGGTAACTGAAAATATGAAGGATTGAAATTAACCCGTAAACTCACCCCCCCTAACAGAGGTTTGTGGGAGTGCGGCAAATTTATACTGCCTCTGGGGCAAAATGGTAAATCCCCCTCTCCTGCTGTCTTTGTTACTTATGCTCCCGTCCAGAGCCCCAAATTCGGTTAGATTATCTGTCCAATTCATTCAGAATCTTCTTGTTACTCTTTAAGTCCCTAAAATTTCCAGGTCATTCTGTGTCCATTTCTCCTGTAGGTCATTCATTTTGTTGTCAAAATTTGCGGCCCGCGAAGGTCCATTCTAACTAAACTATTCGTTTTCCAAAATCTGTTGTTCCTACTAAACCGCTCGTTTTCTTCTGCCTGCCAGGTTCATGTTCCTCTAATTTTCCTTTGCTCTTTGTATTTTTGAGATTTTATTTACTTTAGCCTTATGTAGCTTTTACATACACAGGGTATTACCAATAATAAGTTGGGACTCAGCAGACTGGAGTGGGTGAGGGGGGATTCAGACCTCCCCAAATGCATAGGTCTCTATAATAGATGTTCTTTATGGACTGTTTTTTATTGCATGTAAATGCAAATTACTTTTTTATTTTCAATTATTGTTGTAGTTTCTGCCTGCTAAGATGGCTCCCCACGTTATAGGCTCTAGAGCCGCACGGATCATTCGCTAGAGGTAACTAGGTCTCATTTGCATTTAATTTTTTACAGATCAAATACACTCAGCCTTATTTTGTGCACAAATTTACCAACTGAGTGTCTTGTATTTCCAATTGCTGGTTACGGGATGTGTAGTTTTAGAGAAGTTCTAGCTGCTGCGTTAAGTTCCATTTTGTCGGACACGAAGCGTATCTACAAAACGCTATCTGGTAAATACGAAAAACCTATATATGAACACGTATATGAAAATTGTGTATGACAACGTCTATTATGCTAACAGTAGACCATTGAGAAGCACACTATTAGTGGCAACTCAAAAGTACAAATATATAATACACTTATCAGACCGGTTCTTATGGAGTCGAGACATGAACATTTCCAAAAAAGGAACAAGAAACACTAAAAAGGTTTGAAGGTAAGGTTTGTAAAAGGTGTTTATGGCCCGTTTAAAGAAGATGATGATTGGAGCATAAGAAATAACCAGGAGATAGAAGAGCTATTAAACATGAGGACACTGAAAGATTCGTAAAGGCTTAAGGAATACAATGGCTAGGTGATCTAGAGCGGATGAATGATCAGCGTATGCCAACGGAAATCCTGAGGGCAAAAGTCTATAAAAACAGAAAAGGGGCCGACCTAGGGTAAGACGGTTGGATTATGTGCTGGAAGATCTAAGAAGAATGGATGTGAGAGCTTATAGTGAGATGGCAATGGATAGGAGACTTTGGGGAAGTTCAGTGTTGGAAGCCAGGGGCTCACGTTGCGCTGAAGAAGAAGAAGAAGAAGAAGAAGAAGAAGAAGAAGAAGAAGAAGAAGAAGAAGAAGAAGAAGAAGAAGAAGAAGAAGAAGAAGAAGAAGAAGAAGAAGAAGAAGAAGAAGAAGAAGAAGAAGAAGAAGAAGAAGAAGAAGAAGAAGAAGAAGAAGAAGAAGAAGAAGAAGAAGAAGAAGAAGAAGAAGAAGAAGAAGAAGAAGAAGAAGAAGAAGAAGAAGAAGAAGAAGAAGAAGAAGAAGAAGAAGAAGAAGAAGAAGAAGAAGAAGAAGAAGAAGAAGAAGAAGAAGAAGAAGAAGAAGAAGAAGAAGAAGAAGAAGAAGAAGAAGAAGAAGAAGAAGAAGAAGAAGAAGAAGAAGAAGAAGAAGAAGAAGAAGAAGAAGAAGAAGAAGAAGAAGAAGAAGAAGAAGAAGAAGAAGAAGAAGAAGAAGAAGAAGAAGAAGAAGAAGAAGAAGAAGAAGAAGAAGAAGAAGAAGAAGAAGAAGAAGAAGAAGAAGAAGAAGAAGAAGAAGAAGAAGAAGAAGAAGAAGAAGAAGAAGAAGAAGAAGAAGAAGAAGAAGAAGAAGAAGAAGAAGTTTACTGGATCAACAATGCACCATGTGAGCAATCAGTGAGTAAAGCAATGTTGTTTAAATGATTCAATGGGCAACTATTAACCGATCGGAGTATGTAATGTGACTGTATTTGAGATTGTCAAACGAGATTATAATTTAACTGAGAACAAGAGTTTACAACTATACAACCGATACGTACATGTAAAACAAGCCTTCAAAAGGATAACTCGATTTGTGGTACGACATGTGACCGGATTTTGTACGGTAACAAACAGGAGTAAAGATCTTATAGGAAGGACAAGTGGTCAGCGCTAATATAAGTATAAGCTTGTTTACTTACAAGGCGTGCTGTAACCAATTCATCGACACGACTGTTTGTAGGTGTCCAACCCAAGGCCCAGAGATGTCATCCCTTGCCCAGTCATTTGCCGTCCGAGGAGAAAAGGAGAAATCCATTCCTGCGAGCGGCTCTTCTACGTGAACAAGATACAATACTTCTAGGAAAGGTTGCGATTGTAAGGAAAGGGACCTACCTACCATCTACTTACTTCACTTTCGTTTACGAAAACATATCTACAAATGTACATAATATGCAATTTCTTCACAATATATATGTAGAACATTTGTATACCTGATATTCTATTATATGGTTATAATAAGTTGTAATGACAATAAGTATGAGACGTCAACCGCCATAATGTCAGAATTAAATATAGAATTTACTACGTTTACTATCGAAAGCTGTTGTTTCTGTCAACTCGTTCTTATCACTTTCTCGACAATTAACGATAACGAATGTAACAACAGTTTGCCGCCTAAAGTAACCAATTGTCTACTTACAATGTTCTCAGATAGATTCAAATCACGTGTTTTAATTTGTTTTTACTAAGCTTATCAAACGAAATTGTGAGCGAAACACTTCTTTGTCTTTTCCCATTTAAAGCTACCGGTGTTGGGCCTTCAATCCATTTTCTGTGCAAGTTTGTCTCTCTTGCGATTTCCCTCACTTCCATGGCATTTTCTCCTCTGTTATTTTCAAAACTGACATTATCTCGCCATTGCATTCTCGGCCGACTCTTTGGTCTTCTTCATTTACTTTCAATTTAAATATTTGGTTTGCAGCAGTCTTCTATTGTGATCGATCTTGTGCTTTCCTCTTCCTTTCCTCATAAGTTTCACAATTTACGTCCTCCATAATTTGCTTTATTATATACTGCAGCCTTGGTCTTCCCTATATCCTTTATTCTCTGTTGTTCCTTCCATTACCAATTTTAGTAGTCTTTCATGTGCAGTGTCTTCTTCCATTTACTTTCTTTTTAAATATTTTTGATATACGCTACGTATCTGGTTCCATTCGTCCAATTATTATCCTTCTCTTACGCTTTGGTTCCTGTAAGAGATGGTGGTTTGGGGGAGGGTTGAAAAATAACTTCGCTTGGCTTATGAGAGGATTTATTTTTATTATTAATGTGAACTAGACGTAATAGTGAATAACAGTAATTTCTTGTTTATCATTAGAAAGAGAAATAGAATTTTATGAATAAGTAAAATTTTAAAAAGTGAATATAAACTTAAACCTAATTTCTGCAATAATTTCCTTTATCACCTAACATTTTTTATTACCATTTTTTTTTTGTTAATTGACGTGTTATTACTCATACATAATTTTTTATTTAATTTTTAAAAGAGAGTGACGCCTGTTAAACTTTAAATAGTTAAAATATTTTTCTTAAAATTTTTTGTTGATGCGTTCCATGTTGTTAACACCTCGTGACTTAACACGTATAGCCTATTCTTTTTACTCGATCTTGTTTTTTTTTTGAGTCTCTTCCTCTTAATTCTACTGTGACCTATATTTGTTAACTTTTTCTCTGCACCTTTTGGTTTTCCCTCCATTTATCAGTTGTTTGTTGATTGGTAGTTAGGAAAGTAAGAAAGGATAGGGGTTTTGGGTCCAAGACTTCCAGACGTGTAAACCGCAAAGTTGCTGACACGTGTGTGACAAATTCCCTGACTATTCTCGCTGATCGAAAATTTCAGTCCTTTTTATTTCTTTTGTTTTACTAATGTTAGTTTTCGTATTTTCGCACATTAAGTGTACCACCACATGTGTTTAGTTTTCAATTGACGGTTTCTTTGTTCTGGAATTTTCTCATGGTCTAACGTTTCGCATTCTCGCTTCGATTTTACCGACCGCTGTTCTCAGGTATTTTGTCTCCGATACTGTTATTCTCGATCTGAACTTATCTGCCGTTGTCTGAATTTATTCCGCCCCGTATCATAGATTTGGTGGATAAATGATTTTATGAAGACGGAGTTCTCATTTCTATACTAATTTCTCTTTTATTGATGTAGGTGTTATTTATACGGTAGATACTTTTTTAGCTACGCCTATGCTTTTTTATTTTCGTTATCAGTTCGTTTATCGTTACTGACGAATTTTTCGTTTCTGTCGTCCTCATTAACATTACATAGTTTTTTTTCAGTTTTAGTATGCTCCCTGAGCTGCAGGATTAGATCACTATTTTGAACAAAGGACATTTATTATTACATTAATTTTGATATTAGATAATTTTTAAGTTATGGATAAGTGAAATAGCTTGATTAAAAGACAAGCCAAATGACGATTTACATGAGCATGGAGCATCGTGTTGTGACGTACGGCTGTGAAACAAGGCTATGGGCCTTGTCAGAACGTGACGGGAACCAATTGAGAAGGTTTGTAAGAAAAATCTTGAGGACGTTTGTAGCGATTAAAGAAAGAGTTACTTTGAGAATAAGAAACAATGAAGAATTCAACGCCCTAATTGAAGGGAGAGATATAGTCAGGTTCATCAAAGTACAAAGATTAAGTTGGCTGGAGCACGTTGAAAGATTGGAGGATACATAAATTGTTAGAAGTGTCTGGAAGAGGAGATTATATGGAAGAAGAAGGAGGGGGTCGACTGAGGAAAATATAGTTGGACGATGTCCCAACCATGGAAGGTAATTAAAACGTACTACAAAATAAAAGCAGCTTCTTCACTAATTCAGGTTGTAGTATGTTGGCAGCAGTTATTCAATGAACAGTGCAAGTTTTCAGTACATCCGAACAATAGTAAAAGGATTATTATTAGGCATATCCGAATATTATTAATGTACACGTTCAGCACACATTTTTTTCATTCATTTCCTCAAACCCCATTTAACTTTGCAGAAAATAATTTTTGCCTTTTTTTCATTTTTTTCACAACTTTTTAAATTAGTAATATCTGACTTGCCGAGCCTATCCTCGTTGCTCTGACTTCAGTTGTCAGATATCCCACTTCAACGGAATACATATATACGCTCAACGTATCGCTTTCAAAATTTTTTAGTAAACTCGATGTAACGAACACCAACTTATAACGAATGGATATTCTATAGACTGTTTCTTCTAACGCGTCTGCAAATCGTCCTAAAAATGCAGCTTTTTGCCGTAACTAGACATTTTTTTTCGACGATAATCTCTTGCCTGGTGATAAGTGACCGGTAGCCTTGTCACGCTCTCCTTTATACTACTTATTTTCATTCACTGGCTCTACAGCCTCTGGTGGGTCTTGGCCTCCGCAACAATCCTCTTCCACTCCCCTTCTATCATTCACCAAGCTTTTCCAGCCTCTTACACCCATCGTAGCAAGGTCTCTAGGGATATCGTCTAACCATATTTTCCTTGGTCGATCCCTCCTTCTTCTTCCCTTCCAGACACTCCTAACCATTTATGTATCCTCCATTCTCTCAACGTTCTCCAGCCAACTTAATCTTTGTGTTTTGATGAACCTGACTATATTTTTTCCTTCAATTAGGGCGTTCAATTGTTCCTTATTCTCCAAGTACCTCCTTCTTTAATCGCTACAAATATCCTCAAGTATTTTCTTTCAAACCTTTACAATTAATTCTCATTACTTTCTGACAAGGCCCGTGTTTCACAGCTATATGTCACAACAGGGCGACATAATTTAGTTATAAAAAGTTATTAATATTACAGCTATAAACAAAACACTTAACGCTATTATTTTCTGAGATCACGTTAAGTTCATTATTTCAAAAATAAATTCACAAATGTACCCAATTTAACAAAACTACTAAATTTTATTCTCTTGACACTTTCGAGTATGGAAAAATGTTTACGTTACCAGCGTCCTGCAGAATAAGACCACTCCTAGAGATGCTATATTTGACTCTCTGGTCCTTTCTAGATTTTCATTCGGATACCCAGAGACCCACCTCCTATGTTCTTCCATACCTAGTGTAATTCAGAAGCCTTCCTCTTCCACCTCTAGGACCTTTAATAATGGCCAATCCCTAACCGGGTAGAGTGAAAGAAAGAAAACGAAGAGTATAAGAATAAGAAAGTACGAATAAAGTAAGAGAAGTGGAAGAATTCCTAGCACCCGAAACCTAATAGCGTCGGGGTCGATAAGATGAAGAGTCGACCACACAGGAAAGATTTAGAGAAAGGAGTCTTACCCATGACAGGTTGAGCTACGTGAGAATCCAGCCAAAGTACGTCGAGTGTCGTAAGCCCGTATCCACTAGATGTACACCCTCTGATGTAAATAGTATTCATCCGCAAGCAGTTTCAAATTGTTACTGTATAAGATCGCGTTGTGGAAAGCAAAGACAGATGGGTTACTCGTCTGAATTGAATGGCAGGCGGGAGGTTATCCACGGTAATCTGGCAATATAACGTTATTGGACGAAGTATAAGAAGACCTAGGAAGCGTAGTGATCTGGATGCAATTCCTTTGGGCCCGGAATAGACGATTCGCCTACTCACTGATGGTAGAAGAAGAAGAGGAAGAGGAAGAGGAAGAGGAAGAGGAAGAGGAAGAGGAAGAGGAAGAGGAAGAGGAAGAAGAAGAAGAAGAAGAAGAAGAAGAAGAAGAAGAAGGACTAAATTTTATTTTTAGTATGAACGCTTCCACACATACAATGCATCTGCCCATCTTCTTCTTCTTCTTCTTATGTCTTCAATCCTAAGATTGGTTTACAGCAGTCTTTCATTGTGTTCGATCTTATGCTTTTCTCTTCATTTCCTCATGAGTTTCACAATTTACATCCTCCATAATTTGCTTTATGTACTGCAGCCTTGGTCTTCCCTTATAACCTTTACCCTCTGTTGTTCCTTCCATTACCGATTTTTGTAGTCCTTCATGCCGCAGTGTGTGTCCAACAAGTTCTGTCCTTCTTCTAATCATGCCTTTCATACCAATTCTGTTCAGCACCTCTTCATCAGTAATCTTGTCAGATTATTTTATTTTAGCATCTTGCGATAACACCATACTCAAAGCTGTTAAGTTTCCTTTTTTCTTCATACCTATTGTCCATGACTCGCAACCATACATGACAATGCTCCATATATAAAACTCATTATGAAACGCTTCCTTGTTTTAAGGGAGATGCTACTTGTCGTTAGTATTTTCCATTTTTTGTTAAAAGCAATCTGAGCCTGGTTTATCCTGCTAATAATATCTCTTTCGCATTGCCTATTCTTTGTAGTTTTACTGTCCAAGTATGTAAATTCTCTCACATACTGAACGGTTTCTCCTCTCAGTGCAAATTTTCTTTTCTTCAACAACTCATAAATTTGGTTTCAGCCGTATTTATTGTCATAGTATATCATACGGTCAATATTTTATCCATACTGTCTAAGAGTTTACTCAGATCGTGATCATTTTCTGCCACTACAGCAATATCATTGGCAAAACGCAGCATGTTTATTCTCATCTGCAAATGGAAAAACATCAGACTACGTGAGCAAATGTTGCGAAATAAACATTCCCATCTAAAGAATTTTCACGATCAAACAAACGTTTATTCATTCTAATTGCGGAGAGGAGCGCTGAGATGTCGACAGTGACGTCACTTTTACATGCTCTGTGGTGTGTAGTGCAGATATTGTTAAATTATTCCATGTAGTTTATACAGTAGTAAGACTATACAGAACAAAACGTCGCATACGGTTGAATG
>CM068369.1:597589777-597832277 GCA_034769895.1 Magicicada septendecula | reverse complement strand
TGGTGATTAATGATAAACGGGGACACAGCTGTTTGACGGTAACGGGAGTTTGCCAGTTGTGTATGTACAGTGCAAGCAACCGCCTACCTGCAGCTGATAACTGCCGCACATTCAAACAGAATCAAATAATGTTTTTCATGCATCCATGAATTGTAGAGTACTCAAGGCCTGTTGATTTTGGTGAAGATCGGTTAAGGAGAAGGGGTAGTTTACGTGCAACATTTTATGTTGTAACGAGAGAAATTTTTTCATGACGAACGATAACTGCCGTAAATTCAAACAGAATCAAATAATTTTTTACATGTATGCTTGAGTTGTAGAGGACTCGAGGCCTATTGATTTTGGTGAAGATCGGTTACGGGGAAAGGGTAGTTTACCAGAATCATTTTTTGTTGTAACAAGAGTAAAGTACTTAATTTTGATAAATAAAGTATCCTGATAAGAAGATCTTAATAATCCACTGTAGAAACGTAGATGAAATATCTATAAATGAAGAGGCTAGTTGAACGGGGTGGCGGTAATTTTCTATAAATGAAAATTATAGTTGAAGGGGGAGGGGATAATTTTTTTTATATATGTACTACCGATACGTTATCGGCAACAAAGAAGTAGTTTGTTGTTAAAATTCCTTCCCGGCCTGTTTGGCCGTAGACCAATGTTTTCTGCAAAACCAGACGTTTCGGCAGTGCCATCGACTTCCATCGTCAGTGAAAATCGAGTGCGATAACGTGTGGTGGTATACGTTAGTGACCACAGTACTGTGGTTAAGGCTGAAGCAGTAAGTAGAAAGAACTAGTTTCTATGGAAATATTACATTTCGAAAATGATTTTAAATATAAATCGTAGAACGTGGAAGTCATGTATGGTTCTCCATACCGATATTTTAAATTGTGCCCCTCATCAGCCCGATTACAAAACTAAATATTTTGTCAAAATCAAACACCAGCACCATCTTTATCTTAATATCTTAACTACTGTCGTTCAAAAAATGTCCCAATAACCTATGGAGAAAATGAAACAAAAAAACTTGCTTCAAAATTAAAACTACATGGAAGGCAACTGATTGGGAGCTTCCGAGAATATGTGGATTCCGTAATTTTTCCGGAGAGTCTTTCTATTTTGAAATGTGCTATTGAATCAATAGTAATAACGTCAAGTGAATGTGAGAGGGGTGATTTCTGGCCGTCATACAGCATTGGACACAAAGAGTAAGGAAAGGCCATGAAACAAACAATATGACGACACAATGATGAAATATGGAAACTTTTTTAAAATGTCCGAACCACCGAAACCATCACTTAAAGTTTGATTGAGGCTCCGGGTTGACGCCATCATGAGTGACATGTTTAGATTGTCGTGCGGCTAACCTGACGATGAAGCTCTTTAGAAATATCAGTAAACTTTATTACCTTTTAGATACAAGTTTATACGTATGTTACATGTTTTATAAGTCTTTAAAAATGTAGACCTCCTTTGTAGTTTACCTGCAATGTTTTGTTTTAACAAGAGTAATTTTTTAATGACGAACGATAACTGCCATAAATTCAAACAGAATCAAATAATGTTTTGCATATGTGCCTATGTTGTAGAGTACTCAAGGTGTATTGATTTAGGTGAAGATCGGTTATGGGGAAATGGTAGTTTACCTGCAACGTTTTATGTTTGAAGTAGGGGGAAAATGGGGTTCCTGACTCACAAAGGAATGCCGCCTTTCTTAAAAAACATAAAAAACGATAAAAAACAAGATCAAAGAGATGCCGCCGTTCCCGCGGTCTAAGATTTTTTCCCACGCTATCCCCACCACCCTGGACCCGCAGTATCCGCGAATTTTCGCGAATAAATTTTTTTATTTTTTTTTTAATTTGATATTTTTATTTTTTTAATTAAATTGATTTGCATATCCGCGAATATATGCCGCCTTTCGCGAGCCTAAATCACTTTCACTTTCTAATTTCCGCGAATATAATTTTTTATATGCCGCCTTTCGCGAGCCTAGATCACTTTCACTTTCAACTGGACCACAGCATCCGCGACTTTTTCGCTGATCTGTATCAAGATCCGCGACTTTTTCGCGTATCTGGACCACAGCATCCGCGAATATAATTTTTTATTTTTTTATATGCCGCCTTTCGCGAGCTTAGATCACTTTCACTTTCTATCACTTGATGCATTATTAAATATATGATCGGGGAGTACCAACCTTGCATGAGTTCAAATTTGTTATAATGTATATTAAATCTATATGATCAGGTTTACCAACCTATGGTGGGGGGTTCCGACTTGATGTATTATAGTGTATATATTAAATATATGATTAGGGTTACCAACCTTGCACGAGTTCAAATTTGTTGTGTGTTATAATGTATATTAAATCTATATGATCAGGTTTACCAACCTATGTATGGGTTCAAACTCGATATGTGTGTGTATTATAGTGTATATTAAAATATATGATCAGGGTTACCAACCTTGCATGAGTTCAAATTTGTTGTAATGTATATTAAATCTATATGATCAGGTTTACCAAGTATCCCTCCTCAGACGCTGGTGTTACTTTGCATTTTTGCATTAAATATATATATCGTAAACAATGAAATAATAATATTTCGTCATTGTAAGATTTTAATAAAACAATTATCAGTTTAAATTCTCTCTCACACTTGTGTATGTTTCTCTCTCTATGGTCAGTACCGCGCGCATGTATATGAAATTAGAAAGTTTATATTTATTCGACAAATATTAACGCCCTCTCTCTCTCTCTCTCTCTCTCGCTCGCAGACGTCGGAAGCAATTCGAGGTCATTGACACGACTTTACACTGACACATTGCAGTCTCTCACTCTCTCTCTCCCTCTCTCGCTCTCTCTCTCTCTGGGTTAAGCTGGTGTTGTACGTTACTAAAATCATAGCAAATATTTTCATTCTAAGCATGTATTACTGTTTAGTAATAATTACAGCCCCAACAAAGGATATATAAGTTTGTGTACATAGATTGTATATTGCAAGTACAGAATTATTATTTAAATCCGATATCTGTTTTTATTAAAATCATACAATGTCAAAAGAGGATAGTTGTCTGTTACGAACCAGTACTAACTCTCCTATATGGCCGTCGCTCGCATCATCCGTATTTAAAGTTCGCTACTTCCAGTACACATGGCCTCTGTAACAGATTTGGTCTCCAACAGGTGTGATTCGAACGGGAAAGTTTGCAAGGATGAGACGTAGGGTAATCCGATGTGTCAAAAACGTGAAGGTCCTTCTTCATATCAGCATACGCGCTGACAGTAATTATGTGAACTTCAAAGGGTTCAAATATTTCAAAATAAAAAATACAGAATATATGAAATGTATATTTACAAATAAAAAAAAATATTACATATTATCAAACAATGGCACATAATATTCATCCACCCAATCCTCTATAAATCGACCATAATTAACTCCCCCAGCATGATTGTTAATAAACCTCGTGTAAATATTTGCTAAGTCTTTATTTTTTTTAAATTTCTGTTTCAGTATGAGACTGACAATCGGTGCGCTGTTGTTGTAATAGCTCCCTGTTTCGTGCCACCTCAGTCGCTCGCCTTTCTAACCAATCTGAGGCGTAACTTTCAAAACAGTCAACGGGAGACATACTTGTCTGAAACAAAGACATTCTCAGTGTTTTATCACACACATACAAACACATTGCGGTCTCTCTCTCTCACTCACACACACACACACACACGTACAAACACTTTAGCGAGCACGAAGTTCCCATATTTTGTGTCTACATTTGTTAAGACCACGATGGGATATTTTTTTATTTACCATCAATTCTGACCACTTGATATTGCGTAAACGTGTTTGCTCTACCCAAATATCTTCACACAATAAAGGCCACGCCTCGGTCATTACGAATAATGTTTATACAAAAGTTATATTTTAATATATGAAACAGGAATAATCATGCATATTAGAGTTTACCTTAGTTTTTCATAAAGTATTATTTTAATAATTGATGGCTTACATTTTATGTACGTACAGTATCTATTTATCGACATATAAATTGTAGTAGCAATAATAATAATAAGTGATATTTACAATGAAACTATTTTCAAATAAAAATGATGTTGGTTCGACAACCTTTTTGTTTTAAGACTATAACAAGAATGAGACCTGAATCAACTCTCTCTCTCTCTCTCTCTCTCTCACACACACACACACACACACACACACACACATTTAGTATGAATAGACGCGTCTTTGTTAGTAAAATGTAATGCTGTAATCATTAATAGCGTTGTGATGGGGGTCGACTGCATGTGATGTTTGTAAAAATTGTTTACGCATTTTAGGTATGGTTTATCTATTTAATACGTGCAATTTTAACTAATCTGTCTTGGAGGATAACCTATTTTTCCTTCTTTTCTACAGATAACAGTTGCTTTGATCAGAAACATTACCAGAGAACAACGTCCTCCTAAAGATAAATTTACCAGAGCTCAAAACAGTACAAAGTCATACTTTTGGTGAAGAAAATCACGTCAACAACAACAAAAGTTGTTTGTGTTTCAACAGCTACAAACAATAATTAATTTTCTTACACTAGTAAACATTTTGTTGTAATTGTTTCAATTAAAGGAAACATATATATTCGTTGAGAAAATCTGTTGTGGGTGGACGAAACATGTGTCTGAATTAATAAATTTTCTCTCTGCATAGCAGTTGTAAAAGTAGTCATATACATTATGTGCTATATATATATACAAAAGGCTTTCAACGTGTTTGTCATTTCAACCAATTTGTACTGCGCTCTAATTGTATAAAAATAACTGTACCGCTCCATACAACTGAGAATAAATACCTTGTGTACGTTGTCTAAATCAGACGCTCTATAATAATAATAAGTGATATTTACAATGAAACTATTTTCAAATAAAAATGATGTTGGTTCGACAACCTTTTTGTTTTAAGACTATAACAAGAATGAGACCTGGCTCCCCCTCTCTCTCTCTCTCACACACATACACACACACACACATTTAGTATGAACAGACGTGTCTTTGTTAGTAATATGTACAAATCACATGACTTTATGTGAACTTCAAAGGGTTCAAATGTTTCAAATAAAATATAGAATATATGAAATGTATATTTACAAATAAAATAAAATATATTACATATTATGAATTTTTTTAATTTGTGAAGCAATCTTCAAGACGCTCTTCTTCTTCATTTGGTACTACATTAAGCCAGTCCTTGGACTTCACGTTTATGGGGGTTTCATAAACATAAAGATCACTACCACCAATAATTTGTGGTACAATACTTCTGTTTAATGGTAGTACCGCGCTCTAATTGTGTAAAAATAACCGAGAATAAATCCATGCAAACATACACACACACACACACACACACACACAACGATGTTTCTACTTATTTGAACAAGTCCTGTATTAAATGCACTTGTTAATGTTTTAATGTGAACAATTTTACGTTTAAATAAAATCTGTACATACAATAAAATTATGTTTCAGTATTAAAGATATAAATATTACTGTTTTATTAATTTAAAATACCATATAATTGCTTACGCTTGACAAATAAGAGAAAAGACATACTTTACGGAATTTCTTGAAATTTTTGCAGTTAGTCTTCTGCTCATGTGTACTGGTAGTCTGTTTGGGTACGGTTAACCATTTAAATTCAATGTTCTTGTTGTTAACCTTCTGCTCCTGTCCCTCTCGTTTACTGGTGGTATGTTTGGCTACAGTTAACCATTTAGGTTCAATGTTCTGAGAAGTATTCATCATCTTCTTGTTCCTATAATAACAGTACCTGCTTCAGTACTATATATATTATGTGCTATATATACATAAGGCTTTCAACCAAATTGTACCGAGATCTAATCGTGTAAGAATAACTGAGAATAAATCCATACAAACATACACACACGCACACACACACACACACACACACACAAAACCAATGAACTGTCTCTTGACATCGTTTAGAAATTGACATGACAGAGAAAATTTTCATGTTCCACCTTGTACCGAGATCTAATTGTGTGTAAGAATAACTGTACCGTCACATACAACTGAGAATAAACATACACACACACACGCACACACTTTACGATGTTTTTACTTATTTGAACAAGTCATGTATTAAATTCAATAAATAATGCACTTGATAATGTTTTAATGGGAATAATTTTACGTTTAAATAAAATCTGTACATACAATAAAATTATGTTCACTTTAAGAAATAAAAACTGCACAGTATGTTTCTTTGATTGCAGACGAAACATCAGACATCCCGTCTGTATTTCAGTTAGTTATAGTTTTCCACTATGTTTAGCTAATGGTCAACCAGTTGAAAGTTTTTGGAAATTTGATAACCCTGAAGGCACAACGCAGAATCTATTGGTCTAAGCGTACATTTATTATGTAAATCATCTCTTTTTCAGTCATCTACGTATATGCATTTGAATTATTTGCGCATGCGTATACAACTGAGAATAAATCCGTACAAACACACTTAGCGACGTTGATATAAATATTACTGTTTTATTAATTTAAAATACCGTATAATTGCTTACGACGCGCACACTTAGCAACGTTTTTACTTATTTGAACAAGCTATGTATTAACTTCAATAAATAATGCACTTGATAATGTTTAAATATTTCCAACAACTATGTTGATTAGAAGTGCTGTAAGTTCAATAACAATGTTCGCTACGTAACGTATTCAAATCTGTTTACTCACCTCTTAAATGTTGATGCACGCAATTATCGATTTCACAATGAGGTATGAAGGCTAATTGCATTCTTCACGTATATATATTGATGTATCTTACAACGGTAGGGGTAGCTTGCGTGTTTGTTTTGAAAGTCATTGTCCGCCGTTGGAAACTTTCAGAAGTTAGCGATACTGAAAGTATTTTCGTGCATTAGTCAAAATTAGGAAAACAATGCAGAGAGAGAGCGAGTGGACACACATGTAAGTAGCTCGATACTCAGTGACAACAACACACACACACAGTTAATATTTGTCAAATATATAACAACGAGTGAGAGAGAGGGAGAGGAGGGGTCATCGACCGTGATGGAAAAGCTTTACCTCACTGCTTTAAGAAGGTAGCGATACTGAAAGTATTTTCGGTCAAGTTAACACGGCTCTTTTTAAGAAACATTCTATCATTTATTTGATGTCGATACCGGTATTAATTATAGATTACACTTAGTTCCATTCACTTCCATGTGCTTACAAATACTTGTAATTAGTTTCGTTAATAACTAGGCCAAAACATTGTCATTACATGTCAACTCTTCCGTCTGTCTCGTAAATTTTGCGCAGCACTGTTTGAGTCTTATCGTTGTAAATAAAGAGCAACAGCAACAGTGTCGTAATACTCTACTTATTTGAACAAGTCCTGTATTAAATGCACTTGTTAATGTTTTAATGTGAACAATTTTACGTTTAAATAAAATCTGTACATACAATAAAATTATGTTTCAGTATTAATGATATAAATATTACTGTTTTATTAATTTAAAATACCGTATATATATATATATATATATATATATATATATATATATATAACCTAGGAACTTCGCAGGTGAAGAAATTAATTTCTATTTTTCGTCTGTAACGACATGCGTGTATAATTTTAATTTATTTCACTATACACCTCTGAACCTATGTGTAATTATTTTGTAAACTGCGTTATCTATGGAGGAACTGTCGCAGCAAACGTTAACACTAGAACGATTATATTATTATTATTATTTAGTGATCAGATAATTTCATAAAAAAATAAGAAACGTAAAAGATATACGCTGACTTTACCGCAACCACGTCTATTTAGATAAACGGCTCGGAAGAAAAAATAATTCTTCACAAAGCAGAACAACAACTACAGTCTCAAATAAATATATTTTAAAAAAGATAAATATACATTAGATGGAAATGTTTCCTCTGTTTTTCTCTGTGAAACACAAAAAGAACTTGGGAATCGTGTTTCTTCCCTAGATGCGGTCAATACGATTAAAAGTAAAATTTTAATAACAAAGTTTTCACTGTACTTTAACAAGGATGGTAATATTTTTTTTTCTAGTGCCTAATCTTTTAAACTAAAAAACGTACAATCTTTATTACTTTTACAAATACACACACAGACGTTAGGGAGAGACTGCAATGTGTCAGTGTAAAGTCGTGTCAATGACCTCTTGTATTACAATAGTTTCTTACTGAAGGCTTGTACGCTTTAAATTCAGCTATACCTAAAATATATCTTCAATTAGGGTCATTGTACACACACAGTGGAATGCTTTCAGAAATTTGCGACACACACACACACACACACACACATACACAACGCTGTTTCTACTTATTTGAACAAGCCCTGTATTAAATGCAGTGGTATTTTCTGGATTTCTCTAAGTTTGCTCTTAAATTAGAGCGGGCTTTATTCCATATTCGCTTTATCTGCTTATCCGTTATTTGCGGAGGCAGCAGATCGTGTATATTCCATCTTGTGGACAAAGGGTGGTTTGGTCGGTATTTGTACAGTAACTCAAACGGGGTCGACTTGTGACCTTCGTGATAAGCTGAATTAAAAGCATATTGAATCCAGGATAGGTTTTGGTCCCACAACGTATGATCGTTTGCATGATAGGCGATTAGCGCAGATTTGAGGTTTCGTAGATACCTTTCAGCAATATTGCCTTGTGTTCGATACTCTGTAGTGGTTATATGGTCTATCCCTAACTTGAAACACATATTCCTAAATTCTTTCGCTTTAAACTATGGACTGTTATCAGATACTATACGTACTGGAGTACCGTAGTCTTTAAATAGTCTTTCCTGTAATATTTTTACAGTCGTCGACGCTAATGCTCGTCGCATGGGATACATCCAAACAAATTTAGTGAACGAATCTACACAGATGAGTAACATAGTACGACATAACGTACAAATAATTATGTCCGATGACGTCAATCAGTGAACAAACGCAAAACGACCTGCAAACGCAAAACAGTCCCAATAATATACTGCCTTCCTTATTTGTTCGGGCTTAGGACCGACTCAAGATCACGTGAAAATGACGAATTTTTTTAGTAGGTGGGGAGGTGTCGTCGTCATCGTTCTCCATGTTGATGCGTTGTCGTATCCGATAATGACCGTATGCAAGTGTATCATGACCATTTTACGTCTTACGTTTACGTCTTACGTCTTACGTCTTACGTTTTAGTTTCACATCTTACGTCTTACGTTTTACGTCTTACGTCTTACGTTTTACGTTTTACGTTTTTTTATTCACGGAAATTCGCGGATGCTGTGGTCCATTGGGACTGATGTTAATCGTTTCAGTTTCGAACGAGAACTAATTAGCAATTGTGTTTGCGTTCGAGAAGTTTAAACCCTTCCTAGAACATAAAGAATTCCTTTTGGAAACCGTCAATCAGGCGTTATCTTGGTTATTGAATCACCCTAAACAGTTAGGACGAATTGGAAGGTGGATATTGAAGTTAAACTGCTACAAATTCAGAGTGCAGCATATAAAAGGTACTCAAAACGTAGTCGCTGATACCCTGTCCCGTATGTTCCAGTCGCCCACTAAAACTCCTGAAAACAAAGAGAATCCGGAAATAGCACATGCTAACGCCGTAATTACTGAATTCCCCCCTTGCCTTCACAAACATTGTTCTGTATCAACAACAAGACCTCTCACTGAAGCCTATTATAGTACAACTTACGCAAGGTATTAAATCCGAGAAGTACGTATTGAGTAGAAATGTACTATGTCACAAGATAAGAATAATAGCCCCGGATGTAATTAAGCCCATGCTGATGGAATACTTCCATTCATCTACCATAGGAGCCCATATGGGAATCAATAAGACAATACATCGTGTTCGAAAGGAATATCATTGGAACAATATGAACAGCGAAATAGCCAACTTCGTAAAGAAATGTACATTATGTGCCCTCAGTAAACCGCCCCGAAATAATCAAGTGAGCCAAATGATTTCAGAAATCCCTAAGACCCCTTTTTCTAAACTTTATCTATATTTCTCACGTCCATATCCACGATCCAAATCAGGCAATACAATGTTACTCATCTATGTAGATTCGTTCACTAAATTTGTTTGGATGTATCCCATGCGACGAGCATTAGCGTCGACGACTGTAAAAATATTACAGGAAAGACTATTTAAAGACTACGGTACTCCAGTACGTATAGTATCTGATAACAGTCCATAGTTTAAAGCGAAAGAATTTAGGAATATGTGTTTCAAGTTAGGGATAGACCATATAACCACTACAGAGTATCGAACACAAGGCAATATTGCTGAAAGGTATCTACGAAACCTCAAATCTGCGCTAATCGCCTATCATGCAAACGATCATACGTTGTGGGACCAAAACCTATCCTGGATTCAATATGCTTTTAATTCAGCTTATCACGAAGGTCACAAGTCGACCCCGTTTGAGTTACTGTACAAATACCGACCAAACCACCCTTTGTCCACAAGATGGAATATACACGATCTGCTGCCTCCGCAAATAACGGATAAGCAAATAAAGCGAATATGGAATAAAGCCCGCTCTAATTTAAGAGCAAACTTAGAGAAATCCAGAAAATACCATTGCATTTAATACAGGGCTTGTTCAAATAAGTAGAAACATCGTTGTGTATGTGTGTGTGTGTGTGTGTGTGTGTGTGTCGCAAATTTCTGAAAGCATTCCACTGTGTGTGTACAATGACCCTAATTGAAGATATATTTTAGGTATAGCTGAATTTAAAGCGTACAAGCCTTCAGTAAGAAACTATTGTAATACAAGAGGTCATTGACACGACTTTACACTGACACATTGCAGTCTCTCCCTAACGTCTGTGTGTGTATTTGTAAAAGTAATAAAGATTGTACGTTTTTTAGTTTAAAAGATTAGACACTAAAAAAAAAATATTACCATCCTTGTTAAAGTACAGTGAAAACTTTGTTATTAAAATTTTACTTTTAATCGTATTGACCGCATCTAGGGAAGAAACACGATTCCCAAGTTCTTTTTGTGTTTCACAGAGAAAAACAGAGGAAACATTTCCATCTAATGTATATTTATCTTTTTTAAAATATATTTATTTGAGACTGTAGTTGTTGTTCTGCTTTGTGAAGAATTATTTTTTCTTCCGAGCCGTTTATCTAAATAGACGTGGTTGCGGTAAAGTCAGCGTATATCTTTTACGTTTCTTATTTTTTTATGAAATTATCTGATCACTAAATAATAATAATAATATAATCGTTCTAGTGTTAACGTTTGCTGCGACAGTTCCTCCATAGATAACGCAGTTTACAAAATAATTACACATAGGTTCAGAGGTGTATAGTGAAATAAATTAAAATTATACACGCATGTCGTTACAGATGAAAAATAGAAATTAATTTCTTCACCTGCGAAGTTCCTAGGTTATATATATATATATATATATACGGTATTTTAAATTAATAAAACAGTAATATTTATATCATTAATACTGAAACATAATTTTATTGTATGTACAGATTTTATTTAAACGTAAAATTGTTCACATTAAAACATTAACAAGTGCATTTAATACAGGACTTGTTCAAATAAGTAGAGTATTACGACACTGTTGCTGTTGCTCTTTATTTACAACGACAAGACTCAAACAGTGCTGCGCAAAATTTACGAGACAGACGGAAGAGTTGACATGTAATGACAATGTTTTGGCCTAGTTATTAACGAAACTAATTACAAGTATTTGTAAGCACATGGAAGTGAATGGAACTAAGTGTAATCTATAATTAATACCGGTATCGACATCAAATAAATGATAGAATGTTTCTTAAAAAGAGCCGTGTTAACTTGACCGAAAATACTTTCAGTATCGCTACCTTCTTAAAGCAGTGAGGTAAAGCTTTTCCATCACGGTCGATGACCCCTCCTCTCCCTCTCTCTCACTCGTTGTTATATATTTGACAAATATTAACTGTGTGTGTGTGTGTGTGTGTGTGTGTGTGTGTGTGTGTGTGTGTGTGTGTTGTTGTCACTGAGTATCGAGCTACTTACATGTGTGTCCACTCGCTCTCTCTCTGCATTGTTTTCCTAATTTTGACTAATGCACGAAAATACTTTCAGTATCGCTAACTTCTGAAAGTTTCCAACGGCGGACAATGACTTTCAAAACAAACACGCAAGCTACCCCTACCGTTGTAAGATACATCAATATATATACGTGAAGAATGCAATTAGCCTTCATACCTCATTGTGAAATCGATAATTGCGTGCATCAACATTTAAGAGGTGAGTAAACAGATTTGAATACGTTACGTAGCGAACATTGTTATTGAACTTACAGCACTTCTAATCAACATAGTTGTTGGAAATATTTAAACATTATCAAGTGCATTATTTATTGAAGTTAATACATAGCTTGTTCAAATAAGTAAAAACGTTGCTAAGTGTGCGCGTCGTAAGCAATTATACGGTATTTTAAATTAATAAAACAGTAATATTTATATCAACGTCGCTAAGTGTGTTTGTACGGATTTATTCTCAGTTGTATACGCATGCGCAAATAATTCAAATGCATATACGTAGATGACTGAAAAAGAGATGATTTACATAATAAATGTACGCTTAGACCAATAGATTCTGCGTTGTGCCTTCAGGGTTATCAAATTTCCAAAAACTTTCAACTGGTTGACCATTAGCTAAACATAGTGGAAAACTATAACTAACTGAAATACAGACGGGATGTCTGATGTTTCGTCTGCAATCAAAGAAACATACTGTGCAGTTTTTATTTCTTAAAGTGAACATAATTTTATTGTATGTACAGATTTTATTTAAACGTAAAATTATTCCCATTAAAACATTATCAAGTGCATTATTTATTGAATTTAATACATGACTTGTTCAAATAAGTAAAAACATCGTAAAGTGTGTGCGTGTGTGTGTGTATGTTTATTCTCAGTTGTATGTGACGGTACAGTTATTCTTACACACAATTAGATCTCGGTACAAGGTGGAACATGAAAATTTTCTCTGTCATGTCAATTTCTAAACGATGTCAAGAGACAGTTCATTGGTTTTGTGTGTGTGTGTGTGTGTGTGTGTGCGTGAGTGTATGTTTGTATGGATTTATTCTGTTATTCTTACACGATTAGATCTCGGTACAATTTGGTTGAAAGCCTTATGTATATATAGCACATAATATATATAGTACTGAAGCAGGTACTGTTATTATAGGAACAAGAAGATGATGAATACTTCTCAGAACATTGAACCTAAATGGTTAACTGTAGCCAAACATACCACCAGTAAACGAGAGGGACAGGAGCAGAAGGTTAACAACAAGAACATTGAATTTAAATGGTTAACCGTACCCAAACAGACTACCAGTACACATGAGCAGAAGACTAACTGCAAAAATTTCAAGAAATTCCGTAAAGTATGTCTTTTCTCTTATTTGTCAAGCGTAAGCAATTATATGGTATTTTAAATTAATAAAACAGTAATATTTATATCTTTAATACTGAAACATAATTTTATTGTATGTACAGATTTTATTTAAACGTAAAATTGTTCACATTAAAACATTAACAAGTGCATTTAATACAGGACTTGTTCAAATAAGTAGAAACATCGTTGTGTGTGTGTGTGTGTGTGTGTATGTTTGCATGGATTTATTCTCGGTTATTTTTACACAATTAGAGCGCGGTACTACCATTAAACAGAAGTATTGTACCACAAATTATTGGTGGTAGTGATCTTTATGTTTATGAAACCCCCATAAACGTGAAGTCCAAGGACTGGCTTAATGTAGTACCAAATGAAGAAGAAGAGCGTCTTGAAGATTGCTTCACAAATTAAAAAAATTCATAATATGTAATATATTTTATTTTATTTGTAAATATACATTTCATATATTCTATATTTTATTTGAAACATTTGAACCCTTTGAAGTTCACATAAAGTCATGTGATTTGTACATATTACTAACAAAGACACGTCTGTTCATACTAAATGTGTGTGTGTGTGTATGTGTGTGAGAGAGAGAGAGAGGGGGAGCCAGGTCTCATTCTTGTTATAGTCTTAAAACAAAAAGGTTGTCGAACCAACATCATTTTTATTTGAAAATAGTTTCATTGTAAATATCACTTATTATTATTATAGAGCGTCTGATTTAGACAACGTACACAAGGTATTTATTCTCAGTTGTATGGAGCGGTACAGTTATTTTTATACAATTAGAGCGCAGTACAAATTGGTTGAAATGACAAACACGTTGAAAGCCTTTTGTATATATATATAGCACATAATGTATATGACTACTTTTACAACTGCTATGCAGAGAGAAAATTTATTAATTCAGACACATGTTTCGTCCACCCACAACAGATTTTCTCAACGAATATATATGTTTCCTTTAATTGAAACAATTACAACAAAATGTTTACTAGTGTAAGAAAATTAATTATTGTTTGTAGCTGTTGAAACACAAACAACTTTTGTTGTTGTTGACGTGATTTTCTTCACCAAAAGTATGACTTTGTACTGTTTTGAGCTCTGGTAAATTTATCTTTAGGAGGACGTTGTTCTCTGGTAATGTTTCTGATCAAAGCAACTGTTATCTGTAGAAAAGAAGGAAAAATAGGTTATCCTCCAAGACAGATTAGTTAAAATTGCACGTATTAAATAGATAAACCATACCTAAAATGCGTAAACAATTTTTACAAACATCACATGCAGTCGACCCCCATCACAACGCTATTAATGATTACAGCATTACATTTTACTAACAAAGACGCGTCTATTCATACTAAATGTGTGTGTGTGTGTGTGTGTGTGTGTGTGAGAGAGAGAGAGAGAGAGTTGATTCAGGTCTCATTCTTGTTATAGTCTTAAAACAAAAAGGTTGTCGAACCAACATCATTTTTATTTGAAAATAGTTTCATTGTAAATATCACTTATTATTATTATTGCTACTACAATTTATATGTCGATAAATAGATACTGTACGTACATAAAATGTAAGCCATCAATTATTAAAATAATACTTTATGAAAAACTAAGGTAAACTCTAATATGCATGATTATTCCTGTTTCATATATTAAAATATAACTTTTGTATAAACATTATTCGTAATGACCGAGGCGTGGCCTTTATTGTGTGAAGATATTTGGGTAGAGCAAACACGTTTACGCAATATCAAGTGGTCAGAATTGATGGTAAATAAAAAAATATCCCATCGTGGTCTTAACAAATGTAGACACAAAATATGGGAACTTCGTGCTCGCTAAAGTGTTTGTACGTGTGTGTGTGTGTGTGTGAGTGAGAGAGAGAGACCGCAATGTGTTTGTATGTGTGTGATAAAACACTGAGAATGTCTTTGTTTCAGACAAGTATGTCTCCCGTTGACTGTTTTGAAAGTTACGCCTCAGATTGGTTAGAAAGGCGAGCGACTGAGGTGGCACGAAACAGGGAGCTATTACAACAACAGCGCACCGATTGTCAGTCTCATACTGAAACAGAAATTTAAAAAAAATAAAGACTTAGCAAATATTTACACGAGGTTTATTAACAATCATGCTGGGGGAGTTAATTATGGTCGATTTATAGAGGATTGGGTGGATGAATATTATGTGCCATTGTTTGATAATATGTAATATTTTTTTTTATTTGTAAATATACATTTCATATATTCTGTATTTTTTATTTTGAAATATTTGAACCCTTTGAAGTTCACATAATTACTGTCAGCGCGTATGCTGATATGAAGAAGGACCTTCACGTTTTTGACACATCGGATTACCCTACGTCTCATCCTTGCAAACTTTCCCGTTCGAATCACACCTGTTGGAGACCAAATCTGTTACAGAGGCCATGTGTACTGGAAGTAGCGAACTTTAAATACGGATGATGCGAGCGACGGCCATATAGGAGAGTTAGTACTGGTTCGTAACAGACAACTATCCTCTTTTGACATTGTATGATTTTAATAAAAACAGATATCGGATTTAAATAATAATTCTGTACTTGCAATATACAATCTATGTACACAAACTTATATATCCTTTGTTGGGGCTGTAATTATTACTAAACAGTAATACATGCTTAGAATGAAAATATTTGCTATGATTTTAGTAACGTACAACACCAGCTTAACCCAGAGAGAGAGAGAGCGAGAGAGGGAGAGAGAGAGTGAGAGACTGCAATGTGTCAGTGTAAAGTCGTGTCAATGACCTCGAATTGCTTCCGACGTCTGCGAGCGAGAGAGAGAGAGAGAGGGCGTTAATATTTGTCGAATAAATATAAACTTTCTAATTTCATATACATGCGCGCGGTACTGACCATAGAGAGAGAAACATACACAACAAGTGTGAGAGAGAATTTAAACTGATAATTGTTTTATTAAAATCTTACAATGACGAAATATTATTATTTCATTGTTTACGATATATATATTTAATGCAAAAATGCAAAGTAACACCAGCGTCTGAGGAGGGATACTTGGTAAACCTGATCATATAGATTTAATATACATTACAACAAATTTGAACTCATGCAAGGTTGGTAACCCTGATCATATATTTTAATATACACTATAATACACACACATATCGAGTTTGAACCCATACATAGGTTGGTAAACCTGATCATATAGATTTAATATACATTATAACACACAACAAATTTGAACTCGTGCAAGGTTGGTAACCCTAATCATATATTTAATATATACACTATAATACATCAAGTCGGAACCCCCCACCATAGGTTGGTAAACCTGATCATATAGATTTAATATACATTATAACAAATTTGAACTCATGCAAGGTTGGTACTCCCCGATCATATATTTAATAATGCATCAAGTGATAGAAAGTGAAAGTGATCTAAGCTCGCGAAAGGCGGCATATAAAAAAATAAAAAATTATATTCGCGGATGCTGTGGTCCAGATACGCGAAAAAGTCGCGGATCTTGATACAGATCAGCGAAAAAGTCGCGGATGCTGTGGTCCAGTTGAAAGTGAAAGTGATCTAGGCTCGCGAAAGGCGGCATATAAAAAATTATATTCGCGGAAATTAGAAAGTGAAAGTGATTTAGGCTCGCGAAAGGCGGCATATATTCGCGGATATGCAAATCAATTTAATTAAAAAAATAAAAATATCAAATTAAAAAAAAATAAAAAAATTTATTCGCGAAAATTCGCGGTCCAGTAGAAAGTGAAAGTGATTTAGGCTCGCGAAAGACGGCATATATTTGAATTGACGCGCGAAAGGCGCCATGCAATTTGATTGGTCGATGCTGCTGGTCCAGCGGTGGTGGTGGGGGAATAACGGTACTTTGGTCAGAACTGTCATTATCCCTCTACTGTTTGAACAAGAGTAAAGTACTTGATTTTGATGAATAAAGTATCCTGATAAGAAGATCATAATAATCCACTGTAGAAACGTAGATGAAATATCTATAAATGAAGAGGCTAGTTGAACGGGGTGAGGGTAATCTTCTATAAATGAAAATTATAGTTGAAGGGGAGGGGATAATTTTTTTATATATGTACTACGTTATCGGCAACAAAGAAGTAGTTTGTTGTTAAAATTCCTTCCCAGGGTTGTTTGGCCGTAGTCCAATGTTTTCTGCAAAACCAGACGTTTCGGCAGTGCCATCGACTACCATCATCAGTGAAAATCGAGTGCGATAACGTGAGGTGGTATACGTTAGTGACCACAGTACTGTGGTTAAGGCTGAAGCAATAAGTAGAATGAAGTAGTTTCTATGGAAATAATTCATTTCGAAACTGATTTTAAATATAAATCTTAGAACATGGAAGTCATGTATGGTTCTCCATACCGATATTTTCTATGACGAACGATAACTCCCGTAAATTCAAACATAATCAAATAATAATGTTTTGCATACATCATACATCCCTAAATTGTAGAGGACTCAAGGCCTGTTGATTTTTTTGAAGATCGGTTAAGGGAAAGGGGTAGTTTACCTGCAACGTTTTATGTTTTAACAAGGGTAATTTTTTCTATGACGAACGATAACTGCCGTAAATTCAAACATAATCAAATAATTTTTTGCATGATTTTAAATATAAATCTTAGAACATGGAAGTCATGTATGGTTCTCCATACCGATATTTCCTTTTATTCACAGCTATGGTCAGCGACTTATGATACGTCCGGCTAGTCCGTATTTGAGGCAATTTAGTAGTGAATATGTCCCCTGGATATGTTACTAGCATATCGCAGGGTAAGACGTATGGTGGGGCTGCCACCTTCAGGCTTAACGTCCAGCCCGATTTTCTGTCTGGGTGTTCTCCCATAAACTGGCTGTCTTACCAGACTAAAGAGACCAGTTTCCCTGTTCAGATAACGATAAGGATCTTTAATGTGGTGGTTTCTCCTTGCCTCCTACATACTACGTCGTTGACCAATGGAAGGTCATCCGTCTTTAGGGACAATTTCTCACCCCAAGGGTGAAGAGGATGCCTTAACCTGTACTTGACGATGACAAACTTGAGGAGATTGTTAAGTGTCCTCCAAATTCCTTCGACTGGTGCGCGCATCTTGTATAAACCCGACCAAGCGAAGAAAGTTTTCAGTTTTGATTCGACCTTTCGGCATTTGTCTGTTTGAGGTATGTGTCACGATAACTTTTGAAAGTATCAACCGGTTTTTGTAAAACTTGGGATGCATGTTCATACTTTACCCTACAGAACCCTATCATCGATGTATACTATATGGATCGCGTGCTGCATTCACTGAATTCGGTCCGACCGCTGTATCAGTGGTTGGCAAGAACACTGCGTAGGCCTATGCTATATAGCCTACTGTACCTGTACAAAGTCTGACATTTCTGCTTTGTTATAGCTTTTTTTACTTTAGCTGATTATATTTTGCGTTAAATGGTACCTATAGCTGTGTCATTTTAACAATTAATGACTCCAACGTGGGAGGTTTTTAATAAGTTCTTTTCCAAAATAAACTCATTTGTTTCACTGTAAGATTTCAGTATTCTGACACATTATTTAAGTTTATCGCTAAGTTCTGTTACGTTCATAAACAGTTCTGTTGCGTTCTTATTTATGAACATTTATCATTGAAGCCAGACGAATAAAGATAAGAATAAGGGAAACAAAGAATAAAAGACGTGAGCCGTAAACTTTAAAATGTTTATTGCGTAAAAGAAGCTGGCGTATACGCTCGCCATGGTCGTTAAAGTGTTCAATAAGGAATGGTAATTTACATTAATTTTTCTAATTTTATTTATTAGCTACGTATTAACTGTATAAAAATTGTTTACATTAAACATTACTAAATAATATAAATTTATTTAACTTTTGGCAGACACCAAGCTTAGAGAAGGTAGCTGCAGCGGTTCTTTCCTTAGCAGTACTATAGCACAAGATTTTATAAAATAATGTCACCATTAATTTGATAAGTTTCACTTCATGGCTGTCTTCAGAAAAATCATTGTTTGAAATATGTTTTCTAAACACTGTGCCGGCAAAGTTTTTGCAAGCTGATATAATCATTTTTTGGTATTAAGTTTACTGTCAGATTTTTTTTTTTTTTTTAAACCGGTTTAAAAGACCAACCATCAATTTACATCTAATGTTTGTTATAATTTAAGTTACTTATACAGTCGCCCACTGGTGTACTATATATTACTTTCTAGATTACTGTCAGATATAATCAATAAATTATACAGGTATAATTAACACTTTAATATTTTCTTCTAGATATTGTAACTGTTCATCCGCTTTCAACATATTGAAAACCGTTTTTACATGGCGCTAAATAAAATAACCTGGATGCACCTTAACGAAACTTAACTGGAGGAGTGGGGCGGCGGCCCCTGTCCTGCGGCTCTGTTTGTTACGGCACTGGTGCTGTTCTCGATTAGACCGACAACAGGACACACGCTCCATCCAGAGCGTACACTGCTCCCGTCTGTAAACTTGCCACCAGTACGCCGGTCTGCCCTCCGATCCATACCGGCGGTTCCCCGGCGAAAGGAGTCGACCTCATGATAGTCATGTAACTTTATATCACCTTCGATCCAACCCGTAAGCAACTCGCATCGACAGGAGTCGTGTTTCGCCGGTCACTAGAAACAAATTGTACCGCGAGTTTATGTGTAACAGTGTAAAAGTATTTCTATGCCGTGATTTTATGACAACCAGATTGTGTAGGCCTATATTAGTGGCGTATCTAGAATTTGGTCTTGGGGTAAGGTGGGGTCCGATCATGTTGGCTTCACACAAAAGAAAAAAACAAGTCAAGACTAATCAACATTGCTATCTTTAAAGTGGCTGATAAACGTGTGATAACATCCTGAAATTAGTCTCATTAAGTAATAACACAATAAAAATACGCGTTCGTGAGACATTGTTTAGAAGATAGCCTACTTATTGACTGAACTGATTTCCCTGTAGGTTATTTCATATTTCAAACGTATACGCAAATACCGTGTAATGAACCTGTTAGTATAATTAAAGAAGAGTTACTACTGTATTAGCGGACACAGATAAAACAATAATAAAATTATTATTGATATAATAATAATAATAACATTAAGAGATTAAATCAACTTTTTCGACCCTCTTGAGGGGGGTCCGGTCCCATTCTTCCCCCGCCATAAATACGCCCCTGGAATATATCAGCGAAGGGGAGGTTAATTTCATAATAGCCCTCGTAATAAACCAGCGATGTGTACAGGAAGCAACTTCTTACTTACTTTTTAATTACTATGACGATCACTGTATATGGCAAATAACTTCGACACATTTATGTAAACAGTGATTTAAGTTTACATATGGTTGCGTTTTTACTTCCATATTCCTTAAGCAATGGGAGTATGGTGATGGCAAAAAAAATCGTGTTCGAGATTATTGCAGATTCTGATTCTACTACACTCAAAACATGAAAAAAAGTCGTTTTCCGAAAAGTGTCTGTGTGTCTGTAGATTTTTTTTCTATGGCAAACGATAACTGCCGCAAATTCAAACAAAATCAAATAATTTTTTGCATACAGCCCTGATTTGTAGAGTACTCACGACCTATTGTTTTTGGTGAAGATCGGTTGAGGGAAAGGGGTAGTTTACCTGCAACGGTTTTTTTTATCAAGGGAATTTTTTTTTTTTGGCAAACGATAACAGCCGCAAATTCAAACAGAATCAAATAATTTTTTGCATACGTCAGTGAATTGTAGAGGACTCAAGGCCTTTAGATTTTGGTGAAGATCGGTTAAGGGGAAGGGGTAGTTTACCTGCAACCTTTTACGTTTTAACAAGAGTAAAGTACTTGAAAATTTTATTTAAACTTTTTGAAACAATGGTAATTGTTAAAAATAAAATAATTTTGTTGCCAGGCAATAAAATTATAATTTTTTCATTTTAATGTAAATTATGTTTGAGTTAATATCTTTATATATACAGTGGAACTTAGTTATTACGGCCTCGGCTGTTACGTCAACTCGGGTGTAGCGTTATTTTGTCATAAGTCCGGTCAAACTGATATCTTTAACATTATAAAAATTCCCGGTTTTAACGTCACTAAATATTGTACTACTCTGTTATAGCGTCAAATATTTCTCAGATATTTTACTCTAAATTTCATATAAACGTATATATGTGTGCGCGCGCGCTAGCCCATGGCTACAGACATACATTGTATGCAAGCAATAAGCACTGTAACAGGACTGCCGGCGCCAGCCATTTTACGTGCTCCAACGGATGGCTAGATCGATTTAAGGCCCGACACTCGATTTCCTTTGCAAAAATTTGTGGTGAGGCAAAATGCGTAGATCTGAACGTTACAGGCGATTGGGTGCGTAACACTTGGCCAGAAATTAGACGATCATATAAAGATGAAGACATCTTTAATGGACATGAAGCCGGAATTTTTTGTAAATTAACTCCAGATAAGACTTTCAAATTTAAAAATGAAAAGTGCGTTGGTGGGAATCTCTCTAAACAAAGAGTTACAGTTTTTGTTTGTGCGAACATGACGGGAACCGAAAAAAGTAAACTTTTAGTTATCGGGAAAAGTTTGCATCCTAGATGTTTTAAAAACATCAAAAAACTTCCTGTAAGTTACACTGCCAACATAAAAGCGTGGACGACTTCTAGTATTTTTGAAGATGACTTCTGTACGTGTGTATGTCACTGAACTCCCCCATGTATAAAATAATATATCGTTCGTGGCAGGTAAGCATATCTCAGTTATGTAATGTTTACGTTTCCATTTTTGTAATTTTTGACACGTCTATTTAACCCTCTGCGTGTGGTTTTAACCCCTTCAAAAGCCCCCCCTTCGCTGCGTGACTGCCTTACAGTGGGGTAACTAGGAGTTGCTCCTGGGGGGGGGGGATGAGACTAGTTTTAACGTTGGACAGCCTTTTACTTTACAGATATTGTCTGTTCTTTCTATAACTGCTATGTTCCCTGAGCCGCAGAACTCGTTCACTGTTTGAACGAAGTAACCTACATTTATTACGCCTATTACATAAGTTCGATATTACATAATTTTCCAATTTGGGGGGGGAATTACAACAAACCCGATTTCTCTACTATTTCTTTAGTAATACAATAATTGTAAACCACACAGTCATACAATAAATACTAAAAATTCGAAGCACTCGGATTCGGGTTATTTTAACCTGACGGCCTGTTAGATTTTCACAATTTTTTCAAATTTGTTATCCTTTTTTTTGGGATCTGGGGATCAGAAAATACGAAATTTTCAAAACGTAACACTACATTCGGTAGTTACTTCAAATTCTTTTTAATGTAGGCCTATTACCCCCACATGAATTTTTGCTGGAAAAATTTTACACCCTTTTGGGCCTATCCGTCAAAAATTTTGAAAATGTCAAAAATGAAGATTATACTCAGATTTGGTACGAAGAATTCGTTTTAATTTGACACCCCACATGGGCTTTTGCGATTTTGCCTCCCATCCTCCCTTATTTTGGGGGGGGACCAATCTCATAAACAACAGTATTCTGTAGGTCAAAAGTATGGACAGCTTTACGAAAATCGGTTGGTACGTTCAAAAGTTAGTGTGAAACATACCCCCGAATAGATTGGCTATACAGACAGACAAATACCAAACGGTTGAGTCGAAAGTGAGAACTCGCCCTCTCTTGTGTAAGCCATATTGTAACATACACAACTGCTTCAGAAACAGGCCTACGTTATTATGTGAGGCGTCGTGACGAAGTGCCTATCTGCCGATTTTGAGTCAGTGTCCATGTAATTTTTTGATTCCTTTTCCTATCACTTCCTAACAGGTTCTAGAACAAAGCTAATGGAAAATTTGGACCCGCTCTCGCCCCTGAAGGGTTGAAAACTACCCCTAAATGGTTGAAAATATGAAACGACGCGAGGATGCATTTTGAAGCCCTGAAATTAAATAGGCCTACTTATAGATTTTTGGGGGTGCTGATTACGATTCTGACGTCCAAAATTATATTCGAAGCAAAGGGGAGTTTTTAAAGGGTTGAAGCAGACTGTAATCAGGGGGTGTAAGTATTAAACTTCGCGAGAATGCGGTCAAAGCGTCGAAAGTGAGTACCTATAGGTTTTTGGGGGTGCTGATTACGATTTTGACGTCAAGGGATACATCCGACGGAAGGGTTGGACTTGAAAGGGTTGAAAAGCATCTCTAAAGGGTTGAAAACACGAAACAACGCGAGGGTGTACTTTGAAGTTCTGAAATTGGGTACCTACAGGTTTTGGGGGATGCTTAACCTACAATTACTTAAACATCACGACATTAATAATATTTAAACAAATATTACAACTCTTTATCAATAACAACCGACGCTCAGCTGATGCTCCAAAAAACACGTGTCAGCTGTGAACAATGAGTATCAGGTAGCGCATCAGGCCTCTTCTGGTCTCCGCTAGAGGGTCCGTGTTTTTAGCGGTCATAATTCAAAATTCAGTCAAAATAAAATATATATTTCATCCATGCTTATAAAATTTAATCAAAGAAAAGTCGAACAATAAACATTATGTTATTTTATTAAATTAAATATTCGATTGATATAACGAACCAGTAGTACAGACAGTGACAAATTGCAACAGATATTCTTCTGTTTACAATAGACGTTAAAAAATAATAATGATACTTAATTTTATTGTCAATTTAAAAACATTTAGTTTAGTATAAATTAATAGGTTCTCAGGACCGCACCCGAGCATATAACGTACGATAACAAAATCTAACTGTTGGAGCGCTTTTACATTTTTGGTCATAACTCAGTCAATTTTTAAGAACAAAATTTAAAACAAAATGCATTTTGTAGGAATTTTAAAGAGCTACAACGTTTATCGTATGCTCTATAGTAAAGAAACCTACTGTACAGTAGATATTTTACCCGATGTAGGCAAAATACACCTTTAAACTGCTGTAACTCATCAAGTTTTAATCATAAAGGAATGAAACATAATTTTTGTTTTCTTTATATGCTTTATTTTTGGTCCATATCAATTTTTCGATGAAACGCATCATCGAGATATTTAATAAAAAAGACGAATTTTGGCTAAAATCCAAAAACTTGAATTTTTATAAAACGTTACGCGTTACTGTACAGCAATACATATATGCTTCAAAAACTTTGAGGACAATGCTAATATAATAGACAACCGAAAACTACAGTATCTCGGCTTAATATGCATATTTGACAAAATGGCGGCGTCCCTTTTTAAATTTCTTGGAAAACATTTGCAGAAATTATAATTTTTTCCTACATAACTTCCTTATTTTTCAAGCTAGACAAATGATTAACCCATCATTTTTTATTTGATACTAATCTGGTTACGATCAAATCATTTTTCGCCGAGTTATAAGCACGTGATTTGATCTAAAAACGGTGAATCGCCGTCTTTTTTTGGCTGTATCTGGAGAACCATTTGACATACCGAAACCAAACAGACGGACAATGTTCGTCTGTTAATAAGCTTTAATTTTGATTTATACAAATGTTTTGCTAAATAGTGTCGTTTTTTAGTTATTTACAGATTAATGTTAAAAAACGCGTTTTTTGCAAAATTTTGAACCCTTGTAACTCGCAAACAACGCATTTTTTTCGAAAAAGTGTGTACCACATTTTCTACTTAGAATTCGATTCTCTATCGGTTTCCGTGGTTAATTAAATTTGTTTTTTTTTTACTCCCGAAAAAGGGGTGAAAACAACCCCTAAATTTAAGAGCGGGCCAAAATATTTTCTTAACTTTATTCTATAACCTTTTATGAAAACATTGCAACTAATGTTTTTCTTTGTGATTGGACTCAAGCTTAAACCGCACAGTCCAGTTATTCCAAACACACTGACTAGAACATAGTCGTGCTAAATAAATATTTGCTAGCACATAAAATTATTTCATTTTTTTATAATAAACTGGTCATCATAGAAAAACAACAAACAAAACCCCTGCAATAAGCTGCCTACTCGTAGGTGATTGAACTTGGCAACACGGCACCCGCTTTTGCCGCCGGAAGGCCCGCTTACACACGGTCCAGCGCACACACACCCTTGCATGAATATCACTCTGTATAAAATCGGCATCTCAATGTATGTTTGCAGCAATTGTGGATTTTGATAACCACGATCAAGAGCTTCAAAACAAGACCAAGTCTGCCTTTGTACGACTATCCTGTACTGAGAAAAAGTTGTTTCACAAAACTGATAACAAATTTTTTTTGGATCACAAAACAATTTTGTAATTTAAGTAGTGCATTGAAAATACTTGTGCCCATACTGTATAAAAATTTAGTTATGATCGGACCAAGGATTTTTAATTTATATAATTTCAAAGAGAGCGGTTTCTTGAAAAACACAAAAAACTGGACTTTTTTTACTCTAACCGTGAAAAAAAATTTAAATCAACCTTCAAAAAATATGTTTCTTACACAGATCAACGCAAAATTAAACGCGCAAAAATTTGATGTAACTAGTTTTTAAGTAGTACATCTACAGGTTCACTTGTAATTAACGCTTAAACTCGAGTATCCATAATAAAAAATCCGACAGTAGACAGCCTAACGTCTGCATTCTTAAAATACTGTAAAGAGTTTAAATTATTAAAAATGTCGCGCACAGCTGTCATCGTCAGTGCCTGCTACGCATTTGACATTGAAGGTTTTTTTAATTGATTTTTTTACTAGCCAACACTACGCTCTCTAGCTGGCGCCGACGCCGACGAGTTAACAGCACTTGTCAGCGACGCGACGTTGCCAACTGTACGGCGGTTGTCTCGGGAATCGCACGTCGGCCGTACTTTGTAACTGTCTCCCTCTAACGGAATTTTTAATTAATCCGGTCATAAATGTATTCGTTTGTTGCTACGGTTAGTTTGTTGATAGGGGGGGGTTATTGTCATTACATTAACGTTCTTTAATAAAAAAAAAATTTTATTTTGTAAATAAATAAATCACTGTTGTTTTATGATAAGAAATTTCAAAATGGCGACTAATTTTTTGATCAATAGTAGCTCTGTAAATTTTAATTCCATCAAATTATGGTTTAAGTAAAGTGGTAAGCACTTAATTATACTTGATGCCATAAGCTACTTGTTCAAATCCAATAAAAAATAACTGAGTTACGGTGGAAACAACCTACTCATGATCAGTGGCGTATCTAGAATTTGGCTTTGGGGGGTCCGGGTCGGGCTGGCTTCATATAAAAGAAAAAATAAGTTAAGACTAATCAAACTTATTATTTCCGCGGCTGAAAAACGCGTGATAACCTGAAATTAGTCCCATTAAAGTAAACGGTAATAACACAACACAATAAAAATACGGCTTATTGAAATTTTAAGGAAGGCTACTTATTGACTGAGTTGATTTTCCTGTATTTCATATTTCAAACGTATACGTTAATTCTGTGTAATTAACCACTTTGAAGGCCTATGTATTTAAAAACGAGCTACCACTTTTAGGCCTATTAGAGTATACAACTGGAAAAAATAAAATAAAACAGTCTAAAAATTAAGAGATTAACAAAATTCGTCAATTTTTTCGACCCTCTGAGGGAGGTCCAGCCCCGTTCGTCCCCCCCCCCTCTTAAATGCCCCTGCCCATAATTTCTATCTACTTGTTTTTTTGTCTCCCACTTCGATCTCTCCAGTGCAGGAATAGGCCTAATTTATTTAAAGCTTTTACTTTTTTAAAAATTAACTCACTGTCAGCAAGTTGTAATAAAGTAAAGAACTGATTGTATAAAATGAAATTAATAACTTTTAACAAACTTGACCAGAAGTAGGCCTATTTACACATCATAATTTAAATCACAACAATCAAAACTATTTGGAATTAATAGAAAGCAACAATGGAATGTTTCAACTTGTAAATCGTCTGTTTGGTTTAGTGACAAAGTGGACATTTTTCACCAAAACAATATTAGCTATTCTAAACAATTACAATATAGACTAAACAACGAGGGAAGAAACACGAGCAAACGAATTTCAGGATTGTCTTTAAGAGAAGTAACTGACGATTTTATTTAGTTAAACTGAACGTGTTATAAGTGGACCGACTAATGCGAACAGACGAATTTTCTATTAATTATTGTAAATAATTTTGTTGTGATACAATTATGATGTGTAGGCCTACATATACCCGTAGTTAAATTTGTTGAAGTTATTAATTACACTAAAAAATCGATTCTTTACTTTGTTACAAATTACTGTTAATGAGATAATTACAACTAACAAGTAATTGTAAATTAATTTATCCTGTACTGGAAAAATGGAAATTCTCCGCAAAAAAAAAAAAAGAAAAGTAGAATTTATGGGTAGGCTGGTTTCCATGATAACTCGGTTACTTGTCATTGGATTTTTGGGTTTTATTCAAGCAAGATAGCGTTGTGTCACCATAAAGTGCTTAACAGTTTTACTTGATAAACCACAATTTGATATGATACAAATTTATACAGAGCTATTATCGGGACCTTATAGTGGCCGACATTTTTGTATTACGACTAATGAGTTTGCTTCTTAGCAGTCTACTGTTAGCATAATATCCCGTTTCCTATTGTATCCTGTCTTGTATCGTCGTGTTTATGGACTCTTGATTATCTGTCATGCTGCCAAGGTATCCATGGGCGCCCGCAGAAATATTCGCAGGGGGGTGCAAACCCGGGGATCTGGGATACATATATATATATAACACTGGAAATAAAAAAATTGCCATATTTTTTGTAATTTTTACTACCTATTTTCTAGTAAATCTTAATACAAAAATATAAAAAAATTCCAAAAAATATGTCGATTTTTTTATTTTTCAGTCTGCGCCTACAATACTATGCAGTATTGTAATTTTTCATATATAGGCCTACAATTTTTCGCCGTGTATAATTATATCTCAAATGCATTTTTAAAATAACGTGCCGCCAACTCTAGTAACTAATATTACTCAAATTCAGCTTTAGAACTAGATACTTCGAGATATCGACTGTAACCGCCATTTTGGCTCCGTATTTTACAACCGCAAGAAAAGGCCTTTTCGCCCATGCAACTACATGCACAAAACATGAAAAATCTGGATAAAGTGTTATTTCTTCATGTTAAAGAAGACATAAGTTGTCTGTATGGCAGTATTTTACCAAATTTTATGGCTGAGGCTGACACTTGGTACGATGTATGGAAGAATGAAGAGTCCCATGTTGAATCCCTGCAGTAGGCTATGCTGATTTGATTTGCCATGCCTCGCCGTTCTATCCAAGTGTGGCCGAGGCCATCACGATCTGCCTGACGCTTCCAGCGACAACATGTTCTATTGAACGCACGTTCAGTACATTACGGCGAGTTAAGACTTGGAATCGATCTACCATGGGAGACGGAAGGCTAGGTGGACTATGTATGCTAAGCGTTCATAGAAAGAGACTGCAAAAGAATGCTGAATTCATTGACCTCGTAATCAACAGATTTGGACAACAACCACGGAGGTTATACTTTTTGTTTCCATCTTGATGTGCTATAAAATTAATGCAAAGAATTTTTTTATAAAATAAACATGAACACAAAGTTTTTCTTTTTTTATGGTAGCCTATTACTAGATTCATTAATATTGATTTCATGCACTGAATTTTTCTTATGTTCAATAAAGTAAATTTTGTATTTCATAACTCGTACTTTTTGCTAATTTTTCCATTTTTTAAACCACCTTTTCAGGAGCCAGGGGGTGCAAATGCTCCCCCTTGCACCCCCCTCGGGGCGCCCGTGAAGGTATCTGAACTTATTAACTGCATCAAATTAATTATCTTCTAAGCATAAATTATATAGATTTCTTCGTCTTTCTGATGTAGAAATTAGCATGTAGGCCTATTTAGTTTTGCTGATGTTTACATTCAGTCCCATTCCAGCGGATATTTTATTCACCTCCTTGTATATAGGCCCTACTTCAATTAGCCGTTCTCTTGGTCTGACTATTATTACAACATCGTCAGCGTAAGTATATAGATGGCTTGTCTTATTTAATATTGTTCCTCGCTGATCTATGCAGGGACGGATTTAGATTCATGGTTTTTGGTATCCAGGCCACTTATAGTATATAATTAGTAAAATAGTTTTACCTTTTTCTTGTCCGTCTGGTGGCCTTTTCTCTATATTTAATTCTACGCGTTTCAGGACATATGCCCCATCATCAGAAATATCCCTTGGTGAAGTTCGTCGATCATTAAAATATTAAAAACACTTTATATACAATTTTACACACATAACAATAAATATAATACAAACATAAAAAATACACATAAAATACCCAAACTTGAGACACACGCGATATCGGTGGTGCGCACCACGACATGCTATAGTCGACTGCAGTGTTCATGTTGTTATATGTCGTGCACTATGGACCTTGTTCTGTATTCTTATCGCTGTGTCGTATAATAGATTGGACTGGAAATTCAATTGATCGTTAAGGATGACTTCTTCTGTTTTTTATTTTTGTAGCTTTCTGTTTTTTTTTTTTTTTTTGTACGAAATATATAAGGCTTACATGGGATATTTCTGATGATGGGGCATATGTCCCGAAACGCGCAGAATTAAATATAGAGAAAAGGCCACCAGACGGACAAGAAAAAGGTAAAACTATTTTACGGATTTAGAGTTAGTAGGCCCCTAGGGTGGACATGTAGTGCGGGCCCCCCAACTACCGCGAGGGGGGGGAGGTCCGGAGGTTATGGAATATTTATTTACACGTGTTGGAGTATAGGCATTATAAAAAGAAGGAGATCTTAATCGAACCTTAGGGATTCATGACATTCTGCCAACAATGAGTATCAGTGCAATGAGTGCAGTTTGAGATGAATAAGTGCGCAGTCTTGCCCCACTTACCCTGTAAGTGTAAGCTCACCTTATACCGTACCCTAATACCACCTTTTCCTCCAATAACTTCTACTGTTCTATGGAACACGGCCAAATAATTTTTATGCAAGTTGACTGTTCTTTCTTTTTCTTTCTGTTTGTGGCGCGGGCCAGTAGGCTGCAGGCCGTGTAGCTTATGCTTAAATCTAGCACTGGATCTATGTCTTTAATGGCGTAGTGTAGCGCAAGAATAACCTTATAAGTTTCAAAGGAATTCCCATATCCCTATGGCTTCATAAAGTTTTACTCTTCGCAGATTATCAGATGCCTGCCTAAAGCCACAAAACATGCGAAGATATAGACCTACATTACGCTCACAGAACTTTTCTGTAATCTGTCTTATTATCATTCCTTACCATCGGTAACTCCTTCCGTGGAAAATATATTGGCTACATTTTTACTCTAATTTGGCCAGTGCGGTTATTGTTATTAATTCGGGGTCGAAACGTCCTACGACGTTGTCCGATGCCTAACCTCTATTTTCTGTCGTTGCAGTTTTCACCGTTTAGTCCTCTATCGCTCATTGATCTTTTTATGCCCTCTGTCCACGTTTTCTTGGGTCTTCCTTTTTTTCTGGGCTCTCTAGATATCCATCTCATCGTTTCCTTTGGTAGTCGGTCTTTTCCCATTCTTTGTTTCAATCTTTGCAGTCGATGATTGTCTTTTGTACGCCCATTTCTTCTTTGATCGTTTCATTTCGTATTCGCTGTAGCTTTGAAGTTCAACCAGCTCGTCTCACAGCACCCATTTCTGTAGCTTCTAACTATCTTTTTACATGTTTATTAATTCTCCATTTTTCGGATCCGTACATCAACGCGCTTTTAATCAGGCTATCGTATACTCTTTTCTTCCTCTCTTTTCCAATTCTGTACTCCATATAATGCCATTCAATGATATAATTATTTGTTTTGCTTTGTTTAATCTTGATTTTATTTCAACATCATCTGTTCCTTCTTCATTAAAGTTTATTCATAATTTATTTGTAGCTGTTACGATTTATTCCAGTGCGGGTACAGTAGATAAATCGCGAGAGTAGGTAAAACGTTACCTTACGGTTGCATATCTAACGTGCCCAGTGGCTCCCAAACTTTTCAGTCCGCGGACCCGACCAAAAAATTAAAAATTTTACGGACCCTGTCCGAGTTCTGAAATAAAACAAACAGTAAATATGATACAAACTCTTACATTTTAAATTACATTAAAATTTATTAAAATCAAAATTCTCTTAACTTGAAAAATTATAATACTGTACAGTATTAGTGGTATCAAATATACTTTAATGTGAAAAGTGAAACTGCTTTTGAACAATTGGGTCTGCAATATTGGGTTTAGGTCTAATGTTTGATAATTTCAATATTAAGTCTTTTAAGTTCCGGTTGCGTAACCAGCGTTGCCAACCTCGGCTCTATCTTTCCACCCACACGTGGCGAAATCCAGCTACATGAAAAAACGTTTTGCTCAGATACAGTGCTTAGGCCTATACGTGGACTAACCAGCGCGATCAGTTCTCCGTTTATACGGCGCGCTCCAGTTAGTTTAGCTGACAAACAGATCTGCAGCACGACATGATATTTAAAGACAATATTAAAGCCATTAGTTTCAAATTACTTTTACAATTACTATTAGTTTGAAAAAAAAAAATACTGGAATCTTCTACTAATTGTTTTATGATTCTAAAATTTAGATATTAGAGCATAAAAAATCTGAGAAAATTACGGTATATTCTATTTTTTCAAAAAAATGTCTGCGGACCCCACTTTGGGAACCACTGCTGTAGCCTATTCTTGTTGCCAATCGGGGTGCACATTTTATTTCCCTAATGTATCTCTACTCTTCAAGAAATTATCCTGACGTGTGTTTGTTTCCTGTGTTCGTGCAGAAATATTGGCACCTTCGAATTCCAACAAAATTATTTCAATTCGTTACTTTCCGGCGTCTGTAAGTCTCAAAAATTAATCAAACAGACATAATCTAGCTGTTTGCCAAACATGTTATCTACATTCACATTCACGGTACGATAGAATTAGCCCTACTCCGACGTGCCTGTTTCCGGTGTTTGTTTTTACAAGTATAGTCACCAACATCTCTCTCTCTCTCTCTCTCTCTCTCTCTCTCTCTCTCTCTCTCTCTCTCTCTCTCTCTCTCTCATATCCGGTATTATAAGACGGAAAGAACATTATATTATATAATATAAATATTATATCCCGTATTATAAGGTAGATGGAAAGAACATGTAGCTCCTACAAAATCCAGACCGGAAGAATTCGAAAACAAACTTTGACGTATCAAGCGATAAGGGTGAGAAACGGAGTGAGTGTTGTTTGATAGATGGTGAAACGGAACAAGCATAATTGCATACTCTTGGAACGGCAGGCTGACAACGTCTAGATATACGTGATTACAGGATGTATTCAAATGATTGTGACAAACTTTCGTTAATGTTTCCACTCATTAAACTGAAGAAAAAAATTGTCCAATAAACATATGTCGAAAAATGCTTCGTTTTACGTCTGTGTCTGTATGTGTTAAAATAATAATAATTACCACCAAAGGAAATTAGATATGCAGTTGGTGCTGTCCTCTTGCATGGCCTGGGGGTAACGGCTGTTCATACTTTAATCCATAGGTTAGGTTTAAACAAATGTAAAAAAGAACGGTAAAAATGGACTGTATAAAACGTTTATTGCAAAAAGCAGATTATATCATCGTTAATGCGATTTAGTAAATTCGCGTGTGCACGTAAGACTGCATGTCTGATAATTTGGAATAATGTAGGCCTAACGCGCGCGCGGAGCAGGCTGTTGTCACCTGAAGCTCCTTGAGTCGACTGCTAGATTGGAAAAGGGAGGGCGGATTAACCTTAGCTCGTCCGGCGATAAGCGACATGCAGCCGACGTCACAGGCGAATTGTTTTAAATACATTTTAAATCTGAACAGTTGGTATTTGGTATATACATAGTACGTTTACCATTTCTTATAATTACAAAGCAAACCAAAGTATTTTTTAATAAATTAATTTACCTTTCAATAATCCGCCGTGTGACACTCTTCTATTACAAGTTTCCTAGACACAGACTACATCATCAGACGGTTACTGAACGAACGGAATGAATTCTCAGTTTTAACTCGCCCGTTGGGCATTTGCCTGCCTGTCTTCTGTTTGAAGGATGTCTCACCGTAACTTTTGAATCCATCAACCGATATCCGTAAATATCGTGGGTGTGGGTGTCGACACTGTTACCCCCAGACTGCTATTGATTATGACAGTGACACAAAACATGAGTGAGAGAAGAAGTGAGGGCTCATGGTTTTGAAAAAACTCAAAAACCCATGTGTGCTCAAAATATGAACGTAATGTTCAATTTCTGGAACAGTATATTGCATTTTACGTAATAATAATGTACCGTAAATCGTTGAAACTAATGAGCGAGTTCTGCAGCTCATTAGTAGTAATATATATTAACGACTAATCGATTCAAATATTTCAATTGTTGTAGGCGTACGTATGTTTACGCAACACAACATAAGTATTAAACATTTTCAATATACGTGAACGTCAGAAGGGATTTAGTTATTTGTCGTGTTGTAGGGGATGGTCCGTGTCATCACCCTTTGTCTTGTTTGACGACGTCTCAGCCTGCAAGTAGCCTACCAACCCGGAATCCTGTTGTTCGCTTCATCGACTCATAACGCATTGAGATAATACGGCAGGTAGGCCTACTTACTTAGGCTATCTTGTTTTATTCTTTTTTATTACTTCCATATTCCTTAAGGAAATAGAAGTATGGTGATGGCAAAAAAAATCGTGTTCGAGATTATTGCAGATTCTGATTTGTACTACACTCAAAACATGAAAAAAAGTCATTTTACTTCCATATTCCTTAAGGAATGGAAGTATGGTGATGGCAAAAAAAATCGTGTTCGAGATTATTGCAGATTCTGATTCTACTACACTCAAAACATGAAAAAAAGTCGTTTTCCGAAAAAAGTCTGTGTGTGTGTCTGTCTGTCTGTCTGTGTGTCTGTAGATTTTTTCCTATGGCAAACGATAACTGCCGCAAATTCAAACACAATCAAATAATTTTTTGCATACAGCCCTGATTTGTAGAGTACTCACGACCTATTGTTTTTGGTGAAGATCGGTTGAGGGAAAGGGGTAGTTTACCTGCAACGGTTTTTTTTTATCAAGGGAAATTTTTTTTTGGCAAACGATAACAGCCGCAAATTCAAACAGAATCAAATAATGTTTCGCATACAGTCCTGAATTGTAGAGTTCTCAAGACCTATTGTTTTTGGTGAAGATCAGTTAAGGGAAAGGGGTAGTTTACCTGTAACGTTTTATGTTTTAACAAGGGTATTTCCTATGGCAAACGATAACAGCCGCAAATTCAAACAGAATCAAAAGATTATTTGCATACAGCCCTAAATTGCAGAGTTCTCAAGACGTGTTGTTTTTGGTGAAGATCGGTTAAGGGAAAGGAGTAGTTTACCTGCAGCGTTTTTTTATCAAGGGTATTTTCTATGGCAAACGATAACAGCCACAAATTCAAACAGAATCAAATAATTTTTTGCATACAGCCGTAATTTGTAGAGTACTCAAGACCTATTGTTTTTGGTGAAGGTGGTTAAGGGGAAGGGGTAGTTATCCTGCAACGTTTTTTATCAAGGGTAATTTTCTATGACGAACGATAACTGCCGCATATTCAAACAGAATCAAATAATTTTTTGCATACGTCACTGAATTGTAGAGGACTCAAGGCCTTTTGATTTTGGTGAAGATCGGTTTTGGGGAAGGGGTAGTTTACCTGCAACCTTTTACGTTTTAACAAGAGTAAAGTACTTGAAAATTCATTTAAACTTTTTCAAACAATGGTAATTGTTAAAAATAAAATAATTTTGTTGCCAGGCAATAAAATTATAATTGTTTCATTTTAATGTAAATCATGTATAAGAGAAAATATATCGTGCGTGGCAGGCAAGCATATCTAAGTTATGTACTGTTTACGTTTCCATTTTATTATATGACTACCGCAATAAAAAGGCAGGGAACACACACACACACACACACACACACACACACACACAATTCGCGTTATTTCTGGCCTCATTCATGTTTATTTTCTTACATATACACGGTTTTTAAATGGAAAGTGCCGAACCCATACCAACATAACGCATGCAAGCCGAAAAAGTGTCCAGCGTGGATAGCGATTTGCTTCCTGTGGATCGCTGGGCAGTGTAACTGCACGTGTTTACAGAGGAATGATTCATAGACAGACTTTTCGTCTTTAGGGAATGAACCCTCTGCAAGATGCTGAGGGTCCATGAGTGACTTCGGAGCGCTCCTTCTTTTCCGCGTGTTTGTTCTGAGAAACGTACACTGTAGATTCGCAGCTTTATTCTAAGCAACGCTCAATAGGAAATGTTGAAAATTTTTGTCCACGTTGTACCCTCAAACACACTAAACCTGCTCTGATGTTTTAATTACGGACATCATAATATTAAAACTTTGGAAACTTGAGCACTACTTAATGGAGATTAATCATTAACTTATACAAGCCATTAATTTTATGCATATTTTTTATATATATAGCCTATGTGTACAACGTTATCGGCAACAAAGAAGTAGTTTTTGTTAAAATTCCTTCCCGGGATATTTGGCCGTAGTCCAATGTTTTCTACAAAACCAGGCGTTTCGGCAATGCCATCGACTTCCATCATCAGTGAAAATCGAGTGCGATAACGTGAGGTGGTATACGTTAGTGACCACAGTACTGTGGTTAAGGCTGAAGCAGTAAGTAGAAAGAAGTAGTTTCTATGGTAATATTTCATTTCGAAAATGATTTTAAATATAAATCTTAGAATATGGAAGTCATGTATGGTTCTCCATAGCGATATTTAAGTCAAATTATTGTTTGTAGGATAGTGTTACTGTAACTCGAAGTCACAATCCGTACTATTCACTGTTAAAATCTGTAGCACGAAAAAAATGCTTTGGTTGAAAAGTCATGCAATCCCCCCCCCGCCGAAAACGGCATAATGTAAATAAATAAATTTAAATTAATAAACATATAAAAACGCTATCGAGTTATTTGGCACGTAACTTGTCCCGAAATAATGTTTGTGTTTAAGACTTCATTAACAGATAATGTCATACGGTTGAACTGAACACATTTCTGTTGAATATCCGTCTGTATTTTGTCACTGCAGTAAACGGATATTGCGCTACCCCCCCCCCCCATCTAAATACCTGCAGATTCCACGAGCCGGCGAGGGAGAGGGAGAGGGAGAGAGAGAGAGTACCTGATTTTGCGCATCGGTAGCGCTGTTCACACGTCTAAAAGCACGTTTCGCAATTTCTTCAACACGAGAGTAGTCAGTGACTGTATTCAGACGACTTATCGCTTATTAACCTATGCGAACTAGACACAGTGTTCCAAAAAGGACGAGGGTGGGACTTGCAGGCGCCGTCGACTAGCAGTTACCCACACGGCGAAAGTATTAGCACCTGCCTGCAAGAACTGTAATAGGCCACAAGTGAAAACAGGTTTATTGAGATTTCACCCCACTTGAACCTCACTAATTCGTCAGCTACGGGACCGAAGGGGTGGCAAATTAGTAAAATAGATGAATTAGTGAGGTAGTAAGAAACAAACCCATTAAAGACAATATAGGCTAAAATGTTTTATTACAACACTAGAAATGTACACCTACTAATGTTATGCTCAAACAAATTTATTGCTGGAAATTTTCAAACTCAAATAAGTTAAGCACTGTAATTGCAAAAAAATTGTTTAATGATTGTGAAAAAAACTCTGTAATTTCTTCTGTTTTTTTTTTTCTGTCGACCATACTTTTCAAGAGCCAAATTATGTGTTTGGTGCAGTGAAATTATTTCAGGCAGTTCTGCTTCATCTTGTCCTTCGTACCACTTGATTGTTGTAGTCAGTGATTGAATGGCCTCCTTATGAGAGATTGCAGGTTTTATTGGCTGTCATCTTCTTCATCATTAGCTTCTGTAGGTTCTGTGGAAACGAATGTAACAATTTCATAATCACTAAACAATTTTGTAGCCTACATCCGGTAAGTGTATTTCGATCATCCAGTCGTGGCCAGACTACGATGTCCTCATGGGCGGGGACTTTAGATTTTTATGAATAAAAAAACTACAAAAAATTTAACGAACTAGAGCACTCTCTTGCTAATTCTCTCTGTCGTTTTAATTTATTTTGTTCAATTTGTTCATTACTTTGTTCATTAGCTTCATTCTGCGACACTAAATTCTGCTGCTGAGCTTCTTCCCGCTTTCTTTTACGGTGTTTTTTCAAGCACGCATTAACTAATTCCCTTTTTCGTTTCAATTCATCGTCGAACTGGCTATTTTGATCCATCTTCAATTTTACAATCTGTAAAAGGCAATATTCAAATATTTATACAGGCATATCGTCGCTACTCTTAAGAAAAACTCGTATCTCAAAAACGTTTATTTTACAGGAACAGGAAAAAATGTCCAAAGATTAAAGTACGGTAAAAGTATTAAAGTACTGAGATACGAGGTTTTTAAAAGTAGCGACGATATGTAGGTAGGCCTATGTATATTTATATTATGTACACTGAAAAAAGAAATATAGGCTATTTGAATATGGCGAAATGAATTTTTTGTTTGTTTCAAATATATTTTATTTGAAGCAAGTATAAATAGTTTATTTTAAATATGAATAGAATATTTCTTTCAAATATTAAAATCTTAGTTTCGGGAAAAATATATTTGAAGCAAGAAAATATTTATTTCGCCATAATTAAATACGCATTTATTAACTATAAATAAATCGTCTTTTCAGCGTATGGAGTGAGCGAAAATAGCTATGTGCGTAATAAAAATTATGCTTTGAAATATTATTCGCTCGTACCCCATATATATGAGAAATACGTAAAGCGACTTACCTACATACACAATGACTGAATCACTCTTCAATAATATTTTTCAGTATTAGTACGATACAGCACTAAGTATATACACTGTGGCCTCAAATGTACACCGAACAACAGTTATTAGCCTACGTATCTGTTTCTTTTGTAGACAACGAAATTTGTCACACATTACACACACTCATAATATTAAATTATATTCGAAAACATATTAATTAATTATTATTGCAAATAAAGTATAATTATTAAAAAAGTAATAGAAACATTCCGTGACATTTTGTAAACACATCAGGGCACAGCTGACTGTTTCTCCCTCGCTCGGCTAAACTCGGCTCCCCCGAGTTTACCCGAATGAGCGTTTCACCTCGGAGCCTGACGGATCAGACTTATTCACTGCCCAGGAAAGAATGTGTACGCGGTGCGCCTAAAGAAGTTTTCACTTCAAAAAACTCATTGTTTGCTGCTTATTTTGTTATTATCGTGTAGGTAAATGTGGAAAGAGATGGGTTATATTACTACGAGGATTGTTCAATAGAAACACTCTATTGTTTAGAGGCTGTAAAGCATTTTTTATTCAACGATTTTAAAAGAAGTCTCCATTAACATTAAGGCATGAGTCCCAATGTTGCACTAATCTGTAGATTCCCTGCTAGTAAAATTCTTGCGGCTGTTTGCGGAACCATTCGCTAACAGCAAACTCCACCTCAGCGTCCGATTTTTCTGCTCATCAGGAAGCAGTCGTGGAATCCACTGAGCACCAACTTTGTGAGTGCCAAGATTATGAATGATGGATTGAACAGTTCCCACGCTGATTTTCAACATTTGAGAAAGTTCTCTAACTTTGATGCGCCTATTTGTGCGTAAAGCAGTTTCCAGCTGTCTCACATTTTCATCTGACGCTGCAACACGTGCAGGTCCGGGACGGGACAAACCTTTAGTGGATTCTCTTCCTTGTCGAAATTTATTGGACCGTTCAACCACTGCCGTATGAGAATAACTATAGTCTCCATATACAGCTTTAATTCTCGTATAAATTTCCATTGGCTGACGCCCCTCAGCGGCAAAAAACTGAATAACGGCACGCAGATTATCTTTGGACGGATTTTATATCGTAGATGCCATTTTTCAACCCAGTCACAACGCTTAGAAAAGAGCAAACTGCAAATATTTTTGACAGACGCGTCACTAGTACTTAAACATATGATATAAACAAATGAATTACGTTGCCATGGCGACGAAGTCACGGCTGCGCAGATCAAACGTGTTTCTATTGAACAATCCTCGTACATATCAAAAAAACTTTAACAAATTCATCAAACAATGGAGATATTATCATGCATTATAGGCTAATGTAAGTAAAGTGAACCATACCAGAAAACTGGTTCAAATTTTCTCTCATCCTCTGCAGACGCTGTTAATGTTAAATGTTTTGTGCGATTTTTTTTTAACTTCGCCGTAGTAAGTACTCCTTCTCTATTTGACCCTCTCAGCGTCGGGTTGTAGGGAGCGATCTTTCATCGTCTCCATCTATTCCTGTTCGTGTACATAGCCTTCATTAATCTTCCTACGGTCATCACGTGATCTTCAGCAAGAATTAAACAAAAAATGGTTTGTTCCTGTCCTAAGTAGATTGACAAGATTCATCATATAAATGGTCTCCAGATCGCTTATAAGATTCAATTAATTTGAAATTGTACCTTAATTTTATACGTCAGGCGATCTTGTAGTTAAATATTCCACTACATGTTTCGGGAATTAAATTCCCATCATCAGGTAAAACTTCTTCCTAATATATAGGAGTCGTCGGTGAAATTATTAAAAAACACATACACACAGTAACGAATAAAACAAACACAACTGTTACAAATGACATAATTAAAACACCGTACACACACAGCTAACGAAGATAATGCGCACTGCCTGACAGTCACATATCATCTCAATGTGTGTACGGTGTTTTAATTATGTCATTTGTAACAGTTGTGTTTGTTTTATTCGTTCGTGTGTGTATGTGCTTTTAATAATTTCACCGACGACTCCTATATATTAGGAAGAAGAAGTTTTACCTGATGATGGGAATTTAATTCCCGAAACATGTAGTGGAATATTTAACTACAAGATCGCCTGGCGGATCAAATTAAGGTATAATTTCAAATTAATTGAATCTTATACGCCATCTGGAGACCATTTATATGATGAATCTTGAAGCTAGTCAAGCACAATTGGTCTATAAATACAAGAACATTAAGGTGAAAATGTTAAAAACCAACCTTAATATTAAATTTAATAAGAGATGATATGTGACTGTCAGGCAGTGCGCACTGTCTTCGTTAGCTGTGTGTGTACGGTGTTTTAATTATGTCATTTGTAACAGTTGTGTTTGTTTTATTCGTTAGTGTGTCTATGTGTTTTTTTAATAGTTTCACCGACGACTCCTATATATTAGGAAGAAGCAGTTTTATCTGATGATGGGAATTTAATTCCCGAAACATGTAGTGGAATATTTAACTACAAGATCGCCTGGCGGATCAAATTAAGGTATAATTTCAAATTAATTGAAGATTGACAAGAGTTGGTCACTTCATCGCTTCTTCGGGCGCCCCCGCATCTCTCCGTCCTTTCGGCTTATAGTTTTTTGGGTATGCGGCAGCCATCCATTCGGTTAGGATGTTCCAATCATTTTAACCGATATTGGGCAATCTTATCAAGTGTGTACTCATAATATTCAATTTCTGCCGTATATCTGCGTTTCTTTTCCTATTTTGAAGAGTAGGCCTATATGCTGCCTGGTGCCTGAAAATCTCATTTCGGCCGTTTGAATACGGCTGGCCTGGGACTTCGTTAAGTCCAGTTCTCAGGCTCACAGAGAAGTGTGGCGAGGTTCACCACCTTGTAGAACTTGAGGTGTCTTTCTTTACTCGTTGATTTTAGAGTTCTCCTGATGGTCGTACATATAGCCTATGGTTGAACTTACGTAGATTTTCACTACGTCACGGGGATAGAAGACTCTTCCCACGGTTCTGTCTCAGCTGTCTCCCATTGTATAACTAATATGTCATCCGTGTCCTTCAACTTGCCACTTGGTCTCTGGCCCTCTGTAAAATTTGCAGAAAATGGATTTTAATCAGTCGTCTTGTTTTGTCAAAAAATGAATCAAAGATTTTTCTAAAATAGATACTACATTGTTTGCCCTCAGAAAGAAACGTTACAAAATCACGCTGTAAGTGTGAAAATGTGTTTGTCCGCTTGTTTTGTTGAGGTTGGTGTAAATCAGTTGAACGGCACAAGCTATGGGAGCGCTTGTAAACGACGTCACGAATTCCGCCTTCGGCTCTAGCTTTACGTAGTACTGCATTACATACAAGTTACGCCTATATAATTTCAATATTGTAGTTTTTTGTTTTTAATGCTAATAAGCACTAAATTAAAAAATAAGAAAAAATTATTTGTAAGTTTACTTTCCCCAATAACCGTGCGCACACGCATTTTCGATATTTCAATTAGGCCTATGCGATTTTTGCGATAATAGAAAACTTGAAAATTTATTTATGTGTGTCAAAACAGTTTGCTGACGATTGCAATCGTTTTACTTCCATATTCCTTAAGGAATGGAAGTATGGTGATGGCAAAAAAAATCGTGTTCGAGATTATTGCAGATTCTGATTCTACTACACTCAAAACATGAAAAAAAGTCGTTTTCCGAAAAGTGTCTGTGTGTGTGTCTGTGTGTCTGTGTGTCTGTGTGTCTGTCTGTCTGTAGATTTTTTTTCTATGGCAAACGATAACTGCCGCAAATTCAAACAGAATCAAATAATTTTTTGCATACAGCCCGGTTTTGCAGAGTTCTCGCGACCTATTGTTTTTGGTGAAGATCGGTTGAGGGAAAGGGGTAGTTTACCTGCAACGGTTTTTTTTTAGCAAGGGAAATTTTGTTTGTTTGGCAAACGATAACAGCCGCAAATTCAAACAGAATCAAATAATGTTTCGCATACAGCCCTGAATTGTAGAGTTCTCAAGACCTATTGTTTTTGGTGAAGATCGGTTAAGGGAAAGGGGTAGTTTACCTGTAACGTTTTATGTTTTAACAAGGGTATTTCCTATGGCAAACGATAACAGCCGCAAATTCAAACAGAATGAAAAGATTATTTGCATACAGCCCTAAATTGTAGAGTTCTCAATACCTTTTGTTTTTGGTGAAGATCGGTTAAGGGAAAGGGGTAGTTTACCTACAACGTTTTTTTAACAAGGGTATTTTCTATGGCAAACGATAACAGCCGCAAATTCAAACAGAATCAAAAGATTATTTGCATACAGCCCTAAATTGTAGAGTTATCAAGACCTATTGTTTTTGGTGAAAATCGGTTGAGGGAAAGGGGTAGTTTACCTGCAACGTTTTTTTAACAAGGGTATTTTTTTCTATGGCAAACGATAACTGCCGCAAATTCAAACAGAATCAAATAACTTTTTGCATACAGCCCTGATTTGTAGAGTACTCACGACCTATTGTTTTTGGTGAAGATCGGTTGAGGGAAAGGGGTAGTTTACCTGCAACGGTTTTTTTTTATCAAGGGAAATTTTTTTTTTTGCCAAACGATAACAGCCGCAAATTCAAACAGAATCAAATAATGTTTCGCATACAGCCCTGAATTGTAGAGTTCTCAAGATCTGTTGATTTTGGTGAAGATCGGTTAAGGGAAAGGGGTAGTTTACCTGTAACGTTTTATGTTTTAACAAGGGTATTTCCTATGGCAAACGATAACAGCCGTAAATTCAAACAGAATCAAAAGATTATTTGCATACAGCCCTAAATTGTAGAGTTCTCAAGACCTATTGTTTTTGGTGAAGATCGGTTAAGGGAAAGGGGTAGTTTACCTACAACGTTTTTTTAACAAGGTTATTTTCTATGGCAAACGATAACAGCCGCAAATTCAAACATAATCAAATAATTTTCTCCATACAGCCCTGGTTTGTAGAGTACTCAAGACCCTTTGTTTTTGGTGAAGATCGGTTGAGGGGAAGGGGTAGTTTACCTGCAACGTTTGTTATAAAGCGTATTTTCTATGGCAAACGATAACTGCCGCAAATTCAAACAGAATCAAATAATTTTTTGCATACATAAGTGAATTGTAGAGGACTCAAGGCCATTAGATTTTGGTGAAGATCGGTTAAGGGGAAGGGGTAGTTTACCTGCAACCTTTTACGTTTTAACAAGAGTAAAGTACTTGAAAATTCATTTAAACTTTTTCAAACAATGGTAATTGATAAAAATTAAATAATTTTGTTGCCAGGCAATAAAATTATAATTTTTTCATTTTAATGTAAATTATGTATATATTAGAAAATATATCGTGCTTGGCAGGCAAGCATATTTCAGATTATAAGTCTTAGAATATGGAAGTCATGTATGGTTCTCCATACCGATATTTTACTTCCATATTCCTTAAGGAATGGAAGTATGGTGATGGCAACAAAAATCGTGTTCGAGATTATTGCAGATTCTGATTCTACTACACTCAAAACATGAAAAAAAGTCGTTTTCCGAAAAGTGTCTGTGTGTGTGTCTGTCTGTCTGTCTGTCTGTCTGTCTGTCTGTGTGTCTATAGATTTTTTTTCTATGGCAAACGATAACTGCCGCAAATTCAAACAGAATCAAATAATTTTTTGCATGCAGCCCTGATTTGCAGAGTACTCGCGACCTATTGTTTTTGGTGAAGATCGGTTGAGGGAAAGGGGTAGTTTACCTGCAACGGTTTTTTTTTAGCAAGGGTAATTTTGTTTGTTTGGCAAACGATAACAGCCGCAAATTCAAACAGAATCAAATAATGTTTCACATACAGCCCTGAATTGTAGAGGTCTCAAGATCTGTTGATTTTGGTGAAGATCGGTTAAGGGAAAGGGGTAGTTTACCTGTAACATTTTATGTTTTAACAAGGGTATTTCCTATGGCAAACGATAACAGCCGCAAATTCAAACAGAATCAAAAGATTACTTGCATACAGCCCTAAATTGTAGAGTTCTCAAGACCTATTGTTTTTGGTGAAGATCGGTTGAGGGAAAGGGGTAGTTTACCTGCAACGTTTTTTTAACAAGGGTATTTTCTATGGCAAACGATAACAGCCGCAAATTCAAACAGAATCAAATAATGTTTTGCATACAGCCCTGATTTGTAGAGTACTCAAGACCTATTGTTTTTGGTGAAGATCGGTTAAGGGGAAGGGGTAGTTTACCTGCAACGTTTTTTTATCAAGCGTATTTTCTATGGCAAACGATAACAGCCGCAAATTCAAACAGAATCATATAATTTTTTGCATACGTCCCTGAATTGTAGAGGTCTCAATGACTTTCGATTTTGGTGAAGATCGGTTAAGGGGAAGTGGTAGTTTACCTGGAACCTTTTACGTTTTAACAAGAGTAAAGTACTTGAAAATTTATTTAAACTTTTTGAAACAATGGTAATTGTTAAAAATAAAATAATTTTGTTGCCAGGCAATAAAATTATAATTTTTTCATTTTAATGTAATATAATATTTTTCATTTAATACAGCAATAAAAAGGCAGGTAAGACACAGCCTGGCTGTTTGGCTGAAAATGATTTTAAATATAAATCTTAGAATATGGAAGTCATGTATGGTTCTCCATACCGATATTTACTTCCATATTCCTTAAGGAATGGAAGTATGGTGATGGCAAAAAAAATCGTGTTCGAGATTATTGCAGATTCTGATTCTACTACACTCAAAACATGAAAAAAAGTCGTTTTCCGAAAAGTGTGTGTGTGTGTGTGTGTGTGTGTGTGTCTGTCTGTCTGTCTATAGATTTTTTTTCTATGGCAAACGATAACTGCCGCAAATTCAAACAGAATCAAATAATTTTTTACATACAGCCCTGATTTGTAGAGTACTCGCGACCTATTGTTTTTGGTGAAGATCGGTTGAGGGAAAGGGGTAGTTTACCTGCAACGGTTTTTTTTTATCAAGGGAAATTTTTTTTTTTTGGCAAACGATAACAGCCGCAAATTCAAACAGAATTAAATAATGTTTCGTATACAGCCCTGAATTGTAGAGTTCTCAAGACCTATTGTTTTTGGTGAAGATCGGTTAAGGGAAAGGGGTAGTTTACCTGTAACATTTTATGTTTTAACAAGGGTATTTCCTATGGCAAACGATAACAGCCGCAAATTCAAACAGAATCAAAAGATTGTTTGCATACAGCCCTAAATATAGAGTTCTCAAGACCTATTGTTTTTGGTGAAGATCGGTTGAGGGAAAGGGGTAGTTTACCTGCAACATTTTTTTAACAAGGGTATTTTTTATGGCAAACGATAACAGCCGCAAATTCAAACAGAATCAAATAATGTTTTGCATACAGCCCTGATTTGTAGAGTACTCAAGACCTATTGTTTTTGGTGAAGATCGGTTAAGGGGAAGGGGTAGTTTACCTGCAACATTTTTTTATCAAGCGTTTTTTCTATGGCAAACGATAACAGCCGCAAATTCAAACAGAATCAAATAATATTTTGCATACAGCCCTGAATTGTAGAGTTCGCAAGACCTATTGTTTTTGGTGAAGATCAGTTGAGGGAAAGGGGTAGTTTACCTGCAACGTTTTTTTAACAAGGGTATTTTCTATGGCAAACGATAACAGCCGCAAATTCAAACAGCATCAAATAATGTTTTGCATACAGTCCTGATTTGTAGAGTACTCAAGACGTATTGTTTTTGGTGAAGATCGGTTAAGGGGAAGGGGTAGTTTACCTGCAACGTTTTTTTATCAAGCGTATTTTCTATGGCAAACGATAACAGCCGCAAATTCAAACAGAATCAAATAATTTTTTGCATACGTCCCTCAATTGTAGAGGTCTCAAGGACTTTCGATTTTGGTGAAGATCGGTTAAGGGTAGGGGTAGTTTACCTGCAACCTTTTACGTTTTAACAAGAGTAAAGTACTTGAAAATTTATTTAAACTTTTTCAAACAACGGTTGGTTTATTGCCAAGCAATAAAATTAAAATTTTTTCATTTTAATGTAAATCATGTATAAGAGAAAATATATCGCGCTTGGCAGGCGATATTAAGATTTAAATATAAATCTTAGAATATGGAAGTCATGTATGGTTCTCCATACCGATATTTCAATATTATTTTGTTTTACGAAAAATGTTTCTGGCAATAATGTAGCTCTGATCTGTGCCTGTGACGCCAAAAGTTAACGTACTTAGGTTAACATGCAAACTAAAACTACCTAACTTAGACATGGAAACCAATACGCCTATGCCTTTAAAACAATACTCGCTTTTTGTGAAAACCGCGTAAAAAAAACTCAACTGGAAGTAATGTAACCAGCTGTTACCATAGGCCTACACGTCTTCCTTTTTGTGGAAGAACTCGTTTCCCACTATTATTCGTCTTCCACTAATAGGCTACTCGTTTTTTTGCAGATCACTGGAGAAGCAACCAACTGGAAGTAAGGTAGGCTACTATTTTACATGTTTCCCTTGTGTGTGTGTGTGTGTTTCGCACAAAATTCACCTGCAGTATAGTTTTCGAGATTTGACTGACTAACACAACAGAATATTGGCCGCCTAATGAATAACAAATCTTGTTTTCATTTGTTGGACGTTTTAGTCTTGTTTTTTTTTTTTTTTAATCATAGTATTAAAAAGTAATTGTATTTTGAATTTTACATTTTCGTTGTTGTTTTATTAAAAATACGTCATGATCTTTATTTTAAATGGTACTGTGTTATAAGGATTGTAGCCTATATACACATGTAAATGTTATAGGCCTACTATAGCTAACGATCGCTTTTATTTCTTTTAAATATTAAACTAAAAACCAAAAAACATTATTACCTAACGTCAGAAGTGAAAACATTATTTACTTTCAGTTTACCTTAAGAAATAGAATAATTTATTATTATATTCCTATATGCTCAAATTTTTCTTGTTATTTTATATTAGCCTATTATTAATAATTAAAAAAACATAACTAGAATAACTTGTTAAAAGTTTTTTTTTATTATTAATAATAATTTACCATTAGCACACTCCTCCTCCTCCTCGCATATTCGTAAGTGTAGTCTGGGTACGGATATTGGGAAAGTACAGAATTTTTAAATATCGACCGAAAACCTTATAGGTACAACAATAGGAACACCAGTGTAAGATTCGAAAACTGTTTAATGTAGAACGCTTTTAGGCCTAAGTGGCTGAGAAATAAATTGCTGGCATTATAAATACATAGGGCTAACCTCAATTGAAGATGTTACTAGTTACAACTTATTACTAATCAGCAATAATTTTTTAATTCAGCTTATATGACCACGTTTTTGTTGGCACTTTATTTAAAATTTGTTGACATTCCCTTTATTACATAGGTATCCCTGGGAGGGGGGTGTCGTCCATAATCACCTGCCTGCGCCTCTGTGCCTGATTCTCATTTTGTTAATTTATTCTCAGACTGACCATCACAAGTCCACAGCTGGTGGATACGGGTGTAGCCTACCCTAGATGGATTCTCACCTTGCTTCGACCTATCTTGTGGACTCCCTTTTGTGTCTGGTCTCTCTTGACCAACTCTTGGTCCCCGACGGTATTGAGTTTTCGAGAGAAAACGGTCCTAGGAGCGGCAGAGGAAGGTTTCTCTTTCTCAATGGCACTAATGGGCGGAAGAATCTTCGAATGAAACCCAGAGCTGGATCCCCGAATGAAACCCACACTAGGACCGGAGACTCAAAGGTAGCACTCATACCACTAGTTTTACTCTACATGATACTGGTTACGTCTTTAGTGGACATTTATCCTACTCGAAAGTCACAAAGGGACAAGCGTTGGTGAAGTGAACATATTCCTTTCGGACCGGAACAGGTGATTCACCAAGTCACTGATAGAAGAAGAAGAAGAAGATTCTCAGACGGTTGTAATATTTATGCCCGTGTTTGACCTGGTTTGACCATATCGTGTATCATGGAGACTTACAATTTCTATGGGGACTTTTATTTTGACATCTTTATAAAAAATTGGTATGGAGAACCATACATGACTTACATGTTCTAAGATGTAGGCGTAGGCTATATTTAAAATCATTTACTTAAATTCAGTTCGATCATTTCTAAAACATCGGTATGGAGAACCATACATGACTTCCATGTTGTAGGCCTAAGATTTATATTTAAAATCATTTTCGAAATGAAATATTTCCATAGAAACTACTTCTTTCTTCAGCCTTAACCACAGTACTGTGGTCACTAACGTATACCTCCTCACGTTAGCACATTCGATTTTTACTGATAATGGCAGTTGATAGCACTGCCGAAACGTCTGGTTTTGTAGAAAACATTGGACCACTGCCAAACAGTCCGGGAAGGAATTTTAACAACAAACTACTTCTTTGTTGCCGATAACGTAGTATACATGACATATAGGCCTAAATAAAAATTATCCCCTCCCCCTTCAACTATCGTTTTCATTTATAGAATATTACCCCCTCCCCCTTCAATTAGCTTTTTTATTTATAGATATTTCATATACGTTTCTACAGTGGATTATTATGACGTTCTTTTCGGGATACTTTATTTATCAAATTAAGTACTTTACCCTTGTTAAAACATAAAATGTTGCAGGTAAACTACCCCTTCTCCTTAACCGATCTTCAAAATTCAATAGGCTTTGAGTCCTTTACAATTCAAGGACGTATGCAAAAAAGTACTTGATTCTATTTGCATTTGCGGCAGTTATCGTTCGCCATAGAAAAAAATCTATACATAGACACACAGACACACACACACACACACACACACAGAAACTTCAAAAAATGACTTTTCTTTGTGTTTTGAGGGTAGGACAATCAGAATCAGCCCTTATCTCGAACACGATTTTTTTCGCCATCACCATTTGAAACATTTCCTTAGGGAACATGGAAGTAAAAAACAGTGCTTGCATTGCTAGCTGAATTCTAAAGAAGTAGGCCTATATGTTACCAGGGAGGTTTTATAATTGGGGTTTTCCAGTAGTAGCAGGCTTTCTAATGACATTCCCAGAATCTATGACATTTTGTATGTGAAATGTCAGCTGCAACAGGAGTAGGCGTTTGTGTAGTGCAATATTGTACTTTGTACGGTATTCGTTTACAGTTCAAGCGGTCAGATGAGTTTTCCAAATACGGTTGTTGACAGCCGTGTTAAATTGCCTTACAGCAAACTCGTCTCGCCTACACCTCTGTCAACATCTGACCTTGTTCTTGTCAGTTGCAGAACGGTTGCTACAACAGATCGATCCGAGAAAAACTGTTAACAATAAATCCGTACCAACAAACAGGAATAAGCCCCCTGACCTGCACAACTCTCTGACTATTTTGAACGAAATTCTGTTCTTAGGCTTAATTTTAAATGTTACTGTGTTATAAGTAGGGGGCGGATTTCTATGACTTAGAAACATTAAAACATGTCCAATAAAATCCAAAATATGACTTTATTAATGACACGTATGTGTTACATTTTATTTTATTTATTAAATATAGAGTTAATCCTGTTAATTATTATTTTTATTTATCTACTTCAAATGAGTGTCTTTAAGATAGTCACATAATGCAGCATTCACGAACTCCTTTAACTGCATTCTGCAAAACAGCACCAACCCTGTAAGGGAGAGAAAAGTAATTAAATAATTTTACTTACGCAAATCCCATTTAACACCCCTATTAAAAATATTCTTACCTGATCTCAGTCTTCATTATCAGCTGAATTGTTGCAGTTGATGACGACATGCATTTTCAGGTTGTGAAATGAAAATACTCTCCTGTTGTCGCAGAGAATGGTCTTGTAGCGAGAGAAACTTCTCTCCACATCACACGAAGTAATGGGGGCGTAGTTAAATAATCTTAGGTCAAAGGATGAAAATTCATTTTCGAAGTCTGAACCTGGTTCATTTCCGCACAAAATCTCACTTATGCCACACAGTTGCAAAAATCCAGGATTCTTCTCCAGTCCACTCACTAATTTTGCACAAACGTTTGCTGCTACGATTCCTTTTGCACGTTTTAATTCTTGTTCTGTGTATTTTACAATATTCAGAGCATCACTTAGTTCAGAACCTGAAGCTTCTAGCTGGGTGATTTCGCTCGGTAAGAAACCGAAGTTGGATTTTAAGTAAGCTAGGTCAGTTTTTATAGTGGAACATGAAAACAAATCTTGCATTATTTTCACTGACGAAGAATCTGTAGGGTCCAAGGAGTTCATGACCTTCTCCAGGGTGTCGTAATTGTTGCAGTAATATACCGCAGCTTCAATCCAGGTACCCCAGCGTGTTAGGACAGGGTGGGGAGGAAGGGGCAATGAAGGAGCTGCATCTTTAAATACCTGCAGGCGGAGTGGTGATTTCTTAAAGGCTTTCTTTCCATTTGATATTAATTTATCCACTTCTGGGTAGTTACTGCGAATTTCTTCGGCCACTCTATGTAAAGCATGCGCAAGGCATGTTACATGTATCATCTTCGGATATAACATCTTTAGTCCCTTGGCTGCTTTCATCATATAAGGAACCGCGTCAGTAATAAAGAGAAGAACATTCTCTCTTTTTACTCCATTTGGCCACAGTATAGTCAAAGAATCGTCGAATAAGACAGCAATACTTGAATGATTTGTCCTCTCTAGCACTTCACATGCTAGGAGGAATATTTCTCCAGGTCTGTCTTCTTTCAGTGTTCCAACAATCACGTTTGCAACATACCTTCCATCAGCATCTGTTGTTTTATCAACTGAAACCCATATTTTACAGTCCCCCACGCTTCATCTTATTTTATCCAACACCTCTTCGTAACACCCAGTCAGATAGTTCTTCCTCAGCGTTGATTCATTTGGAACCGGATGTTTCGTATATTTCTTCAGAAACTGTCTCAAGCTTTGGTTGTTAAGCTTTTTCAATGGGATGCTGGATGAAATCATCGCCCTCCAGAGATCCTTCGTAAACTCTGAAGTGTTGGAAGATGAAGTGGAAGTAGTAGCAGATTTTTCGAATAATAGAAGTTGTCTACTATCGACTGCTGACTGTCTTTGTAAGCAATTTTTATGTTTTGCCGTATTACAGTGTTGCTGCACAGTGAAACGTTTCTCAGTGGCGACTTTAACTTCACACAACTTACAAAATAAAATAGTGCCATCGGTACTAAATATTTTGTCACCAAATTGTCGAATAAAACCGCGCACCTTTTCATTCACTGAACTCTTTATTCTAGGCATGATGGAAACAAACTGCGGACACAGGGAATGAGTGAATGACCATTACAGGGGAAGGTGAAAGTTAAAAGCACTTTACAAAATGTAAGAAAAACCCTCCCCCTCCCTTCACTTCTGCCCGCTGGCATTATCGCTCACGGAGGCAAACAATAGTGGCCTAACGGTACTTGAAATCCGCATTACAAATACATTTCACACCTTATTAACCATTTATCGGAATATATAGGTATTTTAAGGACATTCTGAAAGATGTGTTTACTACTTTAACACACCACAATTTGTTACGGAACGAATAAATGCATTTTCGTGTGAAAAATACACGAAAATGCCATTATAATCCATTTTCACTGTAAATATGCTGTAAAACTTCATAAATGTCTAAATATGCATATGAAAATCAAAAAATATAACTTAAATATGCATTTTCGTGCTAAATATGCTAAAAAACTTAAAACTACCGAAATATGCAATTATGTGCACAATAAAACACTATCAATCTTCATCAAAATACTTGGACTCAAGTTTAAATCAAGCTGAAACCTGAAATAATGTAAAGGAAAAAAATATGACATATCATAGAAATCCGCCCCCTATACCCTGATTAACGAAAGAAAGTGACTGGCGGAGCGGCCGCGCGGCGACCGAGTTTGTAGTAAAAACATTCCACTTTATAACCTCGTGGAAACGTAAAATACAGGGCGAGAAATGTCTAATGAACTGTATTTTAATCATCAATTAAAGACGTTTTTAACAAACTTTTCTAATTTTTAAAATCTCTTTTCAATAAATTTACATTGTGAGTTAAAGAAAAAAATACACGAATTTGAATTAAAAAATTAGGGTTTATCGTTTTTATTACGTAAGAACTCAGAGGTTAAGCATCGGGAAAAAATTTCTTGTAGACAAATGGTAGTCCACCTTCTTTAGTACAATATATCAAAAATTGAGATTCCTACGATTAAAATTAACGACGTTATTAATTTTTTTCTAATGTCCTGTTAACTCAGTTGTTAAAAGTTGTACACGAATGAGATTTGCGTGACGCTCTCTTTAGATAACTAAATGTAGAAGACATATACAACTTACACCTTGTACGTGATAGGAATACTACAATGGATTAATATATAAAGTGAATTTCACAGAGAGCAATGCGTGGCGCTCTGCGGCGGAAGTACAGTCAGAACCTATTGGACCCATTTTATTCGCGCGCTACCGTCATTCCCGTACAGCGTCTCGGCCTCTCCTTTATGTCTACAAATAGCACACGCTTCCAGGAAAACTGAACCGTTATACGCACACTAAGGGTAAGGGAAATTTCCAGCTTTCAGTTTAGTTGATGTGGTGGTTGAGTGATGTCCGGTTGTTGGTTATCTTGATTTTAAGTGTTAGTTTCTTGTGCTTTCATTATAAATTGACGTGTTTTTAAGTTATTTTGTGTGAATATACTTCGGTGGCTGAGCATGGAGCAACGTAACGAGGCTGAACCAAGGAAACATAGGGGAAGACCTAGGACTCGAACTCCAAAGAAAAGACAAACTTCGGGTCGAGGCGTACCTATGAAAGGACAGTCAAGAGAAATTGTGTGCAAAGTGCGGGAATATTTTGATAGAGAAAAGGCGAACAAAGGTCCTTTGATTCCGGTTAATAATGCAATACAGCGAACTGCAGATGCTCTGAAAATACATAAAAATACAGTTCTGCGAGTTTGCAAGGAAAAAGAATTGAAAGAAATACAAGATGACAGTAATAGCCAACTTTCAACTCCGGGCAAACAGAGGAAACGGGAGAAAACTGTGACAAAACTTGACACTTTTCAGGAAGACGCTATACGAAGACATGTATATCAATATTACATAAGAAAAGAATATCCCACTTTGAAAAAACTTTTATCATCGTTGGAAAATGAAGAGCTGTTTAATGGCAGTCTGTCTTCGCTTAGAAACGTGCTAAAAGGTTTAGGATTTACGTGGAGACAATTTTCGGGCAGAAAAGTGATTATGGAGAGAAGCGATGTCGCTGCCTGGAGGTGTCGTTTTCTTCGCCAAATCAAAGACGAGAATTTCGATAATATAATTTGGCTCGATGAGACCTGGGTCAATGCTGGGCATTGTTTGAAACAAGGATGGACTGATGAGTCACTTCAGGGGACAATGTTAACACCTATAGGGAAAGGTGAACGATTAATAATATGTCATGCAGGTTCTTCAAAAGGGTTTGTTCCAAATTCCCTTCTACTATTTAAATCGAAAAAAACCGGTGACTACCATGAAGATATGGATCACGACAAATTCTTCGGTTGGTGTTCTGAAACTTTGCTAAATAACCTAGAAGAGCCTGCAGTAATAGTCATGGACAATGCTCCCTACCATTCTAAGCAAATTGATAAAGCTCCCACAAGCAAAGATAAAAAATCTGACATACTTGCATGGCTGGATAGGAAAAATATTCAATCTACAACCGACTTGAAAAAATCAGAACTTTTGGAATTAGTGAAATGGCACAAGCCCCAGAACAAAAGGTATTTTGTTGATGATTTGATAAAGAGCAGAGGTCACAAAGTGATAAGGCTACCACCTTACCATTGCCATCTTAACGCCATTGAGCTTATATGGGCTCAGGTTAAGGGGTATGTTGCCGAAAACAACAAAATGTTTACTTTAAAAGAAGTTGAACGACTGACTAAAGACGGATTTAATCGAATTACTGCTGAGAGGTGGGAGCAAGTAGTGGACCACACCAAAAAAGTTATTATCGATGCATGGAATAACGAAGGACTAATGGAAGAAGCTGTGGAGGAAATGATTATATCCGTGGAAGACAGCAGTAGCTCCGAGGATGATAATTGTTCAGAAGATGATAATAGTGATGACGATCCAATGGAGGGTATCAGAGAACTTTCATTTGAAGACTACTAACTCACAGCTATAAGTGTTTTTTATAGAGTGTTTTAATAGTGTATTTTTATGATTTATACACATATTTTATGAGCGGATTCCATAAAAGCTGAAGAACACTACAATACTTGTAAGTACCGTACTGTATTTATTATTTATTTGTCAATGCTAATAACAAGTAATTTACTAATTGTTTTTACATTTCAATTACATTATAACAGTAAAATACTGTTATAATTATGCAATATCTGGTAGACCGAGCTTTGCTCGGTAGTTTTAAACTGTAAACTATATTTCATAGTTAAATAATTAGTTATTGAGAAATTTGAATGGCATTAACAATTTCCCAGTAATTACACTGCACTTCAATTAGTAGTATTAAAGCTGATCACAAAACAAAAACAGTTTATTAACAAGAAAACAATAAATACCGTACCGCAAAAGAGTAATAAACAATCATTCAAGACTGTTATAAAAAGCATGTAGTTCAACTAAACCACAAAAGTCTGGTCAGATGTACGTTTTTGACAGATCTCCAGGTAGAAGATTAGATTAAATAAGTAGACAGATAACTAAGTATATACTTATGAGAGATTGGTGACTCGTAGTAAGTTGGCTATGTGTCAATGTGTGAGCCGTGAGCGTATGCACCACTTTCTTTGGGCTGTTACTGTACCTTGACTCGATCGCGCGCCGTTGAGCGATGTTAGTTCTAATTTTCCTATATTAACTGATTACGGTTATATTTCGTAATATTTGAAGGTTACATACCACTTTGTATTGATGAATACAATTTTGTTATGTTTATTGTGAAAAAACACAATGAAAAAAATTATTAATAACGGAGTTAACAGTACATTCGGAAAAAATTAATAACGTCGTTAATATTAATCGTAGGAATCTCAATTTTTGATATATTGTACTAAAGAAGGTGGACTACCATTTGTCTACAAGAAATTTTTTTCCGATGCTTAACCTCTGAGTTCTTACGTAATAAAAACGATAAACCCTAATTTTTTAATTCAAATTCGTGTATTTTTTTCTTTAACTCACAATGTAAATTTATTGAAAAGAGATTTTAAAAATTAGAAAAGTTTGTTAAAAACGTCTTTAATTGATGATTAAAATACAGTTCATTAGACATTTCTCGCCCTGTATTTTACGTTTCCACGAGGTTATAAAGTGGAATGTTTTTACTACAAACTCGGTCGCCGCGCGGCCGCTCCGCCAGTCACTTTCTTTCGTTAATCAGGGCATAGTTATAAGCATTGCAGCTTATAGGCCTATACTTGATGAATGTTATATTTTTCCTAACCGTGGCTCTTATTTCTTTAAACAGTAAGCTAAACACCAAAAAACATATTACCTAACCTCACAAATGAAAACATTATGTGTTTTCACTTTACATCAAGAAATAGAATAATTTACAATTAGTAGGGTCTACACTTCTTCATATCGTGGTAGGCATATATCGATACTACGGTATATTCAAAACATCGAAAGCGTAGTTTGGGTACGGGTTGTTGAGGTATGGTTAAAAATAATGAATAATTTAAGTACAGGAGCAAACACACACTTTATTGAAGAACAGTTTAGTAGCAAGTATACATAAAACGGACACACGAAATACACATTACAAAAGCACATTTAAAACTGAACTTAACTGGTCGAGTGCATCTCTGTTTATATAGAAAAAAGCTTTTAGATCTTTCCTTTTATTTAAAACTTCCAGAACATTACTTTTGTAGACTCTCACAGTAAACACGCATGTGTGTGGGCTGAGGCCCCGCCCAGGTAGCTAGACCTCCCACCGCACAATACAAACTTTCACTCTACAATAACAGGTATACTTACTTAAAATTGAATGTAGAGTTTTCTAGTAAATTCTCAACACCCTCCCTAAAACTCTACATTCTCACAATCACATTAATTTAAAAATTCATTTTTACTCTCAAGTCCAAGTTTAGATCTTAAATAAACAAATTTTGGTTTTGACAAAGCTTTCGTAAGTATATCAGCAACTTGTTCATCACTTTTAACATAATGCACATCAATTTCTCCATTTTGAAAACAATCACGTACATAATTATATTTCACATCAATATGTTTTGTCCTTTGATGGAATTCAGGATTACTTACAAGTTTTAATGCACTCATATTATCTATATATAAGTCATATTTATCAGTCTTACAATCGCATTCATTAAATAACGTCTTTAACCACATTATTTCAGTTGTTGCTAATGCTGCACTTACAAATTCTGACTCGGTTGTTGATAATGATACAGATTGTTGCTTCTTACTTCGCCAAATAATTGCAGCATTTGCATACATACAAGCTACGCCAGAAGTTGATTTACGTGTAACTGTATCGCTAGCATAATCAGCATCACTATAAGCTTTAAAGTTGCCATCCTTACAATATAGTAATCCAAAATCAATCGTACCTTTTAGATAACGTAAAATTCGTTTAACAATTGACCAATGAGCTACACTTGGTTTGTCTAAAACTCTAGATACAACATTTACAGCAAAACTTATGTCCGGACGACTTACAATTTGCAAAAACATCAAATTGCCGACAGCTTCACGATAAGGTACATTACTTACAATAGTTTTTGATAAATATTCATCATGATTACAATCAATTGGCGTGGATACAATATTAGCTTCTGACATATTAAACTTTTCAAAGATTTTGTTAATATAAGTACTTTGATGAATGAAAACTACATTCAATCTACAAATTTCCATTCCAAGATAATTAGTAACTTCTTTAGTACTAGTAATTTTAAATTTTTTACTCAAATCATTCAACAATTTATCAATCAAACTTTCATTTGAAGCTGCAATAAGTCCATCATCAACATAAATTGCTACCAAGATCTTATTATTATTATTGTTATATATGTATAAACATGGGTCACCCGTACTTTGACAAAAATCTAAATTTACAAGAAAATTAGTGAAGTGCTCAGTCCAGCATCTTGGTGCTTGTTTTAAGCCGTATAAACTTTTCATTAATTTACATACGCGTGAGCTTCCATCATCAAAACCTTCAGGTTGTTTCATATATATATCTTCCCTTAAGTCACCGTATAAAAAAGCCGTTTTTATATCAAATTTACCGATATGTAAATTTTCACGAGCAGAAATACTAAGTATCAATCTTATTGTATCAAAGCGAACAACCGGACTAAAAGTTTCTTTATAATCTATATCTTTCTGTTGCGAATAACCTTTAATAACCAACCGCGCTTTATAACGTTCTGTACCATCTGGATTGAGCTTCTTCACAAAAACCCAACGATTGTTAATCACCTTTTCATTTTTTGGCTTTTCCACTAATACCCATGTCTTATTTTCATACAAAGAGTTTATTTCGTCCTGCATTGCAGCTTGCCAACTATCTTTTTCTTTACTTGTAATTGCTTCGTTATAATTAGATAGTAACTTTTCAGCAATAAACGTGATCGGACATCCATAATATTCTGTAGGTTTTAATTTTGTTCTATCGCGCAATTGTCGTTCAGTTTGATTGTTATCGCTATTTGAAGATTGTAAAGGTTCTCTTTCTTCAAACTCATTTGATTCATTTTTAAGTAAAAGTTCATTATTTTTAGGAGTTATAATTTCATTTCCTTCAGTTTCTTTATTATTATTGTTCAAAGGATTCAAAATAATTGAATCAGCTAATACTCTTTCAGGTTTAAAAAGTACATCTCTACTTATAATGACATCTCGCACTTCCGGAACATATACACGATAACCTTTACAATCCTCATGATATCCGACCAGATAACCTCTCATCGATTTTTTATCAAGTTTCTTACGCTTTTCTTTTGATATATGTACGTAACACATGGTTCCAAATATTTTAAATCTATCAACAGTAGCTGTTTTTCCATTCCATAACTCATAAGGAGTTTTATTATTTTGTTTTGTTGGGCCTGTTCTATTAATTACATGTACAGCAGTATTCATTGCTTCTGCCCATAAGAATAGAGGTAAGTTTGAATTTGAATATAACATTGATCGAGCAGCCTCTACAATGATTCGGTTATCGCGCTCTGCAATTGAATTTTGTTCGGGCGTATATGGAACATTAATCGAATATTTTATACCTTTACTATTTAAAAAAGAGATCACAGCTTTATTATCGTATTCTTTACCACCATCAAAATGAATTTCTTTAATATTTGTTGCAAATTGATTCTCAACCCCGATACAAAATGATTTTAGTTTTTCTATTACTTCAGATTTTTCTCGAATAAAATGAATTTCTCTATAACTTGAAAAATCGTCTTTAAAAGAAACAAAATATAACTTTCTACCGAGAGACTCTACTTCCATAGGACCACAAACGTCAGTATAAATTATTTCGCGAGTTTTAGTGGTACGATCGATCTTTTTGTGAAAAGGCAATCTATGATTTTTGCCATAAGCACAACCTTCACAAAAGAAATTTTCATCCGTAAATTTTTTATTTAGATTTTTCAAAAAATTCTTCACATGTTTTACATTTTGATGGCAGAGTCTTTCGTGCCATAATTGTAAAACATTACCGTTGGAAATGCTCGATCTACTCTTTTGTTCTACCACGTTATATTCTTTTGGAATTAAAGTTTGAATGTCTAATTTTAGCAAACTACCAGGCTCATATTCGGAACCAGTTACGAGAATTTCATTACCATGCTTTAAAGTACATCTCGTAGCATTATGTGTTATTTCATAATCTATACCCCTTTTACCCGCATATTTAACAGAAAACAGATTATACATTGAATCAGGAACATATAATACATTATAGATAGTACCTTCTACTCGTTCACTATTTTTATAAGTTTCAAAGTCAATATTACCTTTACCATATGCATACATTGTCATACCGTTGCCCATTCTTACACTGACTGGTGTTGTATATTCTTCGAACGTTGAAAACCATTCTCGATGCTTCGACATATGATCCGTCGCACCCGAATCCACAATCCAGAGATCATCCCGATTGCCACAGCTGCCTTTGTCACCTATTAGTGCTATCCTCGATGTTGATTTCTTCTGTCCAGAAGACGAGTTACTTCTTTCTTGATTATTCGACCATCTTCGCTGTCCATTATTCTTATTCATGAAGCAATTGTTACTTTTATGGCCTTTTCTTTTGCACGTATAACACCTGAAGCAGTCCCTTTTTAAATGACCTTGTCTTCCACAATTATAACACTGCTCTTGTTTCAAATCATTCTTCTCATATTTATAAGAGTCATTCTTCTGTTCCTTATGACCGATTTTCATATTAGCTAGCAACGCTGTCGTCTCTTCGTGTACTTCCTTTTGCTCTTGTAATCTAAATTCTTCTGCCATCAAGCGCTCAGTTAAATTTTCGAGATTCTTCTTATCGTCAAATACGGAATCCCAAGCACTGTGAAAATGATTAATCTTTTGTGGCAAATATGTTAAAACACGAGTCATCACCATAGTCTTTTCAATTTTTCCCCCGAGATTTTTCATTTTTCTAGCCAACTGTTCTATTTTTGAAATATTATACGTAACACTTTAACTCTCTGTCCACTTAAACTCAAAAATTGTTTTTGAATCATCGACAGATTTTCATCATATTTTAGATCATATGCTGTATTCAATTTGTCCCACATCTCCTTGGCAGTAGAACAACCCATTATAAGTTTGAGAGGCTTTCTCTCCACTGTTGTGGCAACGCTGTCGTCTCTTCGTGTACTTCCTTTTGCTCTTGTAATCTAAATTCTTCTGCCATCAAGCGCTCAGTTAAATTTTCGAGATTCTTCTTATCGTCAAATACGGAATCCCAAGCACTGTGAAAATGATTAATCTTTTGTGGCAAATATGTTAAAACACGAGTCATCACCATAGTCTTTTCAATTTTTCCCCCGAGATTTTTCATTTTTCTAGCCAACTGTTCTATTTTTGAAATATTATACGTAACACTTTAACTCTCTGTCCACTTAAACTCAAAAATTGTTTTTGAATCATCGACAGATTTTCATCATATTTTAGATCATATGCTGTATTCAATTTGTCCCACATCTCCTTGGCAGTAGAACAACCCATTATAAGTTTGAGAGGCTTTCTCTCCACTGTTGTATCAATTAACTTTCTGGCAATTTTGTCCGCCTTCTTGAACTTTTCCAACAACGTGTCACGATCTTCTGCACCTGCAGCTGGCTCGGCTAATCTTCCTTCGCAAACATCCAGCACATCATCATCCTCTTCCATCAATGTGCGTACTACGAAGCGCCATTGATGCCAATTATCTTTGTCTCGAAGTTTTTCAATTTTTATATTCGGTTCCATTTTTGCACTAATATTTTATACTTGCACTCCAATTACACACTGCACTCCGATTTTAAAATGCCACTGGGCCCATAACCTGTTGAGGTATGGTTAAAAATAATTAATAATTTAAGTACAGGAGCAAACACACGCTTTATTGAAGAACAGTTTAGTAGCAAGTATACATAAAACGGACACACGAAATACACATTACAAAAGCACATTTAAAACTGAACTTAACTGGTCGAGTGCGTCTCTGTTTATATAGAAAAAAGCTTTTAGATCTTTCCTTTTATTTAAAACTTCCAGAACATTATTTTTGTAGACTCTCACAGTAAACACGCATGTGTGTGGGCTGAGGCCCCGCCCAGGTAGCTAGACCTCCCACCGCACAATACAAACTTTCACTCTACAATAACAGGTATACTTACTTAAAATTGAATGTAGAGTTTTCTAGTAAATTCTCAACACGGGTATTGGGAAAGTACCAAATTAATATTTTATTTATAATTTGATAACATAAAGTGCCAAATGTTATGTTAGGCTATTTATTTTAAATGTTACTTTTTTCAGAAGCATTGTATATAGGCCTACTACACATTAAACGTTGATCATGGCTTTTATTTCTTTAAACAGTAAACAAAAAAAAACCAATAAGCATTATAACGTAACCTCGCAAATAAAAACCTTACGAATTTTTATTTACATTAAGAAACAGAATAATTTACAATTAATTTACTTTTTTTTCTTCTTCACAGCGTGGTAAGCTATAAGCTATCGTTAGTATCGCATATTCAAAACATCGAAAATGTAGCGTGGGTACGGATATTTGGAAAGTAATGTTATCAAAGATTTTTTTTTTTGCGCCTTGCCAATGTGACGACCTTGTGTGACCTTGGAACGACGGTTGCTGAGGGGAAGACGACATCGCGGATTCTGCTAACAGGCGAGAGTCACCGGTTATAGCTTATACGTTGTCAATAATATTATAACTAGGCCTATGCTACTGGAGAATTACAAATAAAATATTCTTCACAAACGTTTCAGAATAAGAATTTTTGATGCTTGAAAACTTTAAAGGAGTAGTAATTGTGTTAAATAGCCTATAACCTTCATTTTATTCATAAAAGAGTGCCCCCATACATATTATTCTAAGTAAGATGAATTATTTAAATTGTAAATATTAGGCCTACTAAAAAAAATAAAATAAAAAATAAAAATATAAAGATTAAAAATGTTCAACAAAACCATTGTAACAGCTGATTGCTTAAACAATGTTAGAACAATCGAAATATTTAAATCGAAAGATAAGTCGATTAGGTCTATTCGTAATTTAATTACAAACCTCTGATGATGGAGATTACGTCTGCGAAACGTGCGTATGGAGACAAATTAAATACGTACTTTTAAGAGAAATTATTGTAGACTATCTGTTATTGTATTTGCACAATATAATTCTAAATCGGTAGTAAAATGAATTGTGTTAAGCTTTCGGAGTTACACGCGGGCCCTACGTGTGTGTGAAAATTCCAAAATAAAGAAACTGTCAGGTGTCGGCAATTGAAAACCAAACACATGCGCTAGCACACTTGATCTACTAAACCAAAGAAAGTAACATTATAGAAAAAAATGATAATAGAAATAGGCCTACTGGAATATTGATTGTCTTACAACCAGTAGGCTGTTTTTATTAATGTTTTTACTCGGACGGATACTTAGTTTGTCAAAGTTATTGACACTTTTCTTGTAGCTACGTTACGGTACTCGTTCACTGAACACATATTCCCAAATCGCGGCTGATAACTTCGTTGGACACGTGCCATGGTCGTACGCAGACTATTTTTCTCAAGACTTTATCTTGAAATCTTCGGTTTATGTCGACAGTGGAATTAGCCGCTGAGGCCTTATGTCCACACAGGTCTTACAATAGTTTTATGGAGGACGATTATGGTGTCGTGATCGAGAATTTCGTCCTATTAACCAGTACAAATTTACATTTTTAATTTCAAATAAGCCCAAGTTTGAATGTTTTAACTGTTCCGTTTTTGAGTGTAGGTCGTGCTTTGCTTCCGTGTAAGCAGGGCCGTAGTTAGATTCTTGGGGACCCTGGGGCTGAAAGTTTATCTGGAGCACCCTCCATTTTTATTAAACCAATATGTACTTGCATGCGTGCAGAACTACTTAAACTGCAGATTAAGTAGGAATCTTAGGTAGGAATGAGTCGATCAAGAAGAAGGCGTAGGAAGAGATGGATCTAGTTTGTCGAGGAGGATCCGAGGAATGTAGGCATCAGAAGATGGAGAAGTCCGTGTAATGGGTGGGGTGAATTGAAAAAAATCGTTGAAGAGGTCAAAATCCATACTGGGTTGTAACGCGAGTAGAAGAAGAAGAAGCTGAAGAAGAGAAGAAGGAATTCACAAATATTTGCTGTTAGCAGCCGCTTACTGCCCAATCTTTAGTACTCTAATCTTCTAGTTATTTCAGTATATAACTTTCCAACTTGTTTTGGTAAATGAGTAGGCCTACAGTATAAAAAGACATGCAGTGAGCAGAATAATCATAAGTTCCAGCTAACTGAGGTAGATAATGTTGGGCTACTGTTTGTGATACTGGAGGCCTACTCGAGGTTCTGGACATAGAGTAATGTTGGAGTAACATTAGACTTGTGGTAAAGATAAATAGTTACACACAAACGAGATCATCGACATAGCTAAAACAGTCCAAGAGTATGAAAGTATCTAATACTCTACAGAGCACACGAATACTATGCGAAGAGTGCCGACAGTCAATCAGTGTGATACGTGACGAGTGTAATCACACACAAAGATTTGACATGCGAAATGTGCGGACGCCATCTCGGACTGGAGGAGAGACAGTGAATATTTGTCGTTTAGATCATAGGCCTATCAAATCCATTGTATTGAAGCACATTTACGTTTTCGAAAACTGATTCCCAGCTCACTTTTCCAGGATTTGGACTGGCAAAATATGTAATTGACAATCATTTCGGCGTGTTTAAAATCAGCTTTCATCGTGTTCTTGTTTTTGTTACATTCTTGTATTTGTGTTCTATTTTATATTTTTTGTCTATAAACTTTTTTTTTTTTTTTGAATGAATTGACTACCACAGTTTTTTGAATGAAAGAAATAGCTTTTGAACATGATTTGTTATTGGCTGTTTCTTCATACTTTCGAACTGTTCTGTCTACACTTTCGTTTCCTTTCCTTCCATGGTCAATTCTATTTCCATAGCGTATAGGCTACACCTTTTTCCAAACATTGTAGTGCTTTGAAAAAGTAAATTAAAAACTTAATGCAAATAAGAAAACTGTAAATAAGTGATTTTAAAGTAATCAGTAGACGTTTTACTATGTTACGCGTGATGAGGAACGTTATGTAGCCTATAAGTTTAGACAAAGTTAAAATATAAATTGTTTTCTGTGAAGAACGTCACAAGCGTGCAAGTTTTGGTGGTGTCCACTCACTTCGTTTATCAAATATTTGTGACTTTGCGGTCTACCCTCCTCAGGTATCAGAGTGTCCCAATGTCCGAACACTTTGGGACATTTCTGTTGTCCGCACTATTCCTGACACTGAGCACACGACAATGAGTAGCCTATCAGTATACAGATGGGCCTAACAGTAGTAATAGTTTACTAACAGAGTTCAGTAAAGCTTACCTAGTAATGAAACATTTTGGTAGATTAAAAAATGTTTATGTATTTTATTAGACTCTTAATAAAATCAAGTGTCTAGAGTCTCTAAGTGCTTTATTCAGGCATCGAACCTCTACTTTAAAATTATTTTACTTTGTCACTCGAATGAATAGGCTAATCAAATAATACTACGCCAGTGTAACATTAGTGTGCATACCTATAGCCTAATGTGTGAAGATTTTCTTTCGTGTGCCACTTCTTAATGCGCCATTTCTGTAGCCAGTTTTGCGTGTTTATGAGATGATTTTGTAGATTATATGATGACTGGGGTGCGTATTTTTGGCGTAGGTTGTTGAGCCATGTGTGGATTGTCTAAATCTGCCCTGTGCAATAAATAAGTAAAGTAGTGGACTGGATTACGACACATTGGATGATCTAATGTGTGTAAAATAAACTTAAATTTCTACTTTAAAAATATAATTTATAAAAAAAAAAGGGAACGATGAGGGAGTGTTGAAAGTAGGTTCAGTGGATTGACAGATAAATCAAATAAACTTTCAAATGCTCCAGACAGTGGAAATGAAAGCCTTGTCAGTGAAATGAATGACAGTGGAGAAAGTCTTGTCGTGGGCGTTAGAAATGAAGATATCAGCAGAAGGCAACTTCGTGTAGGCCTACACAACACGGCCATAAATGCGAAGCGTCGCGTATGCTGTACGCTGTTGAGCCAAAACGTTGTTAAACTGGATTCCAATAAGTCATTAATTATGGGCTAGTCTGTCAAGTTATGAATTTGCAGTTCGACGCATAAGGTGGGGTGGTTGGAGTTCACTGGCTTCCAGTAGCAGTGGTAGGGTTTACAGTTGATTGGGTTAAAGTTGAGTTATTAACAGCAACATGTAGACCTACCTATATGTGGTAACTTTCGAGTTTTTATAATAGCCCTAATTGAAAAAATGTAGGTCTATGTACAAGAGAAAATACGCAGTCTGTTGCTCTCTCTCTCTCTCTCTCTCTCTCTCTCTCTCTCTCTCTCTCTCTCTCTCTCGCTCACTCGCTCGCTCCCTCCCACTTTAGTTAAAGTTATATGGAATGGGCTTTTTTCTTAAAAAAACAATAGAATACAATTCTTTAAAAACGTGTAGGCCTACGGAATCTTTACAGAATTGTTTTATTTTTTTGTTTTCTTGCATTAAAAAGTGGTCCTGCTCGCTCCCCTCATTAGCTGGCCATACACGAGCGGATTTTTGCGACGGGCCACATCCGCGGATATTTTTGACGGACCTGGCCTCCCGATCTTAGGCCTGTCGTTTCCCACTAACGTGAAGGTTCCGCCCGTCGGATCTAGTCCATAAAAATCTCTCGGGATTCTCGATCCGTTCGTGTGTGGGGCAAATCTGCCGATTTTGTTTAAATTTATCCGCGGGCTCAGGACTGTCGTGCATGCTGGACAGGCCAGAGGCGACGGACCACGGACGAAGGAACGACCAGTGCTGTCTTTATTTCGAGTACATTTTCGGTTTTTGAAAATCGTTTTTGTCGTAGAGAAGTTAGTACGGACGATAGGAGGAAGAAGATCGTGGCAGCCGCCGGAGGTATTTACGCTATGAAGTTATATATTTCTCGAAAGAAAAAGCGCACAAAATGGGTTAAAAAATGGATTAGTTAAACAAGTTTAACTTCCACAAACAAGGTCGTTGGCGGTACAACTCGATAAGTTGTTCAGTTTGGGCATTGGTCCACTCCCTCACCATAATTATTTAAATTTATTACAATTACAACAGGAGAAAAATTTAAATTTTACAAGAGGAGAAAACCCGCAGGACAACTGACGGACTTGGACTGGCCGTGTGTGTTAACAAGGGGGACTGGATCGCCGGTTACGAAATCTGCAGACAAGTGCCTCAAGGCCTCTCTCCCCACTAACGCACAGGCGGGTACTGCGGGTTTTCGTAAATTTCTTGGAAAAATCCGTGGCCCGTCGCAAAAATCCGCTCGTGTACACCCTGGGACACCCTGTGAACATGATTTCAGCAAATTCTGATCTGACAAAAGAGAAACTCTCTTTCTCTCTGGTTAACGTAATGTGGGCTTTATTTTGTAGAATAAAATGTACGTTTAACACTATTCTTTAAAAATCGTGTAAAGAATCTTCACAGAATGATTTATATTTTTGTGTTTGTTCCGGCATAGTCCCTTCTTCCGACTTACACCCCCCACCTCCATCATTGCAATAATTCTGATTGGTTGATTCCGTTCGCCACACGTCACGTGACGTGCCTATTGTAAAGACTGCTTCCCGCTCGATGCGCCACAGTCTGTTGAGCGTGTCTTCTAAGGGGTGCCGGTTTCGAGGAAACGTAATTCAGATTTATTACTTGAATATTCAAGTTGTATTTGTAGTGTTGATTTTCGCGCCACTTTTCCGTGTAAACAATGAATCCGATGACTGTAAATGGGATCGATTTCCCACGTGAGCTGCAAGAGAGGGATGTAATAAACTTCGGTAAGTAAGACTTGCAGATTATAATATAAGGTGTGTGCGTAAGAATTAATAATATAATAACTATTATTACGAAACACACACGCGACACTCCCAAAATACATTACATATTAATCAAGAATTGAAAAGCCAGCAATTTTTTTACAACGAACGATTTGGTCGGGCGATTAGATCACCACACGATCTGACGAAACTATAAAATGATCCGTAGCGGGCATTTTAGACGATTTTTAACAGTTTTCAGGCGCTGTAAAAATCACCGGCATGTTGTCACTATTATTCTTTTCTGGCAAGAGTTAATGTTGCCGAATCACTGGTATAAAGCTTTTTCTCGATACGCATAAAATATTCCTCCGTGTCGGAGGAAACTTTACTACTAGACCTAAGCAATTTTAGTCTGGTTCATTTATAAATTCATAATTACTAACGTGTTTTTTAATAAACGTGTTCACTAACGTATAGCTTAATTTGTTAAGAAACTTTCTTTCAATAAGTAGGGATTCAGTTACAAAATCACAGTCACTAACTTATTGTTTAATAAACTTACTCAGTAACATAATTTTGTTAGTGAACTTATTTTAATAGCTCGGAGTTCAGTTATGAATTCACACTTACTATAATTGTTAAATATGCATACTCAGGAACGTTTAATTTTGTTAATAACCTTGATAACTCAGAGTTCAGTTATAAATTAACATTTGGCCCTGCTACCTGACAGTTTATCCAACTATTTGGTAACACATAATTAACATTTGGCCCTGCTACCTGACAGTTTATCCAACAATTTGGTAACACATAATTTTGTTAATAAAGTGATTTTGATAGCTCAGAATTCAGTTATGAATTCATAATTACTAAACTTACTTTTTAATAAACGTAGGTCTATTCAATAAGGTGTTGTTTTTGTTAACTTGATAACGCTTGGTTCAGTTGGAAATTCACCCCGTGTTTATCATAGTTAAATAATATTTTGAGTAATAACTAACTTACTGTGTAATAAATAATTTCATAATTGCTAACTTATTGTTTAATAAACAAATTAGGCTAAATAACATGTAATTTTGTTTAGAAACTTGTCTTGGTAGCTCGGGATTCAGTTAGGCCTATAAATCCATACCAACTTCTTGTTTATTAAACATTTTGAATAACACAGTTTTTGTAATAAACTTGTTTTAATTAGCCTACTGCTTATTTTCTTGTACTGTTACGCTTTTGTAAACAAGTTTTGCAGAAACACTAGTATAGCCTAAACTATTACGTTCCGGGCTGTTGGGCCGCGGTCGATTAGGCCTACTTATAGGCCTATTTTCGACTCTAAACGTTTCGGCCAACACTTCGCAGGCTATCTTCAGTAGAAAGAAGAAAGAAAGAAAACATTCGCAAGGATGACACGCCGAACAGTGCCGGCAGTTATTGTTCGTAGTAGAAAAAAATTATCCTTGTTAAAACGTAAAACGTTGCAGGTAAACTACCCCTTTTCCTTAACCGATCTTCACCAAAATCAATTGGCCTTGCGTTCTCTACAATTCAGGAACGTATGCTAAAAATTATTTGATTCTGTTTCAATGTGCCGGCAGTTATCGTTAGTCGTAGAAAAAATTACCCTTCTTAAAACATAAAACGTTGCAGGTAAACTACCCCTTTTCCTTTACCGATCTTCACCAAAAACAATAGGCCTTGAGTCCTCTACAATTCAGGGATGTATGCAAAAAATGATTTGATTCTGTTCGAATTTGAGGCTGTTATCGTTTGCCATAGAAAAAAATCTACAGATACAGACAGACATTTTTCGGAAAATGACTTTTCTTCATGTTTTGAGGGTAGTACAATCAGAATCAGCCGTTATCTCGAACACGATTTTTTTCGCAATGACCATAGTTCCATTTCCTTGTGGAACGTGGAAGTAACATAAAACTGGTCGAAAGTTCTTGCCAAGCGAAATCCCTGTAATCGTTTAGACAGGACGAACCGAACCAGCCGGACGTTCTTTATCAATGTTTACGCTCAATCACTCCACGCTTAATTGGCCTGCAATGTGGTTGGTTGTGTGTGCAACGCTCCTCAAGTTTATCTTTCCATATCATACATGTTTTTGTTAGCGAGATGCAGAACAGGTGGCTCAGACACGAAACGTAAATAAACAAGAGACTTTAATAAATAAAGCCACCCTACAGTCAGTTGCTGCGTCACACGACAAGACGGCAATAGTTTTAAAGACCACACGAAAATAAACACACCGTTTTAATATTTATTTATTATCAAAATACCCTTATACCATATTGGTGTCGGGTTACATCAATATATGATAAGTACATCAACTACACTCCATATACAATTTTTTTCCATCTTACTCTATCCATTGACAGTGTCTTCGCTTCCCTCCAGCCCAAGCCTTTTTCTCTCAAAATGTTTCCCATCATTCCATCCCAAGTCAGTCGCGGTCTTCCTCTCTTCTTTCTCCCTCCTGATTTTGCCTCCCAAACCTGTTTTACCATTCTGTCACTATCCATTCTCTGCATGTGTCCTCACCAGCATAGTTGTCTCTGTTCAATAAAATCCAGAATCGATATCACTTCTAGATCCTCTCTTATTTGTGTATTCCTAACTCTATTCTTCCTTGTTACTCCTACTACTCTCCATATTTCATTTCTGCCGCCTGGATTTTACTTTTTTGGCTTTTGGATAGCACCCACGTCTCAGCCGTATGTTAAAACCGGTCTATATACTGTTTTATACACACTCATTTTCGTTTTTCTTGATATCTCCTTCTTATTTATAAATCTGTTGTTTAATGCATAGTATACTTTTATTGCCTTTTCAATTCTTTCATTTAATGCGGCTTCTTGTTTCCGATTACTGTCTACTATAACCCCTAGATATTTGAATTGTTTGACTTGTTCAATCTTCACTCCTCCAATCTCTATATTTATTATTTTCTCCCCCATTACCATTATCTTTGTTTTGGTATTATTTATTTTCATCCCTTTTTCCTGGAGAACTTTATTCCATATATTCAAATTACCCTGTAACGCCCTTTTACTTGTAGCCATTAGCACTACATCATCCGCAAAAGCCCCTTCTGCTACTTCTATACTTCGCAAGTTCCTGTATCCAACATGCATTTTCTTAACCTTCAGTGAACATTTCTTAATAATGTCGTCCATATACAAGTTGAATAATGTCGGACTCAGTCCACCTCCTTGTCTTAATCCATAGTTTGTTGTAAATCCTAACGACCTCATATTTTCACCAATTACATAATTAACATTATTTTTGTATAACCTCTGTACTACCTTAATTATTTTATTCCTTATTCCTCTATTTTTTAAACTTTCCCATATTTTTGCTCTAGGCACACTATCGAAAACCTTCTCAAGATCAATAAAAGCCAAACATACCAATTTATCTTGTTGTATCGACTTCTCAGCTATCTGTTGCAGAGTAAAAATGTGATCCTGCACACTTCTCCCTGATCTAAAGCCACTCTGCGATTCCTCCAAACTATTTTCTAAAATTGGGACCAATTTATTATTAATTATCTGCTCATAAACCTTAACAACTGTATTTAAAACAGATTGATACCCCTATAATTATTACAGTCTCTTGCGTTACCTTTCTTAAAAATAGGAACTATCAATGCTGCCTCCCATTCTCTTGGTATGTCTACACTTGTCCACGCTTTATTGATAATTTCTAAAAGTATTTCTTTCCTCTTTTTCCCCATATTCTTTATCATTTCTGCTGTAATTTTATCTGTTCCAGGCGATCTCTCACTTTCAAGTCCTTTAATCACTACTTCTAATTCATGCATCGTTAGTTTTTCTTCTTCTGCAAATTCACCATCCTCTCTATCGTCTTCTTCATTAATATTGACTTTATGATCATCTTTGTTGATTTCCTTACCACCTAGTAATCGTTGAAAGTATTCTTTCCATCTATTCATTATATCTTTTCTTTCTGTCTGTATTTTCCCATTACCATTATATATATATATATATTTTAGTCACTTTTTGCTACAGTCCGTTTCTTGATATATATAATACATTTAATATTTATAATTAAATTTACCTCAAGATGTTATTTTTATCCTTTATTGGAACATGTTTCGGGTACTATCTTGTACCCATCCTCAGCCTTCCGGTTTTTTTGTCTGGTGAAGTACAAAACATATGTACTTCACCAGACAAAAAAACCGGAAGGCTGAGGATGGGTACAAGATAGTACCCGAAACATGTTCCAATAAAGGATAAAAATAACATCTTGAGGTAAATTTAATTATAAATATTAAATGTAATATATATATATATATATATGTTTCATTCACTTTCTGCTACAGTCCGTTTCTTGATGTATATAATACTATAATACTTATAACTATTTTACCTCAAGATGTATTTTTTCTTTAGGGACATGTTTCGGGAGATCCTGTTCTCCCATCTTCAACCTTCGCCATCTTGCTTCTGGTGCAGTATTTGTGTGTTGGCTTCTGGATGTTATTATGGTGGTTTGTTGGTCTTTGGTCCTTCAATGTTGCATTATTGTGTGTGGTTGTGGTATCTGTTTTTGTATTTTGTGTATTTTCGATGTTGAGTGCTTTGAATATTGTGTCATGTTTTGTATTGATTTGTATTTGTTCTGGTATTAATTTGTTTTGTGTTTTATGTTTGTAAATCTGTAAATTTTCCCAAATGTTCATTATGGTGCCTTTGTGTGGTATGTTTTATTAGTGTTACATTGGTTATGTCTGGGAATTCATGTCCTGTGTTTATTGCATGTGTGGCTAAATTGGATTTATATATGTTTGGTTTTTTGTATGCATTTAGGTGTTCAAAATAACGTTTTTTCAGCTGTTTTTTTGTTTGTCCTATATAACATTTATTGCAATCTTGGCATTCAATTTTGTATATACCGTTGGTTGTCGTATTATCTTTGTTGTGTGAGTTATTTATATTTTGCAATTTATTTTTATTAGTTTTGTATGCTATTTTTATATCTGTGTTTTTAAATAGTTTTGTTAGTTTTGACATTTTATTATTTATATATGTGAATGTGGCCCATTTTTTGTTGTTGTTATTATTTATGTGTTGTTCAGTTTGATTAATTCTTAATTGTTCAGTTTTTATTTTGTATTTGATTTTATTTTCTATTTTGATCATAGTATTTTTATTGTATCCACACATGCAATAAACACACATGCAATTTAGCCACACATGCAATAAACACAGGACATGAATTCCCAGACATAACCAATGTAACACTAATAAAACATATACCACACAAAGGCACCATAATGAACATTTGGGAAAATTTACAGATTTACAAACATAAAACACAAAACAAATTAATACCAGAACAAATACAAATCAATACAAAACATGACACAATATTCAAAGCACTCAACATCGAAAATACACAAAATACAAAAACAGATACCACAACCACACACAATAATGCAACATTGAAGGACCAAAGACCAACAAACCACCATAATAACATCCAGAAGCCAACACACAAATACTGCACCAGAAGCAAGATGGCGAAGGTTGAAGATGGGAGAACAGGATCTCCCGAAACATGTCCCTAAAGAAAAAATACATCTTGAGGTAAAATAGTTATAAGTATTATAGTAATATATATATGTATATATTTATATCATTCTCAGTTTTTTCTTTTCTAAAAGATTTCAATACTCTGAAGAAAAACTTTTGATTTTCCCACCTATCTCTTTCCAATTTTTCTCCAAAATCTTTGCATGCACTCCCTTTCGCTTTTCCAACTAATTCTTTAACAATTTTTCTTTGTTGCTTATATGCTTCATAGCTATCCACAGTTCTATTAGCTGTATACTTTTTCCATTCCCTTTTTTTCCTTTTAATCTGCTCCTTTATTTCATTAGTCCACCATACCGTCTGTTTTCTTTTATTATTCATTTTAGTAACACCACAAACCTCCACTGCTGTATCTATAATTATATCTTTCATTATTCTCCAGCCTTGGTGTATATTAGCATTTTCACTTACCTTTTGTAATTTTTGCTCGATCACATCTTTAAACCTATAACTTACATCTCTACATTTCAGTTTATACGATCTGATAGATTTATATTCTATTATTCCTTCTCTGTTGTGTATCTGTTTTTATCTAATTGTTCTTTACATTTGGTCATTACTAGGGGGCGGATTTCTATGATATGTCATATTTTTTTCCTTGACATTATTTCAGGTTTCAGCTTGATTTAAACTTTATTCCAAGTATTTTGATGAAGATTGATAGTGTTTTATTGTGCATATAATTGCATATTTCGGTAGTTTTAAATTTTGTAGCATATTTAGCACTAAACTGCATATTTAAGTTACATTTTTTGACTTTTCATAGGCATATTTAGACATTTATGAAGTTTTACAGCATATTTACAGTGAAAATGGATTATAATGGCATTTTCGTGTATTTTTCACACGAAAATGCATTTATTCTTTCCGTAAGAAATTGTGGTGTGTTAAAGTAGTAAAAACATCTTTCAGAATGTCCTTAAAATACCTATATATTCCGAGAAATGGTTAATAAGGTGTGAAATGTATTTGTAATGCGGATTTCAAGTACCGTTAGGCCACTATTGTTTGCCTCCGTGAGCGATAATGCCAGCGGGCAGAAGTGAAGGGAGGGGGAGGGTTTTTCTTACATTTTGTAAAGTGCTTTTAACTTTCACCTTCCCCTGTAATGGTCATTCACTCATTCCCTGTGTCCGCAGTTTGTTTCCATCATGCCTAGAATAAAGAGTTCAGTGAATGAAAAGGTGCGCGGTTTTATTCGAGAATTTGGTGACAAAATATTTAGTACCGATGGCACTATTTTATTTTGTAAGTTGTGTAAAGTTAAAGTCGCCACTGAGAAACGTTTCACTGTGCAGCAACACTGTAATGCGGCAAAACATAAAGATTGCTTACAAAGACAGTCAGCAGTCGATAGTAGACAACTTCTATTATTCGAAAAATCTGCTAGTACTTCCACTTCATCTTCCAACACTTCAGAGTTTACGAAGGATCTCTGGAGGGCGATGATTTCATCCAGCATCCCATTGAAAAAAAGCTTAACAATCAAAGCTTGAGACAGTTTCTGGAGAAATATACGAAACATCCGGTTCCAAATGAATCAACGCTGAGGAAGAACTATCTGACGGTGTTACGAAGAGGTGTTGGATAAAATAAGATGAAGCGTGGGGGACTGTAAAATATGGGTTTCAGTTGATGAAACAACAGATGTTGATGGGAGGTATGTTGCAAACGTGATTGTTGGAACACTGAAAGAAGACAGACCTGGAGAAATATTCCTCCTAGCATGTGAAGTGCTAGAGAGGACAAATCATTCAAGTATTGCTGTCTTATTCGACGATTCTTTGAATATACTGTGGCCAAATGGGGTAAAAAGAGAGAATGTTCTTCTCTTTATTACTGACGCGGCTCCTTATATGATGAAAGCAGCCAAGGGACTAAAGATGTTATATCCGAAGATGATACATGTAACATGCCTTGCGCATGCTTTACATAGAGTGGCCGAAGAAATTCGCAGTAACCCAAAAGTGGATAAATTAATATCAAATGGAAAGAAAGCCTTTAAGAAATCACCACGCCGCCTGCAGGTATTTAAAGATGCAGCTCCTTCATTGCCCCTTCCTCCCCAGCCTGTCCTAACACGCTGGGGTACCTGGATTGAAGCTGCGGTAGGCCTATATTACTGCAACAATTACGACACCCTGGAGAAGGTCATGAACTCCTTGGACCCTACAGATTCTTCGTCAGTGAAAATAATGCAAGATTTGTTCTCATGTTCCGCTATAAAAACTGACCTAGCTTACTTAAAATCCAACTTCGGTTTCTTACCGAGCAAAATCACCCAGCTAGAAGCTTCAGGTTCTGAACTAAGTGATGCTCTGAATATTGTAAAATATACAGAACAAGAATTAAAACGTGCAAAAGGAATCGTAGCAGCAAACGTTTGTGCAAAATTAGTGAGTGGACTGGAGAAGAATCCTGGATTTTTGCAACTGTGTGGCATAAGTGAGATTTTGTGCGGAAATGAACCAGGTTCAGACTTCGAAAATGAATTTTCATCCTTTGACCTAAGTTTATTTAAGTACGCCCCCATTACTTCGTGTGATGTGGAGAGAAGTTTCTCTCGCTACAAGACCATTCTCTGCGACAACAGGAGAGGATTTTCATTTCACAATCTGAAAATGCATGTCGTCATCAACTGCAACAATTCAGCTGATAATGAATACTGAGATCAGGTAAGAATATTTTTAATAGGGGTGTTAAATGGCATTTGCGTAAGTAAAATTATTTAACTACTTTTCTCTCCCTTACAGGGTTGGTGCTGTTTTGCAGAATGCAGTTAAAGGAGTTCGTGAATGCTGCATTGTGTGACTATCTTAAAGACACTCATTTGAAGTAGATAAATAAAAATAATAATTAACAGGATTAACTCTATATTTAATAAATAAAATAAAAATGTAACACATACGTGTCATTAATAAAGTCATATTTTGGATTTTATTGGTCATGTTTTAATGTTTTTAGGTTATAAATGCATGCATATTTCCTACATTTTTAGGTCATAGAAATCCGCCCCCTAGTCATTACTAAACAATGGTCGTTATATATTTCTGCACCTCTCCAGACTGTAGTGTCCATTATCATTTTCCTATTGGTCCTTTCAACTAGTATATAGTCAATTATCGACTTCTCTCCCCTATTTGGTTGTTCCCTTGTGAATTTATGTATATCTCTGTGCTGATAAAAAGTGTTCGTCACAATGAGATCATGTAATAAGCAGAAATCCAACATTCTCCTACCGGTATTGTTTCTAATTTCTTCTCCATATATTCCTATTACTCTTTTATATTTCTCATCTCTTTTACCCACTCTACTGTTAAAGTCACCGACAATATATTTATTTCCTTTGGCTTCCTCTGTTACTTCCGACAGTTCTTTCCAGAATTTATCTTTTACTTCCACCTTCTCATCCTCGCTTGGTCCATATACTACTATAATTGTAAAATATTTTCCCTTTTGACTCTCCAGCTCCACCAGTAGTAATCTTTCTGATATTGTTTCCCATTTCCTTATCTGTCTTACTAAATCCCTGTAAATTATGAATCCCACCCCCGCTGCAGCTCTCTTATCTTCATCTACCCCACTATATATAAGTACGTAATCACTAGAGTTCGGATCGATATACAAAAATTTGACCTGAAATATGCATGCAAATATGCACTAAAAATCCCAAAATATGCACTAAAAATGGCGAAATATGCAAAAAATGAGTAAAAACAGCTGTAAAAAATTGAATCTTTTTTTATAATTTCATTCTTACAAAAATGGTAGTGAGGAGGTTAAAGTGAAAATGAGCCACTCTTTCATTCAATCAATTCACAATTTTATTTTTATAGTGCAGATAAAGATAGATAAAAAATATACAAAGCTTATATTATGTAGTTGAAAAATATATATTAAAATGAAAGCACGAAACGTCCTCCAACTAATTGGAATTACATAGAATAATCAAAGTTTTTTCAAGGTTTTTATTCTTAAAATTTCGTCTTTTGTCACTTAAAACATTTTTCAATGAGGAAAAGGACCTTTCCACGTCACATGAGACTATGGGGAGGAATCGATAAGCTGCTATTTCTTGGGGTTCCGTCAGCTCACATTCTGGCACAACCTCTCCATTCAACATCTTTGACACCGCCTGAGCAGTCTTCCATCCAGGATTTCTTTGTAGTACCGCATCCAGCTACTTCCTCATGCATTCCCCGATGGTCCCTTTCCAATCTTTACTTTTTGTAATCAAGTCATCGATCAGAGCCACAGAATTACACAAATCCATTCCTCTACTTTCCAGAGTGGTAATTAAATCAGGCAAATCACCAACATTGAATCGGACGTAAGCAAGATCTTGGACCACAGAAGAGCTGTTCAGTGCAGCTTTTGCTTTCACAATGGCTTGGTTTCCGGTTTCATCAAAACTTTCAATCACTTCCTTCAACTTTTGGTGATGTTCAGCAAAATAATTAGCCGCAGAAATCCACGTACCCCATCTTGTGATTATTGGTTCAGGTGGTAGAGGAGTATCAGGGTATGCATTTTTGAAAGCCCTTACTCTGCTAGGTGCTTTAACAAATACCTTTTTTGCCGAAGATATTAATTTATTCAAATCATGTAGACTATTCCTCAACTCATCTGCAACACGATGGACACCATGGGCCATGCACGTCAGGTGAATCATCTTGGGATAAAAAACTTTTAGGCTTTCTCCAGCCTTCATCATGTACGCTGCACTATCCGTAACAAAAGCCAATAATCGTTCCTCCCCATATTGCTGCGCGTGAGACCCCCACAAAATATTAATCGCTTCACCCACTGTCCTGGCGATCGCGGAGTGATTTGTTTTTTCCAACTCTTTACATAAAATCAGGTGGCCACGTCCAGCTTCCTCTGAACTGAGTTTCCCAACTATTACATGGGATAGATATCGCCCGCAGGGGTCATAGATATCGCCCGCAGGGGTCAGTCGTTTCATCAATTGACATCCAGATGGGGGAATCACCTATCTCATTTTGTACTCTTTGCATCACCTTCTCGTACACTGGAGTAATGTAGTTTTTTCTGAGTGTCGATTCGTGAGGGATTTCTTTACCTGTGTACTTCTTCAAGAAGGCTCTAAAATGTTCATTCTACAACTTATGAAGAGGAATATTGAATTTCAACATTGCCTCGCAGAGATCTTGGTACATCTCGTTCTTCTCCGAAGATTGGGACATTGACTCGAGCTTTGACGCGATGAAAGGCTGTTGAAGATTCTTCACTTTTTGCGCCTTTTCCACCTTTTGTTTGTGAGTCATAGTTGATTTGTGTTGGTCGAACTGAAACTTTTTTTTTAGCTTTGACCTGAAATCAAACAACAAGAAATTCTGTTAGTTTTTCTGGTTTAATTTAGGTAATTAAAAATTAATCTACCATAAATTCGAAAATGAATATTTAGGTATTTTTTTGATAATGGTAAACTCGTAGGTAGGCAAAATAAGAGAAAATAAAGGCCGCCGATTTCGAGGGACAACGTTGTGATTTCAGTAGAAATAGGTTGGTACCTACCCACCCCCCAAAAACTAAAAAACCTGTTAGGAAAATCTTATTTTTTTATACGCATACTTCAAAATTTGTTTGTTTAGCATCTTGCTAGGAAGATAGATCCTAGCATAATAGATCCTAGGAGATAGATGGTAGCATCTTGCTACGTACGAATTCTTGGTAATAGTTCCGAGTAACGCCCTTGTCTGGAAAAGGCACAAAACCTGCAAAAATCCAGGTTTTTTGTGGTTTTACGTAAATTACAGCCCAAGAAATCAGGCCCACTGATTTCAATTTTTTTTGCGGATTATTCGCGTCCGCTCCTAGTCTTGGCCTGTAGTTTACGTAAAACCACAAAAAAAACCCGGTTTTTGCAGGTTTTGTGCCTTTTCCAGACAAGGGCGTTACTCGGAACTATTAACCGAATTCTTTGTTCAAAAACTTATTTACGCGTACAGTATATACCAATTCTTTGGAAGTGATAGTAAAGGAAAACAAAAAGAGACATTTTTCCACAAAAATATTATTGAAGTTACACTGTTTGAAACAGTGTAAGCAGCGAAAGGAATAGAAATTGAGTTTAGTGTTACATACCTATCTAAAATGAATTTTCTCCAAAACATCTTAAATAGGAACACTTACCTGTTTTCCACAAAGTTGACAGAAGATTCTTTTCCCGTCAGTAGTGAAGGCCGTGTCACTCCCTATCCACTTTTTGAACAATTTAAAAGACATTTTTCGCTTTCTGCCACTACTGAAGCACTAGTGAAACACCACAAACGCACTAGCTGCACAAACGAACCGAACGCCGAGAGAAAGTAACAAGTGTACTTATTTAAAGACGATGCGGGTGAGAAGGAGTGGCGAGGGGTAAATCACTAATGAGCGGTCACTAACCTTCACTAAATACGTACCGTAGCTTACGTACCACAAAGTGGCCTTCACTGCCAATCGACCTCATTTTCATTGTGAAGAGTAAATGGTGAAAGGAATTATAGTACATTTTATATTTAATTCACTACTTTTTTTTTACTAAGTTTATTAAATACTTACTAAACATTTGGTTGTAGACTAGTTTTGATTTCGATTACGACACTACCAGACAGACAGTAGACATGGGACATTTTGTAAGACGAATCAAGCGTCAGACACAACAGAAATAGACAATATAAAGATTTCACAGAGTTACAAAACGTTAAATACTGCCATTATTTTGTAAACAATGACTTGGCATGTTGTGTCTGTTACGATGTTTCTCCAAAGTCGAGCCTAGACATCAACAATCGTTGTATATTTTGGAATGTGTAACACGTTGTGTACAGTTACTTATGCTTACCTGACTCCTTGACTTGTCACTACCTAATTACGGCTGAGCTGGAAGCGACAGTGAAGCAATTTTTCTGTTCCTCTATCTTTTCTATATCTACATTTTAGACTAAACAAGAAAAGGCAGGCCAGTTACCCCAAATACATTTTGCTTCTGAAAATCTTCCTTCCAAACGCACTGAGCAATATTCTTTGAAAAAAAAATTTATAAAAATGTTTAAAAATAGTGAAAAATCGTCCAAATATGCACAAAATATGCGAAAAACCCCAAATATGCAAAATGGTCTCAAATATGCACAAATATGCAAAATGAAATTTTTTTGTTTGTTGCAAATTGCTAAAAAACACTCGAAACGGATTTCTATCAACATTAGGAGCTAAAAAAAGAGATATGCGAAATCCGAACTCAGTGATCACCATTCATAATAATCTTACCCCTTCCTTTTTTTTTAGTTTCGCTTAATGCTAAAATTTCTAATCTATACCCTACCAATTCTTTAATTATTTCCTCCTCCTTATCATATAAACTTCTGATGTTCCATGTTCCTAAATTCTATTTACGTCTATTTACTTCATATGTTCTCCCCTTTATCCTATCCAGTTTCTCTGCTCTGTCCGTTCCCTTTATGTCCGTCCTCTCATTACTACTCAGTTTTTTGGTTTACCTATGTCCAACTTCCCTTTACTCTTATTCCATCTCCATTCTATTCCATCTATAATTACTTTGTTGTACCCTTTTTTAACTTCCCTTCCTTTTCCCCTCTCCTCCTTTACCATCTTTCTTAACTGTCTTTGTATCTCTCTTTCCTGCTTCGTTAAATCTTTATTAATGTATATTCCTTCAGTACCTGTATCCTTTTTTAATTTCAATTTATTTTCTAGAATTTTCATCTTATCTTCCTCCTTTTCTAATCTAACTACCAACATTTTCCCCCCTATTTTATACACTTCGCTGGTCTGCACATTTACCTCCAGATACTGTCCTATAAAATTCTTTACATTGTAGACCGTGAGTCGTCTACAATTCAGAACTGTATGCAACAAATTATTTGATTCTGTTTGAATTTGCGGTTGTTATCGTTTGCCATAGAAATATCGGTATGGAGAACCATACATGACTTCCATGTTCTAAGATTTATATTTTAAATCATTTACGAAATGAAATGTTTCCATAGAAACTACTTCTTACCACTTATTGCTTCATCATTAACCACAGTACTGTGGTCACTAACGTATACCACCTCACGTTATCGCGCTCGATTTTCACTGATGATAGCAGTCGACGGCACTGCCGAAACGTCTGGTTTTGCAGAAAACTTTGGTCTACGGCCAAACAGGACGGGAAGGCATTTTACCAACAAACTACTTCTTTGTTGCCGATAACGTAGTACATATATAAAAAATTATCCCCTCCCTCTTCAACTATAATTTTCATTTACAAAAAATTACCCCCACCCCGTTCAACTAGCCTCTTCATTTATAGATATTTCATCTACTTTCCTACAGTGGATTATTAAGAAATTCTTATCAGGATACTTCATTTATCAAAATTAAGTACTTTACTCTTGTTACAACAAAAAATGTTTCAGGTAAACTACCCTTTCCCCCTAATCGATCTTCACCAAAATCAATAGGCCTTAAGTCTTCTATAACCAGGCACATATGTAAAAAATTATTTGATTTGTTTGAATTTACGGCAGTTATCGTTCGTCATGAAAAAATTTCACTTGTTACAACATAAAATGTTGCAGGTAAACTACCCCTTTCCCTTAACCGATCTTCACCAAAATCAACAGGCCTTGAGTTCTCTACAATGTAGGGAAGTATGCAAAACATTATTTGATTCTGTTTGAATGTGCGGCAGTTATCGTTCGTCATAGAAACAATTACTCTTGTTAAAACATTAACAGTGGCAGGTAAACTACCCCTTTCCCTTAACCGATCTTCACCAAAATCAACAGACATTGAGCTCAGGAAGGTATGCAAAACATTATATGATTCTGATTGAATTTACGGCAGTTATCATTCGTCATAGACAAAATTACCCATGTTTAAACATAAAACGTTGCAGGTAAACTACTCCTTTCCCTAACCCAATCTTCAACAAAAACAAAAGGTATTGAGAACTCTACAATTCATGGCTGTATGCAAAATATTATTTGATTCTGTTTTAATTTGCGGCTGTTATCGTTTGCCATAGAAAATACCCTTGTTAAAACAAAAAATGTTGCAGGTAAACTACCCCTTTCCCTTAACCGATCTTCACCAAAAACAATAGGTCGTGAGAACTCAACAATTCAGGGCTGTATACAAAAAATTATTTGATTCTGTTTTCCGGCTGTTATCGTTTGCAATAGAAAATACCCTTGTTAAAACATAAAACGTTGCAGGTAAACTACCCCTTTCCCTTAACCGATCTTCACCAAAAACAATAGGTCTTGAGTACTCTAAAAATCAGAGCTGTATGCAAAAAATTATTTGATTCTGTTTGAATTGGCGCCTGTTATCGTTTGCCAAAAAAAAATCTATAGACACACAGACACTTTTCGAAAAATTACTTTTATTTCCATGTTACTTAAGGAAATGGAAGTATGGTGATGGCAAAAAATCGTGTTCGAGATTATTGCAGATTCTGATTGTACTACACTCAAAACATGAAAAAAGTCGTTTTTCGAAAAGTGTCTGTGTGTCTGTAGATTTTTTTTCTATGGCAAACGATAACAGCCGCAAATTCAAACACAATCAAATAATTTTTTGCATACAGCCCTGATTTGTAGAGTACTCACGACCTATTGATGTGAAGATCGGTTAAGGGGAAGGGGTAGTTTACCTGCTTCGCTTTATGTTTTAAAAGGGTATTTTCTATGGCAAACGATAAGAGCCGCAAATTCAAACAGAATCAAATAATGTTGTGCATACAGCCCTGATCTGTAGAGTATTCAAGACCTATTGTTTTAGGTGAAGATCGGTTAAGGGAAAGGGGTAGTTTACCTTCAACGTTGTATGTTTTAAAATGGTATTTTTTATGGCAAACGATAAGAGTCGCAAATTGAAACAGAACCAAATAATGTTTTGCATACAGCCCTGATTTGTAGAGTACTCAAGACCTATTGATTTTGTTGGAGATCGGTTAAGGGAAAGGGGTAGTTTACCTGCAACGGTTTTTTTTTAACAAGGGTAATTTCTATGGCAAACGATAAAATCCGCAAATTCAAACAGAATCAACTAGTCTTTTGCATGCAGCCCTGAATTATAGAGTTCTCAAGACCAGTTGGTTTTGGTGAAGATCGGTTAATGGAAAGGGGTAGTTTACCAGCAACATTTTATATTTTAACAAGGGTATTTTCTATGGCAAACGATAAAAGCCGAAAATGTAAACAGAATCAAATAATGTTTTGCATACAGCCCTGAATTGCAGAGTGCTCAGGACCTATTGTTTTTGGTGAAGATCGGTTAAGGGATAGGGGTAGTTTACCTGCAACGTTTTATGTTTTAAAAGGGTGTTTTCTATGGCAAACGATAAGAGCCGCAAATTCAAACAGAATCAAACAATTTTTTTCATACAGCCCTGATTTGTAGAGTACTCAAGACCTATTGTTTTTGGTGAAGATCGGTTAATGGAAAGGGGTAGTTTACCTGCAACGTTTTATGTTTTTAAAGGGTATTTACTGTGGCAAACGATAAGAGTCGCAAATTCAAACAAAATCATATACTTTTTTGCATACAGCTCTGATTTGTAGAGTACTCAAGATCTGTTGTTTTTGGTGAAGATCGGTTAACGGGAAGGGGTAGTTTACCGGCAACGTTTTTCTTATCAAGGATAATTTTTTACTTGCATGTTCCTTAAGGAAATGGAAGTATGGTGATGGCAAAAAAAATCGTGTTCGAGATAACTGCAGATTCTGATTGTACTACACTCAAAAAATTAAAAAAAGTCATTTTTCGAAAAGCGTCTGTCTGTGTGTCTATCTGTAGATTTTGTTTCTATGGCAAACGATAACAGCCGCAAATTCAAACAGAATCAAATAATTTTTTGCATGCAGCCCTGATTTGTAGAGTACTCAAGACCTATTGTTTTTGGTGAAGATAGGTTAAGGGAAAGGGGTAGTTTACCTGCAACGGTTTTTTTTAATCAAGGGTAATTTTACTTCCATATTCCTTAAGGAATGGAAGTATGGTGATGGCAAAAAAAATCGTGTTCGAGATTATTGCAGATTCTGATTCTACTACACTCAAAACATGAAAAAAAGTCGTTTTCCGAAAGTGTCTGTGTGTGTGTCTGTCTGTGTGTCTGTCTGTCTGTCTGTCTGTCTGTAGATTTTTTTTATATGGCAAACGATAACTGCCGCAAATTCAAACAGAATCAAATAATTTTTTGCATACAGCCCGGTTTTGCAGAGTTCTCGCGACCTATTGTTTTTGGTGAAGATCGGTTGAGGGAAAGGGGTAGTTTACCTGCAACGGTTTTTTTTTAGCAAGGGTAATTTTGTTTGTTTGGCAAACGATAACAGCCGCAAATTCAAACAGAATCAAATAATGTTTCGCATACAGCCCTGATTTGTAGAGTACTCAAGACCTATTGATTTTGGTGGAGATCGGTTAAGGGAAAGGGGTAGTTTACCTGCAACGGTTTTTTTTTTAACAAGGGTAATTTCTATGGCAAACGATAAAATCCGCAAATTCAAACAGAATCAACTAGTCTTTTGCATGCAGCCCTGAATTATAGAGTTCTCAAGACCAGTTGGTTTTGGTGAAGATCGGTTAATGGAAAGGGGTAGTTTACCAGCAACATTTTATATTTTAACAAGGGTATTTTCTATGGCAAACGATAAAAGCCGCAAATGTAAACAGAATCAAATAATGTTTTGCATACAGCCCTGAATTGCAGAGTGCTCAGGACCTATTGTTTTTGGTGAAGATCGGTTAAGGGATAGGGGTAGTTTACCTGCAACGTTTTATGTTTTAAAAGGGTGTTTTCTATGGCAAACGATAAGAGCCGCAAATTCAAACAGAATCAAACAATTTTTTTCATACAGCCCTGATTTGTAGAGTACTCAAGACCTATTGTTTTTGGTGAAGATCGGTTAATGGAAAGGGGTAGTTTACCTGCAACGTTTTATGTTTTTAAAGGGTATTTACTGTGGCAAACGATAAGAGTCGCAAATTCAAACAAAATCATATACTTTTTTGCATACAGCTCTGATTTGTAGAGTACTCAAGATCTGTTGTTTTTGGTGAAGATCGGTTAACGGGAAGGGGTAGTTTACCGGCAACGTTTTTCTTATCAAGGATAATTTTTTACTTGCATGTTCCTTAAGGAAATGGAAGTATGGTGATGGCAAAAAAAATCGTGTTCGAGATAATTGCAGATTCTGATTGTACTACACTCAAAAAATTAAAAAAAGTCATTTTTCGAAAAGCGTCTGTCTGTGTGTCTATCTGTAGATTTTGTTTCTATGGCAAACGATAACAGCCGCAAATTCAAACAGAATCAAATAATTTTTTGCATGCAGCCCTGATTTGTAGAGTACTCAAGACCTATTGTTTTTGGTGAAGATAGGTTAAGGGAAAGGGGTAGTTTACCTGCAACGGTTTTTTTAATCAAGGGTAATTTTACTTCCATATTCCTTAAGGAATGGAAGTATGGTGATGGCAAAAAAAATCGTGTTCGAGATTATTGCAGATTCTGATTCTACTACACTCAAAACATGAAAAAAAGTCGTTTTCCGAAAAGTGTCTGTGTGTCTGTCTGTCTGTCTGTAGATTTTTTTTATATGGCAAACGATAACTGCCGCAAATTCAAACAGAATCAAATAATTTTTTGCATGCAGCCCTGATTTGCAGAGTACTCGCGACCTATTGTTTTTGGTGAAGATCGGGTGAGGGAAAGGGGTAGTTTACCTGCAACGGTTTTTTTTTAGCAAGGGTAATTTTGTTTGTTTGGCAAACGATAACAGCCGCAAATTCAAACTGAATCAAATAATGTTTCGCATACAGCCCTGAATTGTAGAGTTCTCAAGATCTGTTGATTTTGGTGAAGATCGGTTAAGGGAAAGGGGTAGTTTACCTGTAACGTTTTATGTTTTAACAAGGGTATTTCCTATGGCAAACGATAACAGCCGCAAATTCAAACAGAATCAAAAGATTATTTGCATACAGCCCTAAATTGTAGGAGTTCTCAAGACCTATTGTTTTTGGTGAAGTTCGGTTGAGGGAAAGGGGTAGTTTACCTGCAACGTTTTTTTAACAAGGGTATTTTCTATGGCAAACGATAACAGCCGCAAATTCAAACAGAATCAAATAATGTTTTGCATACAGCCCTGATTTGAAGAGTACTCAAGATCTATTGTTTTTGGTGAAGATCGGTTAAGGGAAAGGGGTAGTTTACCTGTAACGTTTTATGTTTTAACAAGGGTATTTCCTATGGCAAACGATAACAGCCGCAAATTCAAACAGAATCAAAAGATTATTTGCATACAGCCCTAAATTGTAGAGTTCTCAAGACCTATTGTTTTTGGTGAAGATCGGTTGAGGGAAAGGGGTAGTTTACCTGCAACGTTTTTTTAACAAGGGTATTTTCTATGGCAAACGATAACAGCCGCAAATTCAAACAGAATCAAATAATGTTTTGCATATAGCCCTGATTTGTAGAGTCCTCAATACCTATTGCTTTTGGTGAAGATCGGTTAAGGCGAAGGGGTAGTTTACCTGCAACGTTTTTTTATCAAGCGTATTTTCTATGGCAAACGATAACAGCCGCAAATTCAAACAGAATCAAATACTTTTTTGCATACGTCCCTGAATTGTAGAGGTCTCAATGACTTTCGATTTTGGTGAAGATCGGTTAAGGGGAAGGGGTAGTTTACCTGGAACCTTTTACGTTTTAACAAGAGTAAAGTACTTGAAAATTTATTTAAACTTTTTGAAACAATGGTAATTGTTAAAAATAAAATAATTTTGTTGCCAGGCAATAAAATTATAATTTTTTCATTTTAATGTAATATAATATTTTTCATTTAATACAGCAATAAAAAGGCAGGTAAGACACAGCCTGACTGTTTGGGTGAAAATGATTTTAAATATAAATCTTAGAATATGGAAGTCATGTATGGTTCTCCATACCGATATTTTCTATGGCAAACGATAACAGCCGCAAATTCAAACAGAATCAAATAATTGTTTGCACACAGCCCTGATTTCTAGAGTACTCACGACCTATTGTTTTTGGTGAAGATCGGTTAAGGGAAAGGGGGTAGTTTACCTGCAACGGTTTTTTTTATCAAGGGTAATTTTTTTTTTTGGCAAACGATAACAGCCGCAAATTCAAACAGAATCAAATAATGTTTCGCATACAGCCCTGAGTTGTAGAGTTCTCAATACCAATTGTTTTTGGTGAAGATCGGTTAAGGGAAAGGGGTAGTTTACCTGCAACGTTTTATGTTTTAACAAGGGTATTTTCTATGGCAAACGATAACAGCCGCAAATTCAAACAGAATCAAATAATTTTTTGCATACAGCTCTGATTTGTAGAGTTCTCAAGACCTATTGTTTTTGGTGAAGATCGGTTAAGGGAAAGGTGTAGTTTACCTGCGACGTTTTATGTTTTAACAAGGGTAATTTTACTTCCATATTCCTTAAGGAATGGAAGTATGGTGATGGCAAAAAAAATCGTGTTCGAAATTATTGCAGATTCTGATTCTACTACACTCAAAACATGAAAAAAAGTCGTTTTCCGAAAAGTGTCTGTGTGTCTGTCTGTCTGTCTGTGTGTCTGTGTGTCTGTGTGTCTGTCTGTCTGTAGATTTTTTTTCTATGGCAAACGATAACTGCCGCAAATTCAAACAGAATCAAATAATTTTTTGCATACAGCCCGGTTTTGCAGAGTTCTCGCGACCTATTGTTTTTGGTGAAGATCGGTTGAGGGAAAGGGGTAGTTTACCGGCAACGGTTTTTTTTTAGCAAGGGTAATTTTGTTTGTTTGGCAAACGATAACAGCCGCAAATTCAAACAGAATCAAATAATGTTTCGCATACAGCCCTGAATTGTAGAGTTCTCAAGACCTATTGTTTTTGGTGAAGATCGGTTAAGGGAAAGGGGTAGTTTACCTGTAACGTTTTATGTTTTAACAAGGGTATTTCCTATGGCAAACGATAACAGCCGCAAATTCAAACAGAATGAAAAGATTATTTGCATACAGCCCTAAATTGTAGAGTTCTCAATACCTTTGTTTTTGGTGAAGATCGGTTAAGGGAAAGGGGTAGTTTACCTACAACGTTTTTTTAACAAGGGTATTTTCTATGGCAAACGATAACAGCCGCAAATTCAAACAGAATCAAATAATTTTCTGCATACAGCCCTGATTTGTAGAGTACTCAAGACCAATTGTTTTTGGTGAAGATCGGTTGAGGGGAAGGGGTAGTTTACCAGCAACGTTTTTTATCATGCGTATTTTCTATGGCAAACGACAACTGCCGCAAATTCAAACAGAATCAAATAATTTTTTGCATACAGCCCTGATTTGTAGAGTACTCGCGACCTATTGTTTTTGGTGAAGATCGGTTGAGGGGAAGGGGTAGTTTACCTGCAACGGTTTTTTTTATCAAGGGAAATTTTTTTTTTTGGCAAACGATAACAGCCGCAAATTCAAACAGAATCAAAAGATTATTTGCATACAGCCCTGAATTGTAGATTTCTCAAGACCTATTGTTTTTGGTGAAGATCGGTTGAGGGAAAGGGGTAGTTTACCTGCAACGTTTTTTTAACAAGGGTATTTTCTATGGCAAACGATAACAGCCGCAAATTCAAACAGAATCAAATAATGTTTTGCATACAGTCCTGATTTGTAGAGTACTCAAGACCTATTGTTTTTGGTGAAGATCGGTTAAGGGGAAGGGGTAGTTTACCTGCAACGTTTTTTTATCAAGCGTATTTTCTATGGCAAACGATAACAGCCGCAAATTCAAACAGAATCAAATAATTTTTTGCATACGTCCCTGAATTGTAGAGGTCTCAATGACTTTCGATTTTGGTGAAGATCGGTTAAGGGGAAGGGGTAGTTTACCTGCAACCTTATACGTTTTAACAAGAGTAAAGTACTTGAAAATTTATTTAAACTTTTTGAAACAATGGTAATTGTTAAAAATAAAATAATTTTGTTGCCAGGCAATAAAATTATAATTTTTTCATTTTAATGTAATATAATATTTTTCATTTAATACAGCAATAAAAAGGCATGTAAGGCACAGCCTGGCTGTTTGGCTGAAAATGATTTTAAATATAAATCTTAGAATATGGAAGTCATGTATGGTTCTCCATACCGATATTTTACTTCCATATTCCTTAAGGAATGGAAGTATGGTGATGGCAAAAAAAATCGTGTTCGAGATTATTGCAGATTCTGATTGTACTACACTCAAAACATGAAAAAAGTCGTTTTCCGAAAAGTGTCTGTGTGTGTGTGTGTGTGTCTGTCTGTCTGTCTGTCTGTCTGTCTGTGTGTCTGTAGATTTTTTTTCTATGGCAAACGATAACTGCCGCAAATTCAAACAGAATCTAATAATTTTTTGCATACAGCCCTGATTTGTAGAGTACTCACGACCTATTGTTTTTGGTGAAGATCGGTTGAGGGAAAGGGGTAGTTTACCAGCAACGGTTTTTTTTATCAAGGGAAATTTTTTTTTTTTTGGCAAACGATAACAGCCGCAAATTCAAACAGAATCAAATAATGTTTCGTATACAGCCCTGAGTTGTAGAGTTCTCAAGACCTTTTGTTTTTGGTGAAGATCGGTTAAGGGAAAGGGGTAGTTTACTTGTAACGTTTTATGTTTTAACAAGGGTATTTCCTATGGCAAACGATAACAGCCGCAAATTCAAACAGAATCAAAAGATTATTTGCATACAGCCCTAAATTGTAGAGTTCTCAAGACCTATTGTTTTTGGTGAAGATCGGTTAAGGTAAAGGGGTAGTTTACCTACAACGTTTTTTTAACAAGGGTATTTTCTATGGCAAACGATAACAGCCGCAAATTCAAACAGAATCAAATAATTTTCTGCATACAGTCCTGATTTGTAGAGTACTCAAGACCTATTCTTTTTGGTGAAGATCGGTTGAGGGGAAGGGGTAGTTTACCCGCACCGTTTTTTATCAAGCGTATTTTCTATGGCAAACGATAACTGCCGCAAATTCAAACAGAATCAAATAATTTTTTGCATACAGTCCTGATTTGTAGAGTACTCGCGACCTGTTGTTTTTGGTGAAGATCGGTTGAGGGGAGGGGGTAGTTTACCTGCAACGGTTTTTTTTATCAAGGGAAATTTTTTTTTTGGCAAACGATAACAGCCGCAAATTCAAACAGACTTAAATAATGTTTCGTATACAGCCCTGATTTGTAGAGGTTTCAGGACCTATTGTTTTTGGTGAAGATCGGTTAAGGGGAAGGGGTAGTTTACCTGTAACGTTTTATGTTTTAACAAGGGTATTTCCTATGGCAAACGATAAGAGCCGCAAATTCAAACAGAATCAAACGATTATTTGCATACAGCCCTAGATTGTAGAGTTCTCAAGACCTATTGTTTTTGGTGAAGATCGGTTGAGGGAAAGGGGTAGTTTACATGCAACGTTTTTTTAACAAGAGTATTTTTTATGGCAAACGATAACAGCCGCAAATTCAAACAGAATCAAACAATGTTTTGTATACAGCCCTGATTTGTAGAGTACTCAAGACCTTTTGTTTTTGGTGAAGATCGGTTAAGGGGAAGGGGTAGTTTACCTCTACCGTTTTTTTATCAAGCGTATTTTCTATGGCAAACGATAACAGCCGCAAATTCAAACAGAATCAAATAATTTTTTGCATACATCCCTGAATTGTAGAGGTCTCAAGGACTTTCGATTTTGGTGAAGATCGGTTAAGGGGAAGGGGTAGTTTACCTGCAACCTTTTACGTTTTAACAAGAGTAAAGTAATTTTAATGTAATATAATATTTTTCATTTAATACGGCAACAAAAAGGCAGGTAAGACACAAACACACAATTCACGTTATTTCTGGCCTCACTCATGTTTATTTTCTTACGTTTGCACGCTTTTTAAATGGAAAGTGCCGAAACCCACACCAACATAACGCGTGCAAGCCGAAAAAATGGACATCAATTTGCTTACTGGCGAAGCTAGTAGTTAATGAATGGGTAGGCAAAAATCTTATCTTAAATTTTTTTTAAGGAATCACTAAAAGGACGGTGGGTCAAAGCGGACGCTGAGGTAGAGTTGCTGTAACCGAATGGTTCCACAAACGGCCGTAAGAATTTTACTAGCAGGGAATCTACAGGTTAGCGCAACAGTGGAACTCATGTCTTAATGTTATTGGAGACTTCTTTTAAAATCGTTGAATAAAAAATGCTTTACAGCTCTGAACAATCCTTGTATTAGTCATACACAATAATACAACTGATTGAACTTCAAATTTTTAAACTTGGTTAGTTTCTATATATATGTTTAATGTTACAAATAATTCAAATAACAATCTTGATCATCTGTTAGTTCAGCGGAATAACAGTGACACTTTTAATAACCGCATAAAATAAACACTTAGAAACAACACAGGCGCTTTAACTTAACTGTTTGGACCACAGAAGTGAGGCATGCCTCAACGCTCTATGTGTACAGCGCGGGACAATCCCCCCTCCCTACACTTCCCTATCACACCACTACATTGCTTACATACGATGTATACAAAAAACGCTGATGCAAGTTCAGGTTGCCTCATTCGCTTTAAACGAACTATGCCGAATCTCACCTGTCACCATCTAGCGGTCGCTCAATAAAGCACGTTTCGGTTTAATAAATTTGACAGTCACAGTAACAATGTATAATCTTTACGTTATGTAGTTCATACGTATTTATAATTTTTATTCTACAGAATTTTTTAGGGTAGCCATTGCCTCAATTGCCTCCATGTAACTTCGCCACTGATATATATGTGTACAACGTTATCGGCAACAAAGAAGTAGTTTTTGTTAAAATTCCTTCCCGGGATATTTGGCCGTAGTCCAATGTTTTCTACAAAACCAGACATTTCGGCAATGCCATCGACTTCCATCATCAGTGAAAATCGAGTGCGATAACGTGAGGTGGTATACGTTAGTGACCACAGTACTGTGGTTAAGGCTGAAGCAGTAAGTAGAAAGAAGTAGTTTCTATGGTAATATTTCATTTCGAAAATGATTTTAAATATAAATCTTAGAATATGGAAGTCATGTATGGTTCTCCATACCGATATTTTATTGTTATAATGTTAAAGCACTGTATCCTTTACCAAGTTCTCAATCAAGGATTTTAAAATATAGAAAAATCATTATCATTTCATTTTTCAGAGAAAGATATACGCTACTTCTTATCCCTTCTGTATTCTACAGTAGCCGGTCAATGCTCCTGCTGTGACGCATCAGTCTCGCGACCATACTTTCCTAAACATTAACAAACTGAAGTCTTTGCCAAGAAAGGAAACGCCTGCATTTATGAAACAAAAACTACTTAACAGAAATATTGAGTTTTATATCAAATTAAAGTTTATTCTTCTCTGTAGTTTCTATTGGAGGTTTAAATAGAAGAATCAATAATACTGTACGACAGAAACGGAAAAGGAACAACGAGGTTCCACAGAAGTAGAAGCAGTAGGACGCCGACACAGTGTACAAAGTGTGCGACGCACACAGGCGCCAGGATAGTAAAGGCACCAAAAATTTCAGGCGAAGAGGAAATATTTGAATAAAATTATTATTCATAAGTTATACGGCGTTCCAAGTCGCATGGCACCTGAGGCATTAGGAGACCGTTACTAACACGCACACACAAACGCAGCTGGCCCGCACTCCTGGGGTATGAATTATCTACTGGGGCGTCCACCACGTAACTGGAACTTTTATTATATGAATTTTTTAACAAACGAGCTTAGTATACTTTTAATTTCCATAAAATTTTAAAGAAAATGGCACCAAACACGATGTGGTTGTGATATATTTTAGATGTACAACTAAGTCTAATTTTTTATTAATTTTGGCTAGAAATTAGTATTTTGAAAATGTCATCTAAAAATACTCATGTTTATCGCAATTATGTGTTGTTTGGACTCATTTTTCTCTCAATTTCACGGAGATTACAAAAATTATGGTTTAATTTGGATTATAAACTAAATTAAAAATTTTATAGTTTTGAATAGGACAGTGTACTTATACCTGAACCGCCCAGGTCGTGCCGGCCCGGTTGTGAGTGCGCGTGCGAGAGTAAGGGTATTGTAATTGGTAACCTGTAAAACGCGCCCAGTACGGTCCCTACCCGTCAATTAAACTGACTCCCATCACACTTTATCCAGGCTTTGGACTGGCTAAATGACAAAAGTATATTTTTGTCATTCAGGCGTGTTTAAAATCAGCTCATAAGCATCGTCAATATTTTTTTTATTGTACTTTTTACTTCCATATTCCTTAAGGAATGGAAGTATGGTGATGGCAAAAAAAATCGTGTTCGAGATTATTGCAGATTCTGATTGTACTACACTCAAAACATGAAAAAAAGTCGTTTTCCGAAAAGTGTCTGTGTGTGTGTGTGTGTGTGTCTGTCTGTCTGTCTGTCTGTCTGTCTGTGTGTCTGTAGATTTTTTTTCTATGGCAAACGATAACTGCCGCAAATTCAAACAGAATCAAATAATTTTTTGCATACAGCCCTGATTTGTAGAGTACTCACGACCTATTGTTTTTGGTGAAGATCGGTTGAGGGAAAGGGGTAGTTTACCAGCAACGGTTTTTTTTTATCAAGGGAAATTTTTTTTTTGGCAAACGATAACAGCCGCAAATTCAAACAGAATCAAATAATGTTTCGTATACAGCCCTGAATTGTAGAGTTCTCAAGACCTTTTGTTTTTGGTGAAGATCGGTTAAGGGAAAGGGGTAGTTTACTTGTAACGTTTTATGTTTTAACAAGGGTATTTCCTATGGCAAACGATAACAGCCGCAAATTCAAACAGAATCAAAAGATTATTTGCATACAGCCCTAAATTGTAGAGTTCTCAAGACCTATTGTTTTTGGTGAAGATCGGTTAAGGGAAAGGGGTAGTTTACCTACAACGTTTTTTTAACAAGGGTATTTTCTATGGCAAACGATAACAGCCGCAAATTCAAACAGAATCAAATAATTTTCTGCATACAGTCCTGATTTGTAGAGTACTCAAGACCTATTTTTTGTGGTGAAGATCGGTTGACGGGAAGGGGTAGTTTACCAGCACCGTTTTTTATCAAGCGTATTTTCTATGGCAAACGATAACTGCCGCAAATTCAAACAGAATCAAATAATTTTTTGCATACAGCCCTGATTTGTAGAGTACTCGCGACCTGTTGTTTTTGGTGAAGATCGGTTGAGGGGAGGGGGTAGTTTACCAGCAACGGTTTTTTTTATCAAGGGAAATTTTTTTTTGGCAAACGATAACAGCCGCAAATTCAAACAGACTTAAATAATGTTTCGTATACAGCCCTGATTTGTAGAGGTTTCACGACCTATTGTTTTTGGTGAAGATCGGTTAAGGGGAAGGGGTAGTTTACCTGTAACGTTTTATGTTTTAACAAGGGTATTTCCTATGGCAAACGATAAGAGCCGCAAATTCAAACGAATCAAACGATTATTTGCATACAACCCTAAATTGTAGAGTTCTCAAGACCTATTGTTTTTGGTGAAGATCGGTTGAGGGAAAGGGGTAGTTTACATGCAACGTTTTTATAACAAGGGTATTTCTTATGGCAAACGATAACAGCCGCAAATTCAAACAGAATCAAACAATGTTTTGCATACAGCCCTGATTTGTAGAGTACTCAAGATCTTTTGTTTTTGGTGAAGATCGGTTAAGGGGAAGGGGTAGTTTACCTCTACCGTTTTTTTATCAAGCGTATTTTCTATGGCAAACGATAACAGCCGCAAATTCAAACAGAATCAAATAATTTTTTGCATACATCCCTGAATTGTAGAGGTCTCAAGGACTTTCGATTTTGGTGAAGATCGGTTAAGGGGAAGGGGTAGTTTACCTGCAACCTTTTACGTTTTAACAAGAGTAAAGTACTTGCAAATTTATTTAAACTTTTTGAAACAATGGTAATTGTTAAAAATAAAATAATTTTGTTGCCAGGCAATAAAATTAAAATTTTTTAATTTTAATGTAATATAATATTTTTCATTTAATACGGCAACAAAAAGGCAGGTAAGACACAAACACACAATTCACGTTATTTCTGGCCTCACTCATGTTTATTTTCTTACGTTTGCACGCTTTTTAAATGGAAAGTGCCGAAACCCACACCAACATAACGCGTGCAAGCCGAAAAAATGGACATCAATTTGCTTACTGGCGAAGCTAGTAGTTAATGAATGGGTAGGCAAAAATCTTATCTTAAATTTTTTTTAAGGAATCACTAAAAGGACGGTGGGTCAAATCGGACGCTGAGGTAGAGTTGCTGTAACCGAATGGTTCCACAAACAGCCGTAAGAATTTTACTAGCAGGGAATCTACAGGTTAGCGGAACAGTGGAACTCATGTCTTAATGTTATTGGAGACTTCTTTTAAAATCGTTGAATAAAAAATGCTTTACAGCTCTGAACAATCCTTGTATTAGTCATACACAATAATACAACTGATTGAACTTCAAATTTTTAAACTTGGTTAGTTTCTATATATATGTTTAATGTTACAAATAATTCAAATAACAATCTTGATCATCTGTTAGTTCAGCGGAATAACAGTGACACTTTTAATAACCGCATAAAATAAACACTTAGAAACAACACAGGCGCTTTAACTTAACTGTTTGGACCACAGAAGTGAGGCATGCCTCAACGCTCTATGTGTACAGCGCGGGACAATCCCCCCTCCCTACACTTCCCTATCACACCACTACATTGCTTACATACGATGTATACAAAAAACGCTGAGGCAAGTTCAGGTTGCCTCAATCGCTTTAAACGAACTATGCCGAATCTCACCTGTCACCATCTAGCGGTCGCTCAATAAAGCACGTTTCGGTTTAATAAATTTGACAGTCACAGTAACAATGTATAATCTTTACGTTATGTAGTTCATACGTATTTATAATTTTTATTCTACAGAATTTTTTAGGGTAGCCATTGCCTCAATTGCCTCCATGTAACTTCGCCACTGATATATATGTGTACAACGTTATCGGCAACAAAGAAGTAGTTTTTGTTAAAATTCCTTCCCGGGATATTTGGCCGTAGTCCAATGTTTTCTACAAAACCAGACATTTCGGCAATGCCATCGACTTCCATCATCAGTGAAAATCGAGTGCGATAACGTGAGGTGGTATACGTTAGTGACCACAGTACTGTGGTTAAGGCTGAAGCAGTAAGTAGAAAGAAGTAGTTTCTATGGTAATATTTCATTTCGAAAATGATTTTAAATATAAATCTTAGAATATGGAAGTCATGTTTGGTTCTCCATACCGATATTTTCTATGACGAACGATAACTGCCGCATATTCAAACAGAATCAAATATTTTTTTGCATACGTCCCTGAATTGTAGAGATCTCAAGGCATTTTGATTTTGGTGAAGATCGGTTAAGGGGAAGGGGTAGTTTACCTGCAACCTTTTACGTTTTAACAACAGTAAAGTACTTGAAAATTCATTTAAACTTTTTCAAACAATGGTAATTGTTAAAAATAAAATAATTTTGTTGCCAGGCAATAAAATTATAATTTTTTCATTTTAATGTAAATCATGTATGAGAGAAAATATATCGTTCGTGGCAGGCAAGCATATCTCAGTTATGTAATGTTTACGTTTCCATTTTATTATTATGACTACCGCAATAAAAAGGCAGGGAAGACACACACACACACACACAATTCGCGTTATTTCTGGCCTCGTTCATGTTTATTTTCTTACATTTGCACGCTTTTTAAATGGAAAGTGCCGAAACCCATACCAACATAACTCGTGCAAGCCGAAAAAGTGTCCAGCGTGGATAGCGATTTGCTTCCTGTGGATCGCTGGGCAGTGTAACTGCACGTGTTTATAGAGGAACGATTCATAGACAGACGTTTCGTCGTTAGGGAATGAACCCTCTGCAAGATACTGAGGGTCCATTAGTGACTTCGGTGCGCTCCTTCTTTTCCGCGTGTTTGTTCTGTGAAACGTACACTGTAGATTCGCAGCTTTACTCTAAGCAACGCTCAATAGGAAATGTTTGTCCACGGTGTACCCTCATACACACTAAACCTGCTCTGATGTTTTAATTACGGACATCATAATATTAAAACTTTGGAAACTTGAGCACTACTTAATGGAGATCAATCATTAACTTATACAACCCATTAATTTTATGCATATTTTTTATATATATGTGTACAACGTTATCGGCAACAAAGAAGTAGTTTTTGTTAAAATTCCTTCCCGGGATATTTGGCCGTAGTCCAATGTTTTCTACAAAACCAGACGTTTCGGCAATGCCATCGACTTCCATCATCAGTGAAAATCGAGTGCGATAACGTGAGGTGGTATACGTTAGTGACCACAGTACTGTGGTTAAGTTTGAAGCAGTAAGTAGAAAGAAGTAGTTTCTATGGTAGGCCTAATATTTCATTTCGAAAATGATTTTAAATATAAATCTTAGAATATGGAAGTCATGTATGGTTCTCCATACCGATATTTTACTTCCATATTCCTTAAGGAATGGAAGTATGGTGATGGCAAAAAAAATCGTGTTCGAGATTATTGCAGATTCTGATTCTACTACACTCAAAACATGAAAAAAAGTCGTTTTCCGAAAAGTGTCTGTGTGTGTGTCTGTCTGTCTGTCTGTCTGTCTGTGTGTCTATAGATTTTTTTTCTATGGCAAACGATAACTGCCGCAAATTCAAACAGAATCAAATAATTTTTTGCATACAGCCCTGATTTGCAGAGTACTCGCGACCTATTGTTTTTGGTGAAGATCGGTTGAGGGAAAGGGGTAGTTTACCTGCAACGGTTTTTTTTTAGCAAGGGTAATTTTGTTTGTTTGGCAAACGATAACAGCCGCAAATTCAAACAGAATCAAATAATGTTTCGCATACAGCCCTGAATTGTAGAGTTCTCATAATCTGTTGATTTTGGTGAAGATCGGTTAAGGGAAAGGGGTAGTTTACCTGTAACGTTTTATGTTTTAACAAGGGTATTTCCTATGGCAAACGATAACAGCCGCAAATTCAAACAGAATCAAAAGATTATTTGCATACAGCCCTAAATTGTAGAGTTCTCAAGACCTATTGTTTTTGGTGAAGTTCGGTTGAGGGAAAGGGGTAGTTTACCTGCAACGTTTTTTTAACAAGGGTATTTTCTATGGCAAACGATAACAGCCGCAAATTCAAACAGAATCAAATAATGTTTTGCATAAAGTCCTGATTTGTGGAGTACTCAAGACCTATTGTTTTTGGTAAAGATCGGTTAAGGAAAAGGGGTAGTTTACCTGCAACGTTTTTTTATCAAGCGTATTTTCTATGGCAAACGATAACAGCCGCAAATTCAAACAGAATCAAATAATTTTTTGCATACGTCCCTGAATTGTAGAGGTCTCAACGACTTTCGATTTTGGTGAAGATCGGTTAAGGGGAAGGGGTAGTTTACCTGCAACCTTTTACGTTTTAACAAGAGTAAAGTACTTGATAATTTATTTAAACTTTTTGAAACAATGGTAATTGTTAAAAAATAAAATAATTTTGTTGCCAGGCAATAAAATTATAATTTTTTCATTTTAATGTAATATAATATTTTTCATTTAATACAGCAATAAAAAGGCAGGTAAGACACAGCCTGGCTGTTTGGCTGAAAATGATTTTAAATATAAATCTTAGAATATGGAAGTCATGTATGGTTCTCCATACCGATATTTTTCTATGTCAAACCATAACAGCCGCAAATTTAAACAGAATCTACTACTCTTTTGCATACAGCCCTGAATTGTAGAGTTCTCAAGACCTGTTGTTTTTGGTGAAGATCGGTTAAGGGAAAGGGGTAGGTTACCTGCAACATTTTATGTTTTAAAAAGGGTATTTTCTATGGCAAACGATAACAGCCGCAAATTCAAACAGAATCAAATAATGTTTTGCATACAACCCTGAATTGTAGAGTTCTCAAGACCTTTTGGTTTTGGTGAAGATCGGTTAAGGGAATAGGGTAGTTTACCTGGAACATTTTATGTTTTAACAAGGGTAATTTTTTTTTGGCAAACGATAACAGCCGCAAATTCAAACAGAATCAAATAATGTTTTGCATACAACCCTGAATTGTAGAGTTCTCAAGACCTTTTGGTTTTGGTGAAGATCGGTTGAGGGAATAGGGTAGTTTACCTGCAACATTTTATGTTTTAACAAGGGTAATTTTTTCTATGACGAACGGTAACTGCCACATATTCAAACAGAATCAAATGATTTTTTGCATACGTCCCTGAATTATAGTGATCTCAAGGCCTTTTGATTTTGGTGAAGATCAGTTAAGGGGAAAGGGTAGTTTACCTGCAACCATTTACGTTTTAACAACAGTAAAGTACTTGAAAATTCATTTAAACTTTTTCAAACAATGGTGATTGTTAAAAATAAAATAATTTTGTTGCCAGGCAATAAAATTATAATTTTTTCATTTTAATGTAAATCATGTATGAGAGAAAATATATCGTTCGTGGCGGGCAAGCATATCTAAGTTATGTACTGTTTACGTTTGATTCTGGTTGAATTTGCGGCAGTTATCGTTTGCCATAGAAAAAAAATCTACAGACACACACACACACAGACACTTTTCGGAAAACGACTTTTTTCATGTTCTGAGTGTAGTAGAATCAGAATCTGCAATAATCTCGAACACGATTTTTTTTGCCATCACCATACTTCCATTCCTTAAGGAATATGGAAGTAAAATAAAATAATTTTGTTGCCAGGCAATAAAATTATAATTTTTTCATTTTAATGTAAATCATGTATAAGAGAAAATATGTCGTGCGTGGCAGGCAAGCATATCTAAGTTATGTACTGTTTACGTTTCCATTTTATTATTATGACTACCGCAATAAAAAGGCAGGGAACACACACACACACACACACACACACACACACACACACACACACACACACACACACACACACACACACACACACACACACACAATTCGCGTTATTTCTGGCCTCATTCATGTTTATTTTCTTACATTTACACGGTTTTTAAATGGAAAGTGCCGAAACCCACAACAACATAACGCGTGCAAGCCGAAAAATTGTCCAGCGTGGATAGCGATTTGCTTCCTGTGGATCGCTGGGCAGTGTAACTCCAAGTGTTTACAGAGGAACGATTCATAGACAGAATTTTCGTCTTTAGGGAATGAACCCTCTGCAAGATGCTGAGGGTCCATGAGTGACTTCGGAGCGCTCCTTCTTTTCCGCGTGTTTGTTCTGTGAAACGTACACTGTAGATTCGCAGCTTTACTCTAAGCAACGCTCAATAGCAAATGTTGAAAATTTTTGTCCACGGTGTACCCTCATACACACTAAACCTGCTCTGATGTTTTAATTACGGACATCATAATATTAAAACTTTGGAAACTTGAGCACTACTTAATAGAGATCAAACATTAACTTATACAAGCCATTATTTTTATGCATATTGTGTGTGTGTGTGTGTGTGTGTGTGTGTGTGTGTGTGTGTGTGTGTGTGTGTGTGTGTGTGTGTGTGTGTGTGTGTGTGTGTGTGTGTGTGTGTACAACGTTATCGGCAACAAAGAAGTAGTTTTTGTTAAAATTCCTTCCCGGGATGTTTGGCCGTAGTCCAATGTTTTCTACAAAACCAGACGTTTCGGCAATGCCGTCGACTTGCATCATCAGTGAAAATCGAGTGCGATAACGTGAGGTGGTATACGTTAGTGACCACAGTACTGTGGTTAAAGCTGAAGCAGTAAGTAGAAAGAAGTAGTTTCTATGGTAATATTTCATTTCGAAAATGATTTTAAATATAAATCTTAGAACATGGAAGTTATGTATGGTTCTCCATACCGATATTTTCGAAAAGTGTATGTGTCTATCATTTTTACTTTTTTCTATGGCAAACGATAACAGCCGCAAATTCAAACAGAATAAAATAATTTTTTGCATACAGTTCTGAATTATAGAGTTCTCAAGACCTATTGTTTTTGGTGAAGATCGGTTAAGGGAAGGGGGTAGTTTACCTGCAACGTTTTATGTTTGAACAAAGGTATTTACTATGGCAAACGATAAGAGTCGCAAATTCAAACAGAATCAAATATTTTTTTGCATACAGCCCTAAATTGTAGAGTACCCAAGACTTATTGTTTTTGGTGAAGATCGGTTAAGGGAAAGGGGTAGTTTACCAGCAACGTTTTATGTTTTATCAAGGGTATTTTATATGGCAAACGATAAGAGCCGCAAATTCAAACAGAATCAAGTAATGTTTTGCATACCGCCCTGAATTGTAGAGTTCTCAAGACCTGTTGGTGTTGGTGAAGATCGGTTAAGAGAAAGGAGTAGTTTACCTGCAACATTTTATGTTTCAACAAGGGTAATATTTTCTATGACGAACGATAACTGCCGTAAGTTCAAACAGAATCAACTACTTTTTTGCATACCTTTTTGAATTGTAGAGAACTCAAGGGCTGTTGTTTTTATTGAAGATCGGTTAAGGAAAAGGGGTAGTTTACCAGCAACGTTGTATGTTTAACAAGGGTAATTTTCTTATGATGAACGATAACTGCCGTAAATTCAAAGAGAATCAAATAATTTGTTGCATATATTCCTTAATTGTAAAGATCTGAAGGCCTGTTGATTTTAGTGAAGATCGGGTAAGGGAAAGGGATAGTTTACCTGCCACTTTTCATGTTTTAACAAGAGTAATTGTTTTTATGACGAACGATAACTGCCGCACATTCAAACAGAATTCAACAATGTTTTGCATGCATGCCTGAATTGTAGAGAACTCAAGGCCTGTTGATTTTTGTGAAGATCGGTTAAGGGAAAGGGGTAGTTTACCTGCAACATTTTATGTTGTAACAAGAGAAATGTTTCCATGACGAACGGTAACTGCCGCACATTCAAACAGAATCAAACATTTTTTTGCATGCCTCCCTGAATGGTAGAGAACTCAAGGCCTGTTGATTTTTGTGAAGATCGGTTAAGGGAAAGGGGTAGTTTACCTACAACGTTTTATGTTGTAACAAGAGTAACGTTTTCTATGACGAACGATATCTGCCGCAAATTCACACAGAATCAAATAATTGTTTGCATACCTTCCTGAATTATAAAGAGCTGAAGGCCTTTTGATTTTGGTAAAGATCGGTTATGGGAAAGGAGTAGTTTACCTGCCACCTTTAATGTTTTAACAAGAGTAATTGTTTCTATGACGAACGATAACTGCCGCACATTCAGACAGAATCAAATAATGTTTTGCATGCGTCCCTGAATTGTAGAGATCTCAAGGCCTACTGATTTTAGTGAAGATCGGTTACGGGGAAAGGGCAGTTTACCTGAAACATTTTTTGTTGTAACAAGAGTAAAGTAGTTAAATTTGATAAATAAAGTATCCTGATAAGAAGATCTTAATAATACACTGTAGAAACGTAGATGCAATATCTATAAATGAAGAGGCTAGTTGAACGGGGTGGGGGTAATTTTCCATAAATGAAAATTATAGTTGAAGGGGTACTACGTTATTTTTATTTGTGTACTACGTTATCGGCAACAAAGAAGTAGTTTGTTGGTAAAATTCCTTCCCGTCCTGTTTGGCCGTAGACCAAAGTTTTCTGCAAAACCAGACGTTTCCGCAGTGCCATCGGCTGCCGTCATCAGTGAAAATCGAGTGCGATAACGTGTGGTGGTATATACGTTAGTGACCACAGTACTGTGGTTAAAGCTGAAGCAATAAGTGGAAAGAGGTAGTTTCTATGGAAACATTTCATTTCGTAAATTATTTTAAATATAAATCTTAGAACATGGAAGTCATGTATGGTTGTCCATACCGATATTTTTTCATGTTTTGATTGTAGTACAATCAGAATCTGCAATAATCTCGAACACGATTTTTTTGTTGCCATCACCATACTTCCATTTCCTTAAGGAACATGGGAGTAAAAATTCCATACACACATACACACACACTTTTTGAAAAATGACTTTTTCTTCATGTTTTGAGGGTAGTACAATCAGAATCAGCCCTTACTCGAACACGATTTTTTTCGCCATCACCATACTTCCATTTGCTTATGGAACATGGAAGTAATAAGTAGGCTACCCCGTAGTATATGTACTGTTACGACAGCAGTCGTACTAAATAACTGAATATAGGGGAACTCACTTATAACGAGCTCGCCTACAACGAGAAATCGGATGTAACGAGCAAAGTATGAGATTTCTTTGGTTTTGTATCTTAATAAAGATGAATAAACTCGCTTTTAACGAGCAGGAACTCAGTAGAGACTTCGTTGTAACAAGTATTTTGTCGCAGGCTTGTTCATGGGTTAAGGTCTAACAAAAGTCCGTTACAATGCAGTAACGTCATTATTACTGCATTAGCAGTTACTGTATGGGCTATACAATGGGTTTTCCGTTTACAAAATTGCAAGTAAGGGCTCTATCCAAACAGCAACGATTCATCTAAACTGTTCAAATAGGTCACTGCAATTTGTAGCCTGTTAACGGTGCAACACGTGTGTGAGTAAATATTCGTCTGTGTGCGCGTGGTGGCGTTGTATAATAAATGATTTTTTTTTTTAAGTTAATTAATGTGAAATATAATTTTGACGATTCCATTTAGAACGAAGAACAAAAAGAAATAAAATTAGAGTGAATTTTCTTGTAAATTTGGTACATGTGGTAAGGAAAGTTTTGCGTTTTTACCAGACAACCGCGGCTGATTTTTGGTAATTTTTTACTTTTACAGTTAGGCCGTACTTTTGCTATATTTCGCGAATGCACTGTACGCCAATATTCAGCAAAAAATATTAGCGTCTAAAAAATCTGTAAAGTCTAAATTTCACTTTTAAGCGTAGAATGTAAAACATGTCAAAATTTTATTCTGCAAAGCCTCTTCTAGGCCTGTAGTAATTTTTGTTGTTGTATGTTCGATAATCACGGTACAAAAAAATGTATGCTTGTGAGTCGACAACTCGGATGTAACGAGCACCCGGTTTTAACGAGCACACTTGTCCGGTTCCCTTCAATTAAGCAAGTTCCACTGTATATACCGGTAAATAGGAAATTTACTAAGGAAAACTGTCTAATAAGAATTAACAGTTTGCAACCTGTTAAGAATTCTTATTAACAATTCTAATAAGAATTAACAATTAATAACCGTTTTGCAATAGAGAGAGGCAGGAAGTCAAACTTGAGGCCTTAAAAGGCCTTCGTAGAAATTTTTCTAAGTCAAACTAGTAAAAATTTTTTAAACTTCGAAATGGCACCAAATTTAACTATAAAAAAATAGGTGGATGAATACGTAATTGTTTTATTACAACTACCAAGTACAATTTACTTTAATGCCTTTTAATTACCCCCAAGTTCGACTTTTTGTCTCTCTGTTGCAAAATAACTTGATAATTTTTGCTAGAAAATTTTTCTCAGAGGCGGGCACCTGGATAGTTGCCAGTCTAACCGCTGCCCCTTCTGGATTTCACCCCTCCAATAAAAACACTACAGTATTGCCAATCTCAGCTTTGAACTTTCCTCTTATTCTGTTCGAAAAGTAGCCTATACGGGTCTTCATGCACACCTTTTTGTACTTGTTTTTATATGTATATGAATAGACTGTAAGCCGTTGTGTTATATGTAGGCCTATATATGTGCAATTTTATGTGTCTTTTTCAGTTGCATTTGTAACTCTATGTATAATTTACATCACCACAATGTAAGTTACTTGAAACGTATTCAGATGGTGTCGTCCTATGTGGGTGGAGTACTAGTTGTGCGGTACAGTCACGGCCGTAGCCTACTATGTTCTTCTGTTTTAACATTGAAAATGTTTATAAGGACGTGTCGCACATTTGAAAACGACCGCTGGTGCGTGATCGAAAATGGGAACCGGTGAGTTTCCATAGAAACTACTTCTTTGTTGTCAATAACGTAGTACACATATAAAACTTCGCTTATGAATGCGACTACATTTAACTTATAATCTGTACATTGGTAAATGAAGAAAAATAAATAAATATAGGCTATATATTTTTTAGATTTATTGAAGCATTTACAATGCCCTTCTCTGTGCATTGCATTTGTGCAATGCCTGTAAATTTTTCATTTCAAGTTTATTTGCGTGCATACGACAATGGGGTATTATGCTCTGCACAATATAGGCCTGGCCTCTACCTGTTTTTATGTGGAAGTGTATACATACCCCCCCCCCCTCTCTCTCTCTCTCTCTCTCTCTCTCTCTCTCTCTCTGCGTACAAACGAGAAATAGGCACATACGCGTTGTCACAACGCATGTTATTAACTATACTTTGTTCACCGAGTGTTTGCAGAAAATATTTCACGCGAATGACGTTGACGAGGGTCGGATTCTATTGTTATCGGTAACATTCCAACGCCCGTTTCACAGCAGTCCGCCAACTCATATTTCCTGTTCGTCACGTTCTGTAGGTACTGTGCGTAAATCTACTGAAGATCAGTTCCTTCCCTGTTTTCACCGTTGAATAACGTGTCATTTGGGTCTGTTTTTATTGTTTAGTTATTATTAATAGCTTGGACTAAAACTGTACAATATGGAGACTCTTTCCCCAATACCATGGAACAAACGCGGCAAAGTTATACATAGTGCTAAGAGATTGTGTATAGTGAATAATTTTAAACATTTAAGTACAGAGAATCCTACCATAAAAAAAGACAAGGCCATGGAAAAAGTTGCTGAAATGACCGGTGTTAGCAAGCGGAGTGTTTATAATGTTATTAATGTATATTTGAAAAACAAAACGTTAGGCTTGAGTGCACCAAAAAATAAAAAATCTAGAGTAGCGGCAGTAGATAAATTGGACGAATTTACAAAATGTGCTATTAGGAGAAAAGTTCACGAATTTTTTTTCAAAAATGAACAACCGACAATAAATAAAATTTTGAGTGCAGTTAACAACGATAAAGACTTACCGGATTTCAAACGGTCTACGCTATATAAACTGTTAAAATCATTGAATTTTAAATTTCATGAAAGAAGACGTAACATGTTTATCTGTGACAGGGATGATATAGTTGCATGGCGACGGAATTACCTACGCAAAATTAAACAGTTTCGTGATGAAGGCCGTAAAATTTACTATCAAGACGAAACTTGGGTAAATGCAGGCCATGTCAAAAATAAGGTTTGGCAAGATAAAACTATTAAGTCGCCGAAAGATGTGTTTTTGAAAGGTCTGTCGACAGGACTACGAAGTCCGAAGGGGAAAGGGAGCCGCCTGATAGTTGTGCATATGGGCTGTGAAGAGGGCTTCTTGAAAGATGGATTAATGGTGTTCCAATCAAAGTCTACTGCTGACTATCACGAAGAAATAACCGGGAATGTATTTGAAGATTACTTTCGAGAACTCCTACCTTCCCTGGAAGATAACTCTGTTGTGGTGTTAGATAACGCACCATATCATTCAGTAAAGTGTGAGAAAATTCCGAACATGTGGAAAAAAAATGAAATAGCAAATTGGTTAAAACAAACAGGTTTTAATGCTGATAGTAGTTATCTAAAGAAAGAACTTCTTTATATAGTAGAACAAGAAAAAGGAAATTACGACAAAATATGTTATTGATGAGATGGCCAAGAAGGAAAACAAGACAGTATTGAGATTACCCCCCTATCACTGTGAGTTAAATCCCATCGAGTTGATCTGGGCTCAAGTGAAAAATCATGTTGCGGCTAACAACACAACATTTAAGCTTGCAGATGTAAAACGGCTGTTGGAAGAAGGGGTGGAAAAAGTAACTGAAGAAAACTGGAAGAAGTGTATAGAGCACGTAAAGAAAGAAGAGGCGAAACTGTGGGAATTGGACAACTTAATAGAAGAAATGGAGGAGAGTGGCCCTTTGATTATAAATGTTGGTAATGATGACACTAGCAGTGACTCCGACTTAGCTATGGAATTGGAATAAACGTAGATTCCATTGTTGTAAATAGCCCAATGTACGTACATACTGTAGTAGATAGGCTGATGTAAATATTGTAGTAAATGGCATGTTAGTATTATAATAGCAATTAGCTTATTTTATAATTAATTTCATTGTAGATTTTAGTATTGTGATAGCAAATGGGCCTGCCTATGTTATAATTTTAGTCCGGGGTTCTCCGTACCACAGGTTTATGTGATCTAGGCCTGTGGAAGCCTCTTTCCCCTAGCATAAAAAGAGTGATCTCCGACAAGGTGGAGGGGTTGACGTTTCCCTCGGAGGCTTATTAATACTAACGTCCACCGATCACAAAACATCAATTTATTAGATGCTCGGTAGCCCGTGCGCCCCCCGTACGTCCGCCTGTGAACCGGCCTCTACCATTCGTCAGTGTCGTAATAGGCCAACATTTTCTGCAAACACTCGTTGAACAAAGTATAGTGAAGAAATAGGCGTACTTTTGAAAGTGCTAATTGAAGCGTGAAATGATATAGGAGTATGTAGCCTAATGAAAAACTTGTTGAACAAGGGAGATTGAGGGGCAACGTGTTTCGGAACTAGGACGGATATACGAAGAGAGCGGGCAGTGGGACACTGTGATACGTGAGGGGGTAGACTGCTGTGGTGCAAATATTTTACACTAGAAGTGTGCGGGCACTTATGAGGAAGGGATGGATGAGATACAGTCGATATTTTAACATGATAATGTTTTTAGGCTGGGGGTCATTCCACAAAAATATAACTTCATCGAAAAATGTAACGCTTCCACACTTTCTATTCCCCACAGTCTAGAAATCTTCGGCCTCTGTCGTTTTAACATGATAATGTTTGTTACGTAGTAAATATATTTGTTATATAGTAAATATTTGTTATATGCACATTATACGTTTCAAAAGCCTAAAAACATTATCATGCTTCGATGTTTCGGTTTCGTCGAAATTTCTTTAATTTTTTTTCGTTTAGACCATACCTATCAGATCGATTGTACTGAAACGCCTTTGCGTATTTTTGAAAACTGATTTCCATCACGCTTTTCGAGGCTTTGGATTGGCAAAACGATAGAATTTCGGCGTGTGTATAATGAGCTTTGAGCTTCTTTTTTTTACATTTTCGTATTTTTGTTCTTTTTTGATATTTTGAATCTTATAATTTGTTATTTTTCATCTGTAACATTTTTTAGTAGGCCTACAGCTATATAAATTCCACACATAAACACAAACATATAGGCCTATATGCTACATCGACCCACTCCAGTTTTTGAATGAAAGAAGTAGCTTTTAAGCCTGTAGTTTGATATCGTCTGTTGCTTCATATTTTGAACTGTTCCTTCTATATTTTTGTCCACCTTTCCTCTTGTTTCCTTCCATCCTCAATTCTATTCCCTTATACATATATACTGTTGGTGACTTGTGCTTCTTTTTTCAAACATTGTTTATTCTTTCTAAAAAAGTAAATTGAAAACTTTATGCAAATAAGAAAAATACCAGAAACGGTAAATAAGTGATTTTAAAGTAATCAGTAGACGTTTTACTATGTTACAAGTAATGAGTAACGTTAGCCTGTAGCCTAGATAAAGTTAAAGTGCAAATTGATTGTCAACAAGATCATCAGAAGCGTGCAAGTTTTGGTGGTGTCAGCACACTTAGCATATCAAACGTGTGTGACTTCACGGTCTACCGTAATCACGAATCAGAGTGACCCACTGTCTGCATTATTCTTCACACCACTATGACTTATTTTAAATAATGTAACAATCTTATCTGAGTAGCGGTAATGAGTATTGCGAAAGTAGGACTAGACGCGCATGCAGCAGTGATCCCATTCGGATTTTCTACGGTTGAGAATACCACGATTCCACTGAGCCGATACATTTCCTTAACAATTAACAATAGGCCTAAGGGTCGATTTATACATGGAACGAGCCGACGACGTGACGAGGACGGGGCGAGCGCGTGACCATTTATACAGGCAACGGGCCGTCCGAGCTTGTTCCGCGTTTATTCTCTCTGTGTTTGTAGTGCGGATAGTTAGCGATTTTGTGAAAATATGTCGGCCTCCTTTTCGTTTTCAATTGACGAGTTAACGGCAATAGCTGTCCATTGGAAGATGAAAAAAGGCAGAAAGGAAGAAGATAGAGTGTCCATCCTGCATGGCTTACTAAAGAGAAAGAAGGGGAATTCAAAATTTATTTTGAACCCGCCAGATTGTATAATACACTGTGTTGCCTCACTAATTCTATTAAATTTTTTTTTTTAATTTTAACTTGCGCATATTTCGGAAGACATTATTAGCCGGACATTGTTTATTGAACCATATTTTACTTAAGACCCTCTTCAATTTGCCTTTTAACTTAAGATATTTAAAGACTTTACTTACCCCTTATTGTTGTTGTTTATTACCTCTTTCAGGCTAAATGTCGTTTAGCGCTTTCAAGCTTCACAGCTCATCGTCAGATCGGAAAAAAATAATGGTGTGCACATCACTATAGCGCTAATCGGAATAATTTTTCTATAGTGGTGTGCAACAGTGATAATTATACCACTAACACAACTTTCTTAATTAAATTTTTGGTAAGATGTGCAATCGACGACAGGTAATGGACGACAACAATGAGGTAATAAACGACAAGAATAAGGGGTAAGTAAAGTCTTTAAATATCTTAAGTTAAAAGTCAAATTGAAGAGGGTCTTAAGTAAAATATGGTTCAATAAACAATGTCTGGCTAATAATGTCATTCCGAAATACGCGCAAGTTAAACTTAAAAATAAGAACGCGGTAGCTAAAAAACTAAAAGAACAAAGCGAAAAGTTGTGGATAATATTAACTTTTTTGTCATTCATGATGAAAATGGAAATTACTTTGTTCTAAAACAACTCACAAAAGGAAAGAGAAGCCTTCCCACTCTAAAAACCATGTGCTCGGCTCGTTGAAATGATTCATACATGAAGCGGGCGTGCCGTGAACTAGCCGAGCGGTCGACGATTTTCAGAAAAATATCGTTGACGAGTCTCGGCCGAACGTCGCACGAGACTCGGACTCGTCACGTCGGCAGTATAAATTTCTTACGTAAAATTATTTGTAGGCTTGCTGCTTAATGGGCTCCTTTAGATCGTCCAAGATATGGATTGCGGCCGACTGAATTAGGCATGTCTCCGAGCGCGCGCACCACACACAAACGCACATGCAGGGGGAGAGGGAGAGAGAGAGAGAGAAGCAAACCAGAGCTGGGCCGACCTCACCCTCACTCGGCGCACAATGGCTACTGTTTGAGTCATCTATACTTAATCGAAATTTATTAACGTTATATTTTACCTCCATAAATCCGTAATATTTGGATTCCGCACAAAAGTTAAACAAAAACCAGACACGGCCTAAATACGACGAGAAATACTAGGCTATATACTGTACTAAAATGTCATGCAACTTATCCGATTAAAAAGAACATTGTTTTAGAAAATGGTGAACTTTGTGTCGTAACTGGACTCATAGTAGCCTACATAACATTACACGTAGAATTCAAAATAAAGAAATTATTTTTATGTAAAAAAATTGTTAAGGCACACTTGATGCCAGTCGGTGATTCACTGACTGGGTCTGGACGCCAGGTCCAAACTAATGTCTGGCAGCCCGTTAGAAAGGTTAAGGCACACTTGATGCCAGTCGGTGATTCACTGACTGGGTCTGGATGCCAGGTCCAAACTAATGTCTGGCAGCCCGTTAGAAAGGTTAAGGCACACTTGATGCCAGTCGGTGATTCACTGACTGGGTTTGGATGCCAGGTCCAAACTAATGTCTGGCAGCCCGTTAGAAAAGTTAAGGCACACTTGATGCCAGTCGGTGATTCACTGACTAGGTCTGGATGCCAGGTCCAATCTGATGTCTTGCAGCCCGTTAGAAAAGTTAAGGCACACTTGATGCCAGTCGGTGATTCACTGACTGGGTCTGGATGCCTGGTCCAAACTAATGTCTGGCAGCCCGTTAGAAAAGTTAAGGCACACTTGATGCCACTCGGCGATTCACTGACTGGGTCTGGATGCCAGGTCCAAACTAATGTCTGGCAGCCCGTTAGAAAAGTTAAGGCACACTTGATGCCAGTCGGTGATTCACTGACTGGGTCTGGATGTCAGGTCCAAACTAATGTCTGGCAGCCCGTTAGAAAAGTTAAGGCACACTTGATGCCAGTCGGTGATTCACTGACTGGGTCTGGATGCCAGGTCCAAACTAATGTCTGGCAGCCCGGTAGAAAGGTTAAGGCACACTTGATGCCAGTCGGTGATTCACTGACTGGGTCTGGATGCCAGGTCCAAACTAATGTCTGGCAGCCCGTTAGAAAAGTTAAGGCACACTTGATGCCAGTCGGTGATTCACTGACTGGGTCTGGATGCCAGGTCCAAACTAATGTCTGGCAGCCCGGTAGAAAGGTTAAGGCACACTTGATGCCAGTCGGTGATTCACTGACTGGGTCTGGATGCCAGGTCCAAACTAATGTCTGGCAGCCCGTTAGAAAAGTTAAGGCACACTTGATGCCAGTCGGTGATTCACTGACTGGGTCTGGATGCCAGGTCCAAACTAATGTCTGGCAGCTCGTTAGAAAGGTTAAGGCACACTTGATGCCAGTCGGCAGCCCGTTAGAAAAGTTAAGGCACACTTGATGCCAGTCGGTGATTCACTGACTGGGTCTGGATGCCAGGTCCAAACTAATGTCTGGCAGCTCGTTAGAAAGGTTAAGGCACACTTGATGCCAGTCGGTGATTCACTGACTGGGTCTGGATGCCTGGTCCAAACTAATGTCTGGCAGCCCGTTAGAAAAGTTAAGGCACACTTGATGCCAGTCGGTGATTCACTGACTGGGTCTGGATGCCAGGTCCAAACTAATGTCTGGCAGCCCGTTAGAAAAGTTAAGGCACACTTGATGCCAGTCGGTGATTCACTGACTGGGTCTGGATGCCAGGTCCAAACTAATGTCTGGCAGCCCGTTAGAAAAGTTAAGGCACACTTGATGCCAGTCGGTGATTCACTGACTAGGTCTGGATGCCAGGTCCAATCTGATGTCTTGCAGCCCGTTAGAAAAGTTAAGGCACACTTGATGCCAGTCGGTGATTCACTGACTGGGTCTGGATGCCTGGTCCAAACTAATGTCTGGCAGCCCGTTAGAAAAGTTAAGGCACACTTGATGCCACTCGGCGATTCACTGACTGGGTCTGGATGCCAGGTCCAAACTAATGTCTGGCAGCCCGTTAGAAAAGTTAAGGCACACTTGATGCCAGTCGGTGATTCACTGACTGGGTCTGGATGTCAGGTCCAAACTAATGTCTGGCAGCCCGTTAGAAAAGTTAAGGCACACTTAATGCCAGTCGGTGATTCACTGACTAGGTCTGGATGCCAGGTCCAATCTGATGTCTTGCAGCCCGTTAGAAAAGTTAAGGCACACTTGATGCCACTCGGCGATTCACTGACTGGGTCTGGATGCCAGGTCCAAACTAATGTCTGGCAGCCCGTTAGAAAAGTTAAGGCACACTTGATGCCAGTCGGTGATTCACTGACTGGGTCTGGATGCCAGGTCCAAACTAATGTCTGGCAGCCCGTTAGAAAAGTTAAGGCATACTTGATGCCAGTCGGTGATTCACTGACTGGGTCTGGATGCCAGGTCCAAACTAATGTCTGGCAGCCCGTTAGAAAAGTTAAGGCACACTTGATGCCAGTCGGTGATTCACTGACTGGGTCTGGATGGCAGGTCCAAACTAATGTCTGGCAGCCCGTTAGAAAAGTTAAGGCACACTTGATGCCAGTCGGTGATTGACTGACTGGGTCTGGATGCCAGGTCCAAACTAATGTCTGGCAGCCCGTTAGAAAAGTTAAGGCACACTTGATGCCAGTCGGTGATTCACTGACTAGGTCTGGATGCCAGGTCCAATCTGATGTCTTGCAGCCCGTTAGAATAGTTAAGGCACACTTGATGCCAGTCGGTGATTGACTGACTGAGTCTGGATGCCAGGTCCAAACTAATGTCTGGCAGCCCGTTAGAAAAGTTAAGGCACACTTGATGCCACTCGGCGATTCACTGACTGGGTCTGGATGCCAGGTCCAAACTAATGTCTGGCAGCCCGTTAGAAAAGTTAAGGCACACTTGATGCCAGTCGGTGATTCACTGACTGGGTCTGGATGCCAGGTCCAAACTAATGTCTGGCAGCCCGTTAGAAAGGGTTTGCTAATACTTGAGCTATCCTCTTTGTCCGGACACAGTATAAGTGAGGTTTGTTTCTATGATTAGGTAGGCCTATTGTCACCCTGTCACAACCCACCTCTTCGGAGGTCTTCCCACGTCTCTATTCTCTTCAGCTTAGGACGTCTCTCCAACTCTATTCTGTTCACTTTGACCTCAAATCTGTCGTTGGCAGAAATTGTACCCAACACGAGGTCTGTATAACATGAACTCTTAATTACTCAATAGTCTGAGAAAGTCAACGGTGGTTAGGCCTGGAGACTTGTAATGTGGAGAGGGTATTCTAGTTGGTAATAATAACTAGAGTACCCTGCATAGAAGTAGTCGCGTCAAGGTCACTCACTTTCACTGCTTCTTCCTGTCACCCCCTCGCCCAGCGTTGTTGCTGGCTACTACATTGTGTAGCGTTTTAGCAGTGATACGTAAGCAAATTTCATACATCCACCATTATACGTATCGTGTAAAATAATTTTTTTTAATCAGGAATAATTAGTTGTGGGTAACAACTCAATTAAATGCTGGGCACCAATATTTGAGCTATAAAAATTTCTGAGTCGGCAGCATATTTTTTGTTGTCGCGTAAATATCTACAGAATTTCTATCTTTGTGTTTCTCCTCTTTATTTGGCTTCTTTTGTTACGATTTGGCTGTTTTTTCTTCTGTTAGAATCTAAAGCTTTTAGCAATACACACCCTAACTGTACGAAGTACCATTACGTCAGTTACTTTGTTTTCGTACAGTGAACTTACTTATTTAAAGTTTTACTGTTTTCTTCATGGCGGTTATCCTACAGACTGACAGTTGTCTGAGAACGCTGACCTTGCCTGCTGTTGTCGCTATAATTTTTTCATACTCACGGTCTTTTCCCTTTTGTAAATGAAACTGTTTTTGTTCTCTGCACGGTCGTTCCTAAGCCATATGGTTCGGAAGTTCTGTTAAGTAGGTATATGTAGGCCTGCACTTTTGGTATGCAAATTGCGTATACCCTGTCAGCATGTTTTTTCGGTAAATATTGCTGTCTGGCACTTTTATGAATGCATTTTTCATTTTTACACTCCCCTCAAAACTGTGTATGTTTACTGGCCGCGCTACTACCTTTCTTCCGTTGTACAAAGGTATATAGGACTGAACAATTTCTGTAAACAAAATTGTCGCTGTTGTGGCAAAAGCCAATCCCATTTCAGTTACAGTACCCCATTCCAAGTAGGTTGGGTGGACGAGGTGAGAAAGAGACGAATTAGCAACAAACAACATCCAACATATTTATCGTCTTTAGTATTGTTGACAGACATTTTGTGCGTTTCATGTGAACGGTTGACGTCTTTATTGTAGGCAGTGTGTGTATTAGTTTATTTCAATAATTTGTATTTATTATGAGTGATATTGAGGAACAGTATCCTACATTTAGTTCGAGTACAAGCCGCAACGGTGGTGTACGTGCGGACATTAGAAAACAAAGTAAAGTCATCATAGCAAACGTTTACAAGTTTTTTAAAAATCTTGCGTATAATGAAGAAGCCAGGAGGAACATAAACTTTGCACAAGTTCGAAAATTGACAGCGGAAGCTTGTGGCATTTCTGAACAGTCGGTGCAACGTATTAGCAATACCGTTGCTTCGGCAGATGATCAAGGCGTGAGTATTGTGTTCAATTCTCCAAGGAAATGGTACTATAAACGGGAAAAAAAACACTGAACTGGACGATTTTAATAAACAAATAGTCCGCAGGACCGTACTAGAATATTACGACCGAGGGGAATACCCCACTGCAAGCAAAATTCGAGCTGACCTCTTATTCTGGTTCAGAAGCCCCGTACTTCGCCTTCTGAAAGTGCTTGGTTTTAAGTTTAAGAAGTGCAACGATGGACGAAAATTTTTAATTGAGCTTTGAGACATTGCTGCCTTTAGAGGGAAGTTTTTGAGAACCATGCATATAGGCTACTACGTACGGAGGACAACAGGCCTATAATTTATTTGGATGAAACCTGGATGTCACAGAATCATACGAATAAATACATCTGGCAAGAGTCCGGAGGGTACGGTGGGCTGAAAGTACCCACTGGAAGAGGTGGCCGGCTGATTATTGCACGTGCTGGATCCGCAAGTACAGGTTTCATAGCAGGTGCCAAACTTGTCTTTCGTGGCAGTAAGCATTCAGCTGAATCCGACTACCACACAGAAATGAATGCTGAAGTTTTTAAGACCTGGTTTGTTGGTATGTTGTGCTCCTTGGAAGAAGGCTCTGTCACGTGATGGATAATGCCAGCTATCATTCTGTACAAATAGGTAGGCCACGGTGTTCAAACTGGCGTAAAGCGGATATCATGGAGTGGCTGCGTAAGAAAGGAATTTCATTTTCCCCAGCTGAAACCAGGGATGAATTTCTTTCTAAAGAATAGATCCGAACGGCCAAGAAGATGTACGAATTGGCTCAACTGGCAAATGAAATGGGACATACAGTAGTGCGCCTCCCACCATATAATTGTCAGTATAATCCGATCGAGCTGATATGGGCCCAAGTTAAACGGTATGTAGCAAACAAGAATACGACTTTCAATTTAGTCGATAATGAACAACTTGCACACGAAGCTTTGGACAGGATAACTCAGGAAGGCTGGGAGCAGTGCGTAAGACATGCGGAGGCACTACAAGAAGCCGATTACTCAAAGCAGTGCACGAGAGACACCACAGTGGAGTCCTTCATCATACACTTACGTGTGAGTAGTGACAGCGAACCTGAGTCCAGTGAATCCGAAGACGAATTACTAAGGAGTGTTAAAAAGTGTATATAGGTGGTAAACGTGTCTATAGCGAAGCATAGTTACAAAAAGCCGTGTGTGCGTGTTTTCTCCAGGAGTGTTATGAATGTCCTCGGTGCTATCACTTTTCAAAGTGATATTTGTGTGACTAACCCTATTTGAGGTGAGTTTTTCAACATACTGCTTATTTATAAATTTATACTAGTCATAAGGAATTCTTTAGGTTATAAAGTAAGGAAAATTTTAATTATAAAATTTGTAAATAAAACTTAGAAAATATAGAATTATAAATTTAAATTCTATATTGAAATATTTATAATATATTAATAGTTATATGAATAAGGAATTCGTGTTGTTTTTTTTATAAAATTATCCTTATTTTCTTAAGAAATTCAATTCGTTTTCGCGTTTTACTACTATTATTTTTATGCTACTTGTGCATGTAACGTCTTATACTATAGTGCTGATTTTTTTTTTTTACTTAATTTTGAATGACAGCAGCGCAGGAAATAAAAATAGAATATTTTCCGGAGTCACGAATTGTGCGGTGTTCCTTCAATAATTAAACGGGGCAAGCTTAAAACACAGGGTTCGTAGGCCTATGAAAATTCATTCAAACTATAGCTGACGCGTCGCATTGAATGTTATGTATAAGTTATGGAAATTAATTGTTAATTAATTATTAACAATGTACTAATTGTGATGTAATTATTATTAATAATGATTAACAATGTATTCTAATGTATGTATTAGAAACTTTGTCACTGTAAAATGTTACGTAAAAAAAAATACAGTAAAACGCAAGTTAACCAGCGAAAATATCTTACATTACACTATCTTACAAAATCAGAACAATTGTGTGATACTCGTAAGGTTTTAACATATTTTTTACTTTAAATAACATTAAATTTTATCTATAAAATGTCTGCTGTAGGCATCTACGAACCTTCAAAATTTGTCGTTTTTTTTCAGTCTTCTATTGTCTCTGTCTCTAGATTTTCAACAGTTTAAAGTACAAAAAATTATTTTAATTGTGATTTTAATAGAAGCCTCATTGACAACAACAAAGTAAACATTTAATTTAAAAATCACTTTATTATATTCTTTATATTAAGTAGGTCTACTTACTAGTGTAGCATTTTTCGGATGAAAGGGAAACTATTGCTTAGTGAGAACGCTGTAAGTAAGCGGTGTGATCTTGACGGTACTACTTCCATGCAGTTAACTATAGGCCTATAATATCAGCGTCATGCAGTAAGTAAAGAGCCAATAGCTGTAGAGGAAAAACGGTAATCATTACGACATTTGTTTTACTTTTCAACATAATTCCCAGCAACATTAGTACACTTGTACCATCTATGAATAAGCTTTTTTATGGCTGCTGCAAACAAAAATTTTGTCCCGTTGATGGTTGGGCTCTGAACTTTTCCCTGACAGATGAACGCGTAGCCTATGCTTTTACTCTACGATTTGGCTTCCGGATGCAAATTATGAGTCCATGTTGCATCACGTGATAGAATTCTATCAAAAAAAAAAAGGCATCACCTTCCTGCGTAGTCTGTTGCGTTGTTTCATCTCTGTACACAGTCGAAGTCTAGTCTCTTTGTGATGGTTGGTCAGCTCTCTTGGAACCATCTTGCGCTTGTTTTACGGTAGGCCGACATGAGATCTGACTGATAATGTTATGAACTGTGCCGTGCCAACACTTACTTGTAATTCTGCAGCTCTAAGTTCAAATGTAATCCGCCGGTCTTCTTGGATAACTGTTACTATGCGAGTTTCAAACGCTGGAGTTAAAACCTCAACTGGACGTCTAGAACAGTGCTCGGCACTGAAGTTAGTCCGTTTTTAAACTGTTCTACTCGCTTATAAAAATTTCCGTAGTTCATAGATCGTTTTCCGTATTGCTTAGTCTAGTCGTACGAGAGAAAACCGGTTGTTCACCTTCAAAAAACAAAAAAACGCATCACTCCCGCACGTTATTCAACTACTCCGAAACGTCAACCAAGTCTTGCCATGGTTAAATGAAAATTTTGAGATTATAAAAAAAAATTCTACCCAAACAACAGTTGTTTAAATTCAGTTTTGAAAATTTTCCTGTACAACGTCAAACTTACTCTAATACACTAATGTTGGGTACAGAATACTGTAGTTTATACATTTTTTTAATGACAAATCTGGACTTAAACATTGCTTAGATGAAACGTTTCTACTATAGTGACTCGGTGTTACAGGAAAAGTTTTGATATGTTCCCTAACTAATTGGCGTACATCATTTTCAACTGCATGAGGTCGATTCAAATGTAAACCTCTTACATCTTTAGGAGCAACTTGTCCATCTTTTATTTTACTTTGAAGGACTTGTATACGACGTGCAGTTATAGAAAAAGCATTTAATAATGTTTTGAGGCATACTGGTTGACCATTTATGTTATAATCAAAAGAGGCAAGCTTTCGTGATGTTTTTTCTGACTTTCCAGGGCGTCTACGTTTTGCTTCTCGAATATTGATATATTTTAAAAGCAACAAGGATTGTTCATTGTATGATAATTCATAAAAGCTTTTGTGCAATGCATGAATATTGTTTCCAAAGTTAGTGTTTCACATCCAGATTTATGGCATGATAATTTACAGCCTCGAGCCTGAAAAAAAAAGAAAAGATATCAGGAACCATTCTGGTATGTCTTGATACACTAAAAACCGGCTAAGGGTAAACTTTCACAATTTGGGTATTAAATAAAGATTCTACAGAAACAGTTGATGTTGACTATCATAAATAGAAAACAATTATTAACGTATTTTAGTAGTCATATAGCTGCGGTTACATAATAACGTATTTTAAAATGATTTTCAATTCTCATACACAAATGGATTTCCATTGACAAATATCATGGTGTAATGAAAACAAAAACAGAAAGACAGGTAATGTTCAACACTAATACACGGCACGCAAAACATGAATAAGTTATATATACGCACATGAGTAAGGTATATATAAACACGTTCTATGGTAAAGGCAAGGTTTTGAACTGTTATTCTATAATATGATTACGATTTTAAGAAATTTCATTTTTAAACGTAGTACAAAGGAAATTACTTACATCAGTTGGCGTTTTCTTTCCTTCAATTTGTATTCCTTTTCCACGGTTATTGATATAATGTTGACCAGAGTCTTTCAGAGCTTTACGTTTTTTGTCTTGCCATTCACTCACTTGAATTTTGCGTTTTCTGTTATTCACGCATTCTTGATCACTTAACGAGAAATTTAATTTACTCATCATGGATATATTTTTAAAACATTTGAATGAACACAATTATAAAAGTACGAATAAACAAGCAATTTAATGAACGCTGTTACACATGCACACAACATGGCAGTGAGAACAACTCACTCACAAGACGTGGCATGCACATACAACGTTCTTCCGCTGTAAACTAACTTGAAAATCAGCTGCAGATCATTCGTATGCCATCTACTAGTAAGTTGAGGAACTAAAACGAGAGTTTGACTCAACAGAAGAGGTCACATACATCACTGTTCATCGAAAAAGTAATTTTGCCTGAATTGCAACATACAACGTTTTTCCAGCCACCCATTCTTACTGATCAGAACTCATCACAGGTATGCCAACTTAAAGTTGTGCAACTATCGGACTCCATCTACCAACCGCTTTCCGTCAACAGGTATTTGTCACTGAATTATGATCCTCGTAATTAAACACGAAAAATATTATAGAGTTTGTATATTGCAAATTAATTTTATATCAAATATATTGGAACTTACCGTCTGCGGCTTTTAGAAACAGCGTCTTTACAAAATTGACATGTTTCGGGACACTTGTCCCATCATCAGAATTTAAAACAATCGCGTATCATTTAAAGTTGATACACTTGTCAATCAATTAAAACATTAAAATCCAATATGAAACAAATAACTTAAAACAATATGATACTTAAATGTTTAAAGCGAGCGCGAAGGTTTACCGATGTACATCGTATGGAGACCGACCGCGCACTCAATTGTTATTCCTTTTAAACATAATTTTATATGTTGTTATTGGTTATGTATAATTGTGAGAAGTATGCGATATATGCCTATAAATATCTATGAAAACATATAAACTCAAAGGGTAGGACAAAATTGTTTTTCATTTAGGGGTTATGGTTTTCAGTGGGTAGTAGAAAAAGGGGTAGTTGTGATAGAAAGTAGATTCAAAGACCAGATAGAGGAGGACCTCGGAAAGCTGAACATAAGAAACTGGAAGCCAAGGCATGCAATAGGGAGGACTGGAATCGACTCTTGGAGCAGGCCAAGACCCACCAAGGGTTGTAGACCCACGGTTGATTGATGTTATGGTTATCAATTTAACTAAAAACAATGCATCAGCTTGGAATTAGTAATATTTATTGTATTATTTTCTGTTTTACAATTCTTGTTTTACTATAAAAGTAGTGGACTTAGTAGACTAATCGGAGTTTGCGTACTTTTTCTTGTAATTGAAATATCGTCTAATATTGATACTTACTTAAACTAAGTTACCCAGGCTAAGGTATTCAGACTGTTTTAGCCACTCTCTTTATATCAGAGTGCAACGATTCTGCATCCCTGTTAGATAGAAGGTTGTGATGGCTATAAGGGGTCTTGTGGAGGCCGTCACAAACAAAAAAATTAAATTTAATTAAGAAAGTTGTGTTTGTGGTTATAATCACAAACAGAATTATTATTGTTGCACACCACTATAGAAAAGTTATTCCGATTAGCGCTTTCAAGCTTCACAGCTCATCGTTAGATTTATAGTTTTCCCAATAAAAACAAAAGTAAATTGTCCGCTTTACAGGTTTCATTTTACTAGAAAAGCAGTCGGGTAGTCGAGGTTTCCATAAGTCTTCTTTTACTTTTTAAGTATAGCAAAGTCCCCGTTAACCATGGTACGTGTAATGACGTGGTCATCTCCTTAAGGTACACTTTTCTCTGATGACGACAAGAATCATACATGTGGGGAACTTTACACACCGCTTAAAAAAATTTTAAATTTAATTTGTAATGTGATTTTATCTAATAATAAATTCATTTCGTTCAAAATAGCGAGCGATTTCTGCAGCTCTGGGAGCTTGCTAGTAATAAGAAAAATAATAATAAGTTTATAATAATCGTGGTGAAGCCAAGGGAAGTTACAATCGTCCCCTCCCCATATCGACTAGGCCCAGTGGAGTTTTATAGATAAAATGTAATGCCTAATAACACGTGTTACAAACGCTCTTTCTTCATATGCCGCCACGCGGGTCCGCGGCCCAAATACAGGCGAGTCCATTGTACTTAGTCATTTTATGTACCAATCACCAACCCCTTCCCCGTGGAAACGGTTTGTCTACGCTTCCGGCCAGTGGCGGGCGAAACGTAACTAGGAAATGCACCATTTGGGGAGGGGGGGGTGAGACTAGCTTGAAGGTTGGACCCACCCCATTTTCCTCAGGACAAATAAGAAACACACTACTTATTTGTTATGGACAGGGATGTAGCGAGCGGTCGCCATGGATGACGGCTTGAGGGGGCCCCGAAATGACTTGCGGGTCACAATGTCGTAATACAGCCACTATTTACAAAAAATTAAAGAATTTCGACGAAACCGAAACATCGAAGCATGATAATGTTTTTAGAGACCCAAGATTTCTAGACTGTGGGGAATCGAAAGTGTGGAAACGCGCAGTGGTGACGTCATACAGCGTGACGGTAAATAAAATGTTGCAGAAAGTTTCAAACGATGTCCAGCTAAAAGACATTATAAATTTGCTAACTGCTATAATTTTTATTGTTCGACTAAGCTTTTCGTCATCACTGACATCATCAGGTCTTAAACAACGGTCTTCAGGTTGTTTAAGACCTGATGATGTCGGTGATGACGAAAAGCTTAGTCGAACAATAAAAATTATAGCAGTTAGCAAATTTATAAAAGAAATAGTAAGGATGGCTGCTAATTTAAACAATACGAAGAATAAAAGACATTATCATGTCAAAACGAATTCGTAGACATTGATTAATGAACGCGGAACGTACGTATCACGTTCATTAATCAATGTCTACGAATTCGTTTTTGTAAATAGTGGCTGTTTTACGATATTCTGACCGCAAGTGTGCTGTACTGTATATGACCTGACGATGGTCTATGACCGAGATCGATCGTGTTTAAGAATGTGAGTAATTAAAACTTTATTGCAAATCATATGTATGGTACCTTTATTCTATGAACAATAAATAGGCCTACACCACAATAAAAAATTGAAATAGTAATTTATTGTCAAATTACTGTCTTACTTGATAATTAAGAGATAATTTTCATGTATAATATGTTAATTAAAAACTTCTGAACTGACGTTTTGTTCTTTAAAGCAGTAATTGCTTTGATTATATTATTTGTGTAGATTTTCATTATTCAATTTAAATAAGTTACTGTACTAAATAAATCACCTGAAAAAATTGTATCCATATCTATAAAATATCTAGGTCTGTATCTGTAATTACTGTCTTATATTCCATCATGATTAGTGTTAATTTTTATTTATAAATTCAAATAAGTTTTCGTCAACTACGCCCTATAAGCTTTTAGACTGACGTTTTGTTCAAGGAAAGAGTAATTGTTTTCTTATATTATTATCTGATTTTCATAAATCTAAATTAGTTAGGCCTACTCCATAAGTTACCTAAATAACCTTAATGTGCCCAAAGAGTGAAAATAAATTATAATTATCTCATTTCATAATTATATGATCTTCTCCATAAGCAATACTCACAAAATACAATTTCTTCAGAAGAGCTAAGGGGTTTAGTGGTGGGGTGGGGGAGGCAGTGGCCCTAGCTACACCACTGTATGGACATGCAACTATTGCAGGGTTTTAGTTTTCCTGACCGCGCCTTTCCATTTGTTTCGGCCTTGAGCTGTTATTTGTCAATCATCTTGTTTTCTTAGTTCTTCTGTGTCTCTGTTTACATTATCTAAAATTCTTGTTGAAGAACGCGTGGCTCTTCCGGCGCGGTTTCTTTTAGGGGTTGGTTCATATTTTGATCTCTTAGCGTCTGTTATATTCTCCTCTTAATATGGCACCAATCGACTGTAATCTAGCTCCAATGAGATTAGGCATGACTTACCTTAATATTGTTCTTTCTTTTATTTATCTTACTGGCCATCTGTTACCTTCTGAGTGTATTGCTCCCATGATTTTCTCAAAGTTCAATTAGCTAAAGTTGTTGTCTGAGTTGTGTCGTCGTCCATGTCTCACTTCTGGACGTCACTGCTGGTTTTATTAGACTATTGTAAACTCTTAGTTTGGCGTCTCGACAGACCTTTTTGACGAGAAGAAATGGCACAAGGCTTGCAAACGTTTTGTCCCCAGCGTTAATTCTGTCTGTACTTTTTTCCTCCTGTCATTTGTTTAGCGACAAAAGGGAGCGTAGATGTTGAAATTCTGTGTCACTTTCACAAAGGTAAGCCTAGTGATCAGTTTCCGGATGTTGTCGAATGCGTTGGACAGCATTTTATAGAGTCTGTAGAAATAAACAACTTCTATTCATAACAACTTATAACAGTAACAAGTAGAGTAAACTCTCGAATATCCGCGCACGCAATTGGGTGGCGCGATCGCCGCACATAACCTGATTCCGTGTACAGAAAAGGGCAGAAAGCAATGAAAATTGTTTATTAGCATAAGCTGTTTGTTTAAAGTAATCCAATACCCCCCTCCATACTGTAAAGTATAGTAGAACCCCATTAAGACGCTCGTCGAGGGACCTCGTGAAACCGCGTGTTATAAGCGGGATATTATCAAGTAGCAATACAGTGAAACCTCTCTAATTCGGAATTTACGATAATTCGGACTCCCTAAAAAAAAATTATAATTCACAAAAAAAATTAATTTTGTGAATTCTTTGTGAAACATTTGCCTTTATGGAATTATTAAAGTGTTATGTTGGCAAAATGTGCGATACGCACCCCCAGTTTAGTCCAGTTTCAACTGCTGCTTTGGTAATGTGTGCGTCATTGTTATTGTATTCGTGTGCGTTCTATTGTACTGAAGTTATTTATTAGTTGCGTACAGCTTTTCAAACCGAATTTTCTTCAAACACTGTTTAGTATTAATTTACAGTACTGTATTACAATATGAGTGCTAGAGGTAAATACAGTAAACCCTCGATTTAACGGACTAATTGGGGCTGAGGGGTGTCCGTAAAATCGAAAGTCCGTTAAATCGCAAATTTTGTTTTTTGAGGATATATTTAAATCAAATAGGCCTATAACACTTGAAATTTTAATACTATTAATATCATGCAAATACCGTATTGTTCCGAATACAAGCCACACTTTTTCTCCTAAAAACATGGTCGCTAATTTGGCCTGCAGCTTGCATTCGCACGCTAACGAAATTCGAAGTTATAACTGACTTCTGGCGGGACGAACGCTTTTGGTATCTATGAGTTGTTTACTGCCTAAGCAACAGCAGTTTGCCTGGCTGTAGTTAACTCTGGCGTTATGATTTATGACTACAACCGAATATTTTAACAGCAAACTGAAGAAAGAATAGGAAGATAAAGTGTAAGTGCATGCGCACGTGGGCGTGCTCGCACCCTTCTGTAGGCAGCAAGACAAAGGATGAGTAGAGGGGATGTGAGTAACATGTTTCTAAATAACGGGTAAACTGACAGTGTGGTTTTCTATTGTAACAGCGACAACATCGCTTATCTGTACTTTGTTTTCATTCGGCGTTTTTGTAGTGCGTTTGCGGTATGAGTGATATTGTGGAGACTAAAGGCACGCGGTCAAATCAACATTTACGTAACCCGTACGATGCGAATTATAAATTAATTGTGATTCAAAATGTTGAAAAAACGTGCAATCGCGAAGCCGCAAGGAAATTCGATATTGATGAATCCTGTATTCGACAAGGAGAAAACAGAAGGAACGACTTTTACATGCAAATACTGCGCGACGAGCATTCACGGGACCTCAAGTTGGGCGTTTTGTAGCAGTAGAGTCCAGCATCTGTGAATACGTACGGCTTTTAAGAAGGCAAGGACTCCCTGTCATTAGACATGTTTAAAATTAAAAGCTTTAGAAATCGCAGAATTAAAAGTCTCCGGTTTCAAAGCCAGCTTCGGGTGTATAAGACGAATGATGCGGCGAAATGGATTTGCGCTTAAATGACGTACATCACTCGCGCTAAAACTACCGAGTGACTACGAAGAAAAACTCCTACAGTATCAGCGGTTTGTCATTCATTTATGCAAGAAGTATAATTATTCACTTGAACACATGGGAAATGCCGATGAAACGCCCGTATTTTTATTTTTTATTTACGTATATTTACGGTGGACCAAAAGGGAACCAAATCTGATTACGGGAAATGAAAAATTACGTGCCACTATATACTTGTGCTTGTTGTATTAGCCGATGGACGAATATTTCACAATAAAATTAAATTTCCATTAATATTTACGTACATTAATAATTGCAGGTGTGCATTACTTATAAACGTTTTGCGTGCGAACTTAACTTGAAAACATTGATGGTGAAAGATTGTTGTTTATGTGAATTTAGTTATCCATTTTGTAAGTACAATCAATATAAATTTCCATTAATATTCAGGTAGTTTTAATATTTATTTTTACAGCACTTTACCTATACTGTAGTATGAATTTCTATAAAATATTCTATAATTCGGATTTTTCTCTAATTCGGACTAGGCTTCGCCCCATATAATCCGAATTAGAGAGGTTTTACTGTATATACATACTGAAACTGTAACTAATAATCACACATTTGCTATGCAGTTTAAATACTAATTCACACGAACCGACATTTCGTCAGAAGACGTACTGATTAATTCTCTCTCTCTCTCTCTCTCTCTCTCTCTCTCTCTCTCTCTCTCTCTCTCTCTCTCTCTCTCTCTCTCTCTCTCTCTCTCTCTCTCTCTCTCTCTCACACACACACACACACGTATCATTGGTGTAGCCTATCTACAATGAATATTTCTTTCTGAAGTTAGTGTCTGTATACGTAACAAAAGTTATATAGGTCTATACAAAATCCAAGTGAACGTCTCCAACGATTTCAGGCGCAGCAGGGATTAGATTCAGAAATGATTTACCGCAAAGCACGTTAATTTAGAAATGTCAGACTAATACACGTCAGTGAAGCCACTGCTGACCTGTCGACGAACATCACAGGTGGCGTTCAACATCAATATCCAATATTTCACATCCGTTAACTAAGCCAGTAGAGTATAGCGGCTTACAATTATACCGCGAGTAAACATATGCCCAAACATAGTGAGAAAATTAAATGTTCCCGCAGTAGGCGTAAGTAGGCCCGGATAACTCATGGTAGCCAGCTTCTCCTTCAGTACTACAGTCCAGCGTGAGCCCTGGCTTCCAACACCAATCTTCTCCACTGTCTCCTATCATTGTCCTCTCAGTGTAACACCTCACATCCTTTCTTCTGAGATCTAGCACATCATCCGACCATCTTGTCCTAGGTCGGATCCTCTTTCTGCTTTTATATACTTGCGGGCTCAAGATTTTCTTTGGCATACGCTGATCATCCATCCGCTCTATGTGACCTAGCCATTGTATTCGTTGAGCCTTTACGAATCTTACAATGCCCTCATGCTTCAATGGCTCATCTATCTCCTGGTTATTTTTTATTCTCCATTCGTCAACTGGGCCATAAACACGTCTTACAACCTTTCTTTCAAACCTTCTTAGTGTTACTTGTTCATTTCTTCTCAGTGTCCATGTCTCGCCTCCATAAGTACAACCGGTCTGATACGTGTCTTACATATTTTTATTTTTGTGTTGCGACTAATGAGTTTGCTTCTCAATAGTCTGCTATTTAATAATATGCCCTATTTCCTATTTATATCCTGTCATGTATTGTCGTATTTATGAACTCAACATTATCTATCATGTTACCCAGGACTTATCCTGACATTATCTTAACTTATTAACTGCATCAAATGAATTATCCTCTATGGATAAATTATATAGCTTTCTTCTCCTTTCTGATGCAAAAATCTGCACGTATTTAATATTTTTCTTAAGGCTTTCACGGCCGATGTCAGTTGTATTTGAAGTATTTACCGTGGTCCAGGCCGTGAAGTATTTGTTTGGTCGTGGTCCAGGTTTACAAACAAACCAAACGTTTTAACAGCACCACTGGCTGCCATCTTGAGTGGAATAAGTGTCTACCCAATGCGGGATGTTAAACGTCAGGCTCACAGTACTGTGGTGAAGGCTCAAACTTGGGAGCGGTCAGGAAGGAGAGAAGGAAAGTTTTATTTCGGTGAACTCTGGGCTGAGGACTGATGTTTTTATTTTTATTTTTTAAAAGAGGATGGATTTATGGCGGGCATCAAGAAGCGCCCAAAGGCGCTTGACCCGAATAGGCGGCAGTGGTGGTTCTGACGCACTGATGGTTCGTAGGTATGGGAAGGTGGAGATCGAGGCTCTAACAAAGAGAGTTAGAGCCAGCGACCGGACAAAGGCAGACAAGGTAGGAACACGGAGACCCCTTCGAATCACGTCGTTCCTTACAAACCAGGGGGACCCCGACAAGGATCGGAGGGTTCGGGACTGGAAAGGTTCCAACCTACATCTGTTGGTGGTTGACAAAAGAGACCACCATGCGGGAGCCGCATATGTCAGTACTGACCTGAGAAAGAGCAGATAGATGGTCAAATTCGTGCGCATGGCCAGGCGGCTGCGACACGAGAGAAATGGAGATAATTTGGCTCGGACGCCGCGAGGGTTTCCGACACGTGGGCGTTGAAGCAAAGGCGCCGATCGAGCCGAATGCCTAAATACTTCACCGACTCTTTGTAGGCGATGGGCCTTCCTTCCAGGGAGAGGGGCTGGCATCGGGAGATGGACTTATGCGTGAAACAGAGCGCCTCGGATTTCTGCGTATTGATCGTCACCCGCCATTTCCGTAGCCAGTCCGGAAGCTGGTTCAACTGACGCTGCAGCTTTATACTCGCAAAGCGCGGGGACAGGGAGCTGCAGTGATACATAGCATCGTCAGTGAACAAAGACAACGTGACTCCGGCCAAAACAGGCAGGTTGTTCGTGTACACAAGGTACAGAACGGGCCCGAGGACAGATCCCTGAGGTACGCCGGCGGCGACGGGTCGAACTGTCGACGCTAACCCAGAAGGTACGGTCGCTAAGATACGACCGGAGGAAAAACACTATGGACGATGGTATAGGGGAATGGGCGAGTTTAAAGAGAAGACCTTCGTGCCAGACTTTGTCGAAGGCCTTGGTCACGTCCAACAGTACGGCGGCCGTAGCCTCTCGCCTGTTGGTGGCGTCTGACAAGTGCGTAATAACGCGAACCAATTGAAGTGTGGTCGAGTGCTGTCTGTAAAACCCGAACTATTCCCTGCGGATGAAACCATTTAGCAGCGGCGAGATGCGAGCCAACAAGAGACGCTCGAACACCTTCGAGATGACTGGCAAGAGAGAGATTGGTCGATAGCTTGTAGGAAGCATACGCGGCTTGCGAGGCTTTAGAATCATTACTATGTTGGCTGTTTTCCACAGGCAGGGAAAGTATTGTAGCCGGAGACAGGAGTTAAACAGCTCAAGAACGAGGCAACGCCTGAGGCCGGTAGATTTTGTACTGTAGCGGCCCCGATCAGGTCAGGACTGGGGGCGCGACGGCGATTCAGTCGGCAGATAGATGAAACGAGTTCATCCCTGTTGAACGGGAGGGCTGGGACATCGGGAGGTCGAGAAAAATGTCCAGATAGGAAGTCTGCCGAGTGGACAGGGTCCGAGATGCCTTGGTGAACAGTAAATTTTGCCTCCATGCAGTCGGCGAAGACCTCGGCCTTGCCTTCTGCCGAAGACACAACCCCGTTCGGAGTTTCAAGCGGGTTGCGAGTTCCCTTCTCGCGGGTCAATCTACTCGCCGGTCACCAAACGGAGGCGTGGTCGACTTCAAGAGACTCAAGATATGAGTCCCATCGATCAGAGGTTACGTCCCGCAGTAGCTGTTGGACGTAAAGAGACTGGGCCTGAAAGCGTCGTTTGACGCCGGGATCACGGGTGCGTTGCCACCTTGGGCGGAGCTTGCGCCGTAGCCAGATGGCGTGGAGAGCCGTCATGGTAGGAGCGCCAATTGACTCTACTAACAATCTGAGCGGGAGGTCGGGGTGAAGCCGACATCTCACGGGGAGTTATAAAAAGGGGATTGTGATCGGACGAGACCTGGATGTGGTGGGTCACGTCCTTGGCAATGACAGTGTCATTGACGTCCGGCCGATGACCGGAAAAGGGGGAGTGGGTAGGGTCTTTTGGGCCGATGACTTGAAGTACCGGGTCGTCAGAGACGAACTGGTACAGAGATTTTCCGTAGGCGGTGGCTACTCTGCTGTTCCAAGAGGGATGCTTGGCATTTAAGTCGCCGGCTACAATGGATGGTAGGGGGTGGTCGAGGAGAGCGTCCCACTTCTCGGGCTGTGGAGGTGTCCGCAGGCCAGGCCGGAGATACGCCGCAACAACGCGCAACTCCGATCCGTCTGCTTCAATCGCCGCCGCACAACCTTCAACAAGACATGTGTCTAAAGGGGGTAGTGGCGAATGGGATATCCGCCTGTGGACTAAGACAGCTGTGCCCCCGAGGGGGGCAGAGAGGCCGCTGGAGACGATCCTGACGAAAACAGATGTAAGATGGCATGTTGAAGGTATAGTAGCGAGGCAGACGAGTCTCGCAAAGGAGAACGACATCAGGGTCGTACTCCGTTACGAAAGTCATCAGTTCAGATCGTCGTGGGACTACCCCTTGGGCATTCCACGCAACTAGCCTAAGACTCCTAGGCATTCAAAGGAAGGAGGGGAAAAGGGTAGACAGGGATAGAAACACCAGAGCGATAACCGTGGTTGTATCAGGAGCAGACCTGATGTTGGCGACCAAGGTTTTAGCCCAGGCAGTCAGGGGGTCAACCGGAAGATTCCCGAGATTCCGGAAGACGGGCCCGACTGGCCTCGGCCGGTGTCGTATATGGCGCAGGCCTCGGGGACGGTCGTGTGGTCTGCTCAGGTGGAAACGTAGGATGATGTCTGGGGGCGGGCGGCGCCCGCTGAGGCTTTACAGGCAAGGCTTGTGGAACTTGTCGCTGACGGCGACGAGTGCGGCTATTTTTTGTGCTCCGAGGGGCGGAAGGCGGGGAAGATGTAGCGGTCACAGCCGGGTAAGAAGGACCGGGCGCTCCGGCAGGCGCCGGAACAGAGATTGCTGCAGGCGGCGTCGAAACGACGACTGCAGGCGGAACAGAGGCCCTGGGACCAGCCGGAGGCGCTGCCGGGGCCTGAGATGATGTGCTCCCGAGAGAGGGGGAAGTCCTCTCTCCGATTTGGAGGGGGACCTGCAAGACGGCCTGCCTGCGCCCCAGGGCGAGCAGGAGTGCGCTGCAGCTTCATGGGAGATACAAAGTCTCTACATCCTCTGTAGCTGGCCGGCTGGTCCCCGCCGCAATTGCAGCAAATCGCCGTGAACCCTGTCGTAGGCTTATCACACCCACGATAAGGCTCGGCACACCGCAGGGTGGTTGCAGAACAGGCTGGAGTGACCAAACCTCTGGCAGTTGAAACACTGCGAGGGGCCTGGTCGCGTTTCGAATGTGCGGACTTGCACCCTAAGGTGCAGGAAGTTCTGGAGGCCATAGAACTCCTCGAATTGCCTGCTTTAAGAAGTTTCACCATAAAACTGTTAACAGGACGGCGATCTTCCCCCTTACCAACATGCAGTACACTTACCGCCGTCGGCGAAAAGCCTAGAGCTACAAGCTCCTGCCTGACGGAGTTGGGAGCGGTCCAGGAAGGATGCCCGGAGATTACAATTTTAATTTCATTCTCAGAAGGTAGCACAAAAGTATGGAAAGAAATCTTCCTTTCGGTGAGGAAAGCATGTACCGATCGGAAGTCCGGGCGGTAGTGGCCGCAATTCTAAGCGAGACGCCTTGGCACCTGGCCTCGAGTTTGGCCGAAGGAAGGAGGTTCTGTAGGGAAAGAAGAATTTTTCTATAGTTTTGATTGTCTGGAATAACAACGGTGGAATGTCAGGTGTAGACACAGTTTTGGATGGAGGCTGAGTCGGACGATTGCCGTTGTTACCTTGAACTAAACCCCTATGTATAGGAGGGGCCACAGGCGGGGTAGCAGCCAATTTTCGCATGCGTTTGGCAGACCTGCCCTCCACAAGCGTCTCCCATCGCCTCACTACACATTGAAGGACTGTCACAATCACTTTCACTTTCACTACGAGGAGCGGTACCGCAGGTTTCCATTAAGGTCACCAGCGGCGCCGGCAAAGGAACAGGCGTTGCGTTCGACGCCATTTCGGGCGACCAAAATGAACGTCGACGACGCAAATAGATCTGGGAAAGGGTGACTTTCAGCAGCACCGAAACACTACACAGACAGACAAAGTATACGAACACCAGACGCGCACTGCCACGAATCACAAAAACACTCGCGCACGGCGCCATACACCGATGAAACTGTAGTAAACTGACGATGTAGAAGACTGAAGGTGATGATGATGATGCAATTGACTGTTAAAATCACAATCGCAAATGCGAGTCTGAGTAACACAGCCTACCCGGGCAACAGCTCTAGGTAGACTCCTATGAATTGCTGTTTACTGTGTCGCTATTTATAGTGCCAACCGACCGATAACAAGAGTACAGTGATTGGACTTTGAAAACAGTAAACAATGTATGTGAACTATTGCCAACAAAGTGCGAAAACAACTTTTTGAACTACTCTCAACAAACAAACAGTGAATCCAATATTGCCAATACTGTGCTATCGTATGAATTATGTAGGCGTATATAACCGTAGCGTGCTCAGAGCGCCCGTGCTCTGAGCGCCAACGATGAAATCGTGCTCTGAGCGCCGATACTGATAAACCCGTGTTCTGTGCGCCGACCTTATCTATGCATCATTAGACACCTGGCTGCATATCTGTAGTTGGCCGTTGTTCGCCAACTTCGTAGTCAACACTAGTGGTCCAACGAAAATTTGTACAAGTCATTACTAAAACCATTATCACAGCACTAGTAAGGTCCCAGAACAAAATACATTTATTATTAAGTTAGTTAATTCCAATATTGGACAATTATTCATATTAACAGAAAAATTACGAAAACCCAACTATTCTACCATTTTATTAGTAACATAACTGTAGAGCAGACAATCAAAAAATAAATACTAAACGTTTTGGACTATTGCGTTAGTTTTTAGTTAAATTTGCAACCATAATACTTAAATGACAAATAATTTAGTCATACTACAGTGTCACAACGATTGCCAAACTACAACTAAGGAAAGGTGCAAGTAACAAGCTCATTTACGAATCATATGGTCAGCAAATTTAAGGTACGCGGCTATCTAAGCCGTATAGACGACCATACTAGCAAGTTTTGCGCTCTTATCAACCCGTTTCCGTTGTACATCCCGTGTTTACGCACATATACAGCTCAGGTCTCCATCTCATAATCGTATTCTCCTTTATTATTTAGAGTTATGTTTAACCAAATTCTTTTATTTCTTCTCAAATGTTTTCGTCCCAACCAAATGAGAAATTCTGAGATAATAAAGAGGATTATTCGCTAAAGATGCATGTGCAGAGGCACTATTACAGGCATAATAAAAAATTTCAAAGTGAAATTTGCAGACTTCTGAAAAAAGTAAAGGAATAAGATAATAATATTTATCAATTCCTTTAAACAGCAGTAGACCTTAAGTATTCAACTACTTTTAAGACTTCTGCGGATATAAGTTATTTTATTTCTCTTTGATTGGCGCGCGCGCGCACGCACACATACGCACACACATACACACAAACTCGTGTGTATACGAGTATAGAGTCGGTTTTAGTATGTGTAGATGCGTGAAGCAGATGTATTCGTATAGGCCCACCTGGCTGCTAAAACGTAAAGAACTCTACATGAATATTATCTGTACCTACGATATGTGGAATATGCGTAATTGTGATTTGAGTGTGTTGGAGGGGGGAATCTTTATGTGTTTTTGATAGGGGGGAAGAGAGAGAGAGTGAGAGAGTGTGTGAATGTCGACGTCTGCATAATTTAACAGTAGACTATATTACTCTGTATAGACGATGTACTCGGTAAATATTATTTTACAACAATATAAATAATAAGTAATAACCATTGTCACATGATTGATTTGTTTACCATAATTTTGTGTTTGTAATATCAGTAGTTCTGTTATTTTGTACATAATTCTCTAATTTATGGTTAAGCGTGTTCAGTGCTAGTAGTAGTAATATACGTTATTGAACATCTTACAATCTGCATTCAGCTATAACATATTTTTAGACATGTATTGCTATTTGCACCAATTCCAATTAACATTCAATGATTACTGCATCTATAATTATTTACAAACGTAATTAAGGGATTATTATATTATCAATAATTAAAATTGTAATACTATATTAATTAGGTTTTGGAATATTGTAATTATGTCTATCTATTTAAGTAAAATAATGTGTAAGAAGTGTTATTGTTTGGCGATGTAAAACAAAACTGTCTTAGCCCCCCCCCACCCACACACACACACACACACACACACAGGTATAAACTCTCTGCGTAAGCGTAAAATATGAAAGACGCGGATTGACAACTGCAACGTGTTTAAAACTAATCGAATATGTGTCATTATTAATTACTCATACCTACTTTGAAACTAACTGATACTAGACAATATTATGACTGTCTACAACTGTAAGGTGCCTACAATACACACTCTATTTATAAACACAAACCAGAAGACATTTGTACAGCGTCCTTTTGACCTGTAAAGGTAATTAAAAGAACATATGTTTAAAAGGCAGTAGGGTGTTCTGGTTGGTAGTTATGTTATGTGTTTGATTTTTCTCTATTGTCCGTACACAGGTTCTAATGATGACAATAAATATTGTCGAAACGTCGATACAAACAATGTAAAATTTGTGTAATATTTATTGACCGATCCTCACTTTCCATTGTTAATATTTATTGACCGACGGTCACCACTAAAATTAAGAATTTTATTATTATTTTTATTTAGTATTTTTAATATTATTTAATAATTATAAATCACACTTAACTACAGAGATCTGTGTGTGTGTGTGTTTTGTGTTTGTACCAGTCAATGAGAAATAAAATAACTTACATCCGCCGAAGTTGAGTATTTCAGGTCTACTGCTGTTTAACGGTAAAGGGTGAATATTGCCTTACACATTTTTCAGAAGCCTGCAACTTTCATTTTGAAAATTTTTATTATGCATGTATTGGTGCCTTTGGACATCGATCATTAGCGAACAATCCTACTTATTATTTCAGGATTTCTCATTTGGTTGGGACGAACAAATCTGAGGAGACAATAAAAAAAAGTGATTAAATACAACTGTAATTAAGAAATTGAAAATACAATTATGAGACAGAGAGCTGAGCTTTGTATATGCGTAAACACAGGATGTGCAATGTAAGCGATTGATAAGGAAGGCAAAACTCACTTGTATGGTTATCTACCCGCATACCTTAAATCCGCTGACCATACGATTCGTAGATGAACTTGTTATTCGCACCTTGTTAGTTGTGGTTTGACAATCGTTGTGACACAGTAGTATTAAAAACGTGAATTTTGATCTAGATGGAGTCTACTTTTTCACGAGGAATATCAGTACCGGGTTCAAATGAGTATATTACATTCTGAGCGTGTCAAGGGTACATGAAAACAAAAAACTAATTTTAGAAGCACCAAGGGCCGAAAATAGAACTCAAAATTTAAAAAATTATAAAAGTTTATTTGGGGTTAAAGTTATGAGGAATTTTAGTTAAAATACAAAATCCGTATCTGTAGTCTGTACTTTCAATTTGTAGTACTTAATTTGACAGAATTAGCATGTCTCAACACTCGTTTTGAATCGCTTTCAAAACGATTTGTGAACTAAGTCTCAAAAACCTCATATTTTGTTATCAGTTACAAGTATCTGTGAATAATGTTAGAGGTAGACCTATAGATATCTATAGAAACATACATAAACTGAAAATATATGACTAAATTATTTGTCATTGAGGTATTGTGGTTAAAAATTTAACTAAAAATCTAATACAGAAGTTCGGAAATTTTATTATTTATCTTATAATTGTCTGCTTTAAATTGTTATGTTACTAATAAAATAATAGCGTAGTTGCGTTTTCATAATTTTTCTGATAATATAAGAAACTTTCTAATATTGAAATTTAACTAACTTAATAATAAACGTATTTCGTTCAGAACAGTTAGATAGTTCTGCAGCTCCGGGAGTTTACTAGTGGTATAATAACTTAATTCGTTTTACCAATGAATTGTACATAGAACCGCTAATGTTGACTACGGAGTTGAAGAAGAACGGACAGATATGCAACCACGTGTTACCGCGTCTAATTATGGACAGATAAACTCGGCGCACAGAACACGGGCTTATCAGTATCGGCGCTTAGAGCACGGGCGCTCTGAGCACGTAGCCATATGTTGTGTAAACGTGACTGATAACGAGTTATCGGTAAACAAGTTATTTACTTGATCTCTTGATCTCGTATTTACGCGTACTGGCAACGTGACTACATTAACTGATAGTACGTTCCTGATCCTGAGTGTATATAAAGCGATTCAGAATTTCGATTTAGTAAGTCAGCGTGTGCTTCATTGTGACCAGATACTTATAACAGAGAAATTCAAGTAAGAAATCAGTTATTGAAAATAATATATATTAAACACTGGATAATTTTTTAATCAGATAATCATTAAATAAAGTATATTTTTAAAATCGTTGTGTCCTAAAATATTTATTTTTATAAGATTACTAATTTTTTTTGTTCACAATAATAGCAATTTAATTGCAGATAAATACTTTTTATACTCATAATTTATTTAATTGCAACTAAATACTTTTTATACTCAATTTTTTTATACAGAAATAAATCATAATTTCAAATAACCACTTTCAATATAGCCTAATGCTTTTGATCAGGTTACATAGTAAATAGAATATTTAATTCATTATTGTTATTTTTTCTGTTTTAAGTAAGGGATGCAGTGTGTGCAGAGTGCATATCTTTGGAATAAGTGATTAAACTTTTATATTTTATTGGATTGACAACATGTTAATATAATTTTGTGAATAAGACGAACTTTCAAAAAATTATATTAATTTATTTTATGCATATAAAAATATACATTTTTCAACTTTATTAATCATTAAACGTTTTGTATCCTATTCGGTTATCATTGTGTATTTTTATTTGTGAATATGTTGTAATTTTCAAAAATTGACCAAATAACGAGATTACTAATTTATATAGTAATTACTAACATATCAGTGTAGGCCTATAATATACATTTTTTCAACTAGTACTTTAATTAATCTTTAAACGTTTTGTGTCCTATTTGGTTATCATTGTGTATTTTTATTTGTGAATATGTTGTAATTACTAACACCGGTATATATTTTGTATTATTACAATGTTCTAATAAGTTTTTGCAATGAAGTATTGAAAATAAAAATAAATGAAATATTACTTTTTTAACTTTTATTTTTAACTGGGTTACAACCCTGACGAGTTGAAGGATCGTCGAATGCCCCTTGCGAAAGACGAACCGCTCCTGCCGAATAAAATTATCCAGCAAGTGTGCAATGCGACCACGAAGGAGTCGCTCGAGTACCTTCGAGATGACTGGCAGGAGAGGGATGGGTCGATGATTTTCGGGTCTTGTACGCAGCTTGCGAGCTTTCGGGATCATCATGCTCTTGCCTCGTTTCCAAGGGCTGGGAAAGTAATGGAGCCGAAGACATTCATTGAACAGCTCGTGGACGAGCGAAACGAGATTTGGCGGGGCATTGTGCAAGGCCGCTGCTCCGATACGATCCTCGCCGGGTGCCCGCTTAGGGCGAAGTCGACGAATCGCCGATTCAGCATCAGCTCGATCGAACGGGAGTATGGGGTCAGAGGGAGGGCGTGAAAACCAACCAGATAGGAAGTCCGTGACCATAGCCGAATGGCCAGGATCACAGACGCCTCTATGAACAGTGAACTGTTCCTCCATGAAGTCGGCGAAAACATCAGCCAACAGTGAACCGTTCCTCTATGGAATCGGCGAAGACCTCAGCCTTGCCGTCTGCGGAGTATACAGGACCGTTTGGTGATTGTAGAGGGTGGCGGGTCCTCTTTTCGCTGGTAAGTCTACTCGCAGCTTGCCAAACAGACTCGGGTCAGACTTCAAGAGACTCGAGATAAGCTGCTTGACGAGGCAGATTGGGCGTTAAACCTTCGTTTAACTGCAGGATCCCGGGTTTGTTGCCACCTCCGGCGGAGCTCGCGCCGTTTCCGGATGGCTAGAAGCACCTCTTCAGGTAAGTGAGATCGACGATTGATCTCAGGGACTTCGTAGGTATGTTTGTCCATAGCGGACGTGACGATTTCCTGGAGATGAGTGGCCAGGCGGTCCACATCGTCTGTGCAGGCAATGGTGGCCGGGGGGTCAGATGGTACTGTTCGTTTAAGTTCATCGTGATAGGATCACCAATTGACTCTCCTGGCACGACGAGGGGGTTGGAGAGGTGTGTCCAACGTAGGTCGAACAGTGATGAGTACCGGGTCGTGATCTGACGAGAGGTCTGACACGGCGTCGATAGTGATAGGGCAGCTCAGGTCCTTGACAACCGTTATGTCAAGTACATCGAGTAGTCCCCTATGATGGGGGACGTAGGTCGGTGAGGTAGGACCTAGAACGTTCACCTGAGGATGACGTTGAGCGTAGCTATAGAGCGAGCGGCCATACGGGTTGCTAACACGGCTGTTACACAGGGGATACTTACAATTAAAGTCTCCGGCTGCCATGGTCGGGAGTGGGTACCCTAAGAGGGCGTCCCATTCCTCTGCAGGCGGAGGCCCGCCACGTCCAGGGGGGAGGTAGACTGGAGCCAGTCGAACGTCGCGACCTCCAACACTTAGGGCCACCGCCGTGACCTCGAGACGACGAGTCGTCGGAGGCGGTGGGCGATGCGGCTGTGGACCAGAACAGCTGTGCCGCCACTGGCGTTCAGCATATTCACAAATATGACCGGCAGGCCGGTCAGTGCGGTACCTAGTGTGTGCTGGAAGCTGGAATGAGAGTGCGGGAGTTGGATGTGTCTCTGATAGAACTATGGTTGAGTTTGTATTAAGGTGTGAGAGAAGGTATGCGCGGTGGGTGGGGGTACCCACTCGTGGCGTGTGAGAGTCAGTGTGGAATGAGACGTTGTGTGGTGTAGTGCATAATACAGTCCACTCAATCTTATTACGACTACAGTTTTGATTATCTCCTGCATCAAACATTGGTCCTACGGACTGGATCACGAATCGTACATTTTATTGTGCAACTGTGGTGAGCGTGCTTAACTGTTATTTAAATAATTCAAGAAATTAAAACGGTGCAGTGTGTGAAGTGCAAAACGGATTGTAGTGAACAGCAGGGGTGCCCACAGGGGGGGGGGATCATAGCGCAAGTTGCGCATTGAGAATTTTTGGGGGGGATTTTTTCAAGAATAACATTTTAAATCCAACATTGATGGAAATTTTTACCGTGTTTGTGCAACAAACTAAGCTACTGTATTAGTAAAAAACTAAAGCAACTGCATATCTTTATGATTGTTTTAACGAATTGGCGGCATAAATGTCTCTACCAGTACAACTGGTAGTAAATTTTGTTTTGGAATTTGAAAAACTGACCCTGGCAGCCTGCAGCAACATCCTGTCAATGAGTCAGAGGGTCCGTGAATAATAAATCGTGAATGTAAAAATGTGTGCGTGTGCTAAGCTTGTAGACCGGCGGGCAGTGGTGTAAAGGGGGCGGGTCCTCAGTTCTCAGAAAATGAGGAGGTAAAGGAAGGAAATTTACAAAGTGAGAAACATAGTATGATGGACCAATGGATAATGAGAGGATTCATTAGACCATTCAGGTGTGTGCTTAACTTTTCGGCTCTACCTAATCTGACAGTGATGTACCGAATATTGTTATCTCTTGCCGTGACCAGCTGCTCTGCAGAGAGAACGATGAGCCGTTTGAAAATAGTGAAAAATCGGCTTCGGAACAGTATGGGAGACTCTTGGCTGTCAAGTTTGTTGATTCTATCCTGTGAAAACAACGTACTGAGCCAGATCAAAACAAAGAAATCATTAACAAATTTGCAACCACAAGTGTCCAAAGAAAAAAGCTGCTTTTGTACAAGACATTTAAACAAGGTGATAACTAATGTAAATGTATATTTTTGCACAAACATATTTTTCCTATCATAATTTAAACTACATTGTACGTCGTTTTAGCGTCATTTCATTGTATTGGTTTTAATAGTAGAATTATTTAAAATGTATTTTTAGTTTAGCAACACGTTTGTTAAATACTATTTGCTAAGTACAATATTTGCTTGGTTTTTAATTACTCCAATACCCTTTGAATCTAGGCTGTTTTGTTCAAAGTAATGACATACAAAACTTCTAAACAATATTATTAGGACTAACAATAAAATTCTGTAAGCTTAAACTGGGTCATCCACGTTCCAATATGACTAATATGTTTTAAAATATATCTCTCAAATGTCTTTGCTTCTCATCCACACCCACACCAGTGTAGCGCCCGACTTTTTTAACTAAAATAATTTGTATAGGCTTATTGAAAAACCCCCGAGATTTAGGTCTAAAATATACCTAAAACTCGAGTTTTGAAGTCTTAATTTTCAAATTTTCCCCTTTTACTGGGGGGGGGGGGTATTCCATACTCCCCAGACCCCCGGAACGGCTTGCACCCCCTGGTCATTATTAGTGGGGGACTTTTCAATTAGGGGGAGTGCTGAGATTTTTGGGGGGATTTGCGCATTGGGCCTTGGGGGGGATGGGCACCCCCTGCTGAACAGTGCATTACAGTCAACTTGGTATGTGGTGGCCTTGAGCTCAACGTTGTACGTAGTGACGCAATACGCAATTACGACTTCAACTGTCAAGACAACGCTGTGACCTTGCTACCAGTCGCCAAACACGCAAAAAGAATTCAACACCCAGATAAGTGTAACAGCATTTATTCTGTCTCTTATCTCTTGTGTTACTTGCAATGTTAATTACTAGCCTATGTATGAATACCTTCCATTCATCCAGCTGTCAACAGTTTCACTTGAGAACAACAACCTATCAATATTTGCATGCCTCTATTCAATTCAATCTAATCATTTAACCATTAAGACTAAAATGACTAGTGATAATATGGAAGCGCTTGAATTAAAGGTGTTAACTGTAAAAAGAAGTGTACTTAAGGGACAGTTGACTAGGTTCAGTAACTATCTCAAAGACCCATCAGACATTAATCAGTTAAAACTTAGGTTAGTGAAATTCGAACAATTAAGATTATTGCCTGAATTTGAAAAAATACAAACTAAAATTGATGTCATAAATCAGTCGGACGAACAGAGTGAAGAATGGTCAACCTTTGAGAATAATTATTTCAAATTATTGTCAGAGGCTCAAGCGATAATTCAAAGTGTTACCGATAGTAAAGTAGACAACAAACCAAATTTAGCAGAAATCAATCCAAGCTGGACGCCAATTACACTGCCGGCTATTAAGCTACCTACATTTTCTGGTGAATATGATGAATGGTCATTACTTCATGACACATTCCTGTCCCTTATTCATAATAATCCGAACCTTGACAAATTGCCAAAAATTCATTATCTCAAATTGTCGTTGAAAGACAAAGCAGCTAGCATTCTACAGTCGCTTGAAGGTTCAGGAGAAAATTACAAAATCGGTTGGGATTTATTAGTGGAGCGATTGCAAAATAAGAGATACTTAATTAACAAACATGTTTCGGCCATTATCAAGTTGAACAAGTCAGACAAGGGATCAGCTTCCTACTTGAGACAACTATTAGATGACCTTCAAAAACACTTAGGCTACGTGCTCTTCATGCCCTGGGTCAACCAACAGATCAATGGGACACCTTAATAATCCACATAATTATTAATAGCTTGGATACCAACACGCATCGTAAATGGGAATCGGAATTTAAATCTGATGAGGTGCCAGCGTTATCAGACTTAATTAAATTTCTACAAAAAAATGTCGTCTTAGAGGCAGTAGGGACAAAACCATCGCAATGGCCTAGACACCCCTCTCTTCACACAGAGAAATTTCAGTCCAGGAAAAAATTGACAATCAAGAGTAATACATTTTCATCCAATCAGGTTGTGTCAGCTAAGAGCTGTTCATTGTGCAACAAATTTCATCCTATTTACCTTTGTGACAAATTCAAGTCTCTTTCTATTGCTGACAGGGAAGGTGAAGTACGAAAGTTAGGATTGTGTTTTAATTGCCTTTCATCCAGTGATCATAAAACTTCTAACTGTGGTGCAGGTTCATGCAAACTCTGCGGTAAACGTCACAATACTCTTGACTCGTGTTGAATCCAACCCTTCAGGTTATAAGGATGAAGGTGATCGTCAGAAAACATCTGTCACGTCCACTGCACATACCTCCTACAAAGGAGCTGTTTCATCCATTTTGTTGTCTACAGCCGTAGTAACTATTCAGGGCAATAGAGGAGGTCCACAGTTGTGTAGAGTGTTGTTAGATTCAGGATCTCAGTCGAATTTCATTACAAATAAGACAGTAAAGAAATTAGGCTTACCCACAAGGACCATTTCTAGTGAAGTGAGTGGAATAGGGCAGTCTATAACAAACCCGACAAGAATTGTTCAGTGTATAATCAAATCCAGATTTAATTCATTCTCGACTGCCATTGATTGCCTAGTCTTAAGTTCTATCACTCAACAATTATCTACAATATCCATTGAGAGATCAAGCCTAGACATTCCTCCAAACCTTCAGTTGGCTGATCCTCAGTTCAGTCAACCTGGTGACATCGACCTATTAATAGGAGCAGAATTATTCTTTGATTTACTATGAGAAGGCAGATTTAAAATTTGTGATTCTACACCCACCTTACAAAACAGTATTTGGCTGGATTATTTCTGGCAAGATAAAGGTGAATCAGAAGGCGAATTCAACTTCTTTATGTCATTTGTCAACACATCATTATATCAACAAAATCGTGCAACGATTCTGGGATCTTGAAGATCACAATGGCGAGAAACAATATACTGGAAATGATAAATTTTGCGAAGATTTATTCATGCAAACAACGACCAGAGATGAACATGGAAGATACTGTGTTCAACTACCATTGAAGGGAGAAGTCAGTGAATTGGGTGAATATAGGACATAGCATTACGAAGATTTTTATTGGTGGAGAAACGGTTGTTAAGTAATCCAGACTTACAGCGACAGTATGTAAATTTCATGAGAGAATACGAAGAGTTAGGTCACATGAGGAAAATAACATCAACTGAGGCTGAACAGTCAAAGGCATACTATATTCCTCATCATGCGGTATTAAGAAAAAACTCAACAACAACCAAATTGAGAGTAGTGTTTGACGCCTCATCAAAAACAGGTTCGGGTGTTTCTCTAAACGACATATCAGTTGTGGGACCACAAGGTGCAATCAGATTTAATCAGCATTCTTATCAGATTCAGAACACATACATTTGTAATGATAACTGATGTTGAAAAAGTGTATCGTCAGATTAACATACACCCAACACAAAAAATCTTCAATTAATATTGTGGAGAGACACCCCCTGATAATCCAGTTAAAACATACAAGTTGTCAACAGTAACATATGGGAACGCAAGTGCTCCATATTTGGCAACCAGAACATTGAAGCAGCTTGCTCTCGATGAAAAACGCCATTTACCGGGAGCATCGAGAGTCATCATGGAAGATTGTTATGTAGATGACGTCCTCACAGGGGTCGAAACAATTGAAGAAGGCATCCAATTACAACAGGACGTAACTGAGATAACGCGCCGAGGTGGATTTCACTTAAGAAAATCGGGCGCAAATAATCCAGACATATTATCAAATGTACCACGAGACGACATCCTGCACGATTGCATTGAAATCGATGAAGAAACAACAGTGAAAACACTTGGCCTTATGTGGAACCCTAAACAAGACACTTTTCAATTTTCCATCAATAAAGGTAAAATGACTGATCTGCAACCAACTAAACGCACAATATTATCTGCTATAGGAAGGATTTTTGATCCTCTTGGACTTATAGGTCCGGTAATTTTACTAGCTAAATTGATCATGCAACGGCTGTGGTCATGTAAAATTGGGTGGGATGACGCAGTCCCTGATGAAATAAGTGGTAAGTGGAATCAGTTTCAAGAATCTTTACATCTACTAGCAGACATTCGTGTCCCTAGAGCCATTTTGACCAACAGACGAAACGCTCCAAAGATAGAAATTCATGGCTTTTCTGACGCATCAGAGTCGGCCTATGGTGCCTGCCTCTATCTAAAAACCATCGACACTGACGGACACATTACGGTAAATTTAATCACGTCGAAATCACGTGTCGCGCCTCTGAAGAGAATATCTCTTCCCAGACTTGAGTTATGTGGAGCCTTACTATTGTCAGAACTGTGTACATCAACGCTAGATGCTCTACACCTCCAGATTAACTCTGTTACTTATTATACAGATTCAGCTATTACTTTAGCATGGATTCAGGCTCCCACAACACATTGGACTACATTTGTGGCAAACTGAGTTTCTAAGATACAAGATAGCACAGATGTCAACTCATGGAAGGATGTGAAGAGTGACGATAATCCTGCAGATTACCTGTCAAGAGGATTACTCCCATTAGAACTGTTACAAGCTAATAGGTATTGGAAAGGACCATCATTTATATATTTGCCCAAGATAAATTTACAAGAACCTATTACACTTCCAGACTTTGACAATATACCAGAACGTCGACAGCGTGTTCATTCAACCGTTGCTACCACAGAAAGTATTAACTTTTAAACAATTTTTCTACCTTCACACGAGCTCAACGAGCGATCGCATATTGTTTAAGATTCCTTCATAATTGTCAAGTGAAAAAGCATCGCGTAAGTGGTCCTCTACTAGTAAGCGAACTTCAAGCAGAAGAACATACTTTCTCACAATTGTACAGAAAAAATTCTTTCCAATTGAATTCAATGCTTTAGAATCTGGCAAATCCATAGATAAGAAAAGCAAACTTGTTTCGTTAAATCCATTTATTGATGAATATAACGTGTTACGAGTTGGTGGACGATTACAGCAATCAATTTTACATCCAGACCAAATGCATCCAATCATATTACCAAAGGGGCACAGGTTAACAGATTTGATCGCTGCACACCTTCATATCAAAACATTACATGCAGGACCCCAGTTATTATTGAATGTCATTCGCTAAAAACATTGGCCAATAGGTGGTCGAAATTTAGTTAAAAGAATTTTTTACCAGTGCATCGCTTGTTTTAAAGCAAACCCAAAAATGCAAACACAGATAATGGGTCCGTTACCGAAATCAAGATTACAACCTTCAATTCGTCCATTTTATACGACCGGTGTTAATTATTGTGGACCTGTTTTTGTCAAAATGTCAAAAAGAAGGGGAGTCAGGCCAGCAAAATGCTACATCGCACTTTTCGTTTGTTTCAGTACAAAGGCAATTCATCTAGAATTAGTCGAAGATTTGACAACAGAATCATTCATTGCCGCGTTACGAAGATTCACTTCAAGACGTGGTAAGCCTAAGGATATTTACTCTGACAATGGTACAAATTTTGTGGGTGCTTACCGTGAACTTCAAGAACTTGTCGCACTGTGGAAAACTGAAGAGTTTCAAAGAGATATACTACAGCATTATACTTGGATGAGATTACTTGGCATTTTCAATCTCCTAGAGCTCCACACTTTGGGGGTTTATGGGAGTCTTCAGTCAAGCTTGTGAAAACACATTTAAAATGAGTAGTAGGGAAACCTTTTCCCACTTATGTTCAGTTCATTACTTTGTCGACCCAAGTAGAGGATTGCATAAATTCACGTCCTCTTGTTCCCTTATCCGATGAACCAAGTGATCTTGCTGCATTAACTCCTTCACATTTCCTTATCGGCGACGTTCTCACAAATTATCCTGAACCCTCCATCACAAACCTTCCTGCAAACAGACTGAATCAGTGGCAACAAATTCAACAAATCCAGCAACATTTTTGGTCTCGATGGTCGAGAGACTACCTCAACACCCTGCAACAGAGACGAAAGTGGACAACCTCGTCATCGAATCTCAGCCCTGGAGACTTGGTAATCATGAAGGAAGACAACATTCCTCCTCTTCAGTGGAAATTGGCTCGTGTTATCGATATTCATCCAGGACAAGACAGCATCACTCGTGGTCTCTTTAAGAACGGCAAATGGGACAAAGAAGAGACCTATTACAAAACTGTGCCTATTGCCAAAATCTGAATAAGACTTTACTCTTAAAGCAATTTTTTAAATGGACACTAGTTATAAGATGTAATTGTTTTATTTCCTATGTATTCATTTTGTGTAAAGTTGAAGGATGTTTCTTCAAGGTGGGGGGCATGGTTGAGTTTGTATTAATTGTGAGAGTGGGTATGCGCTACCAAGTACTGCAGCAAGCAATAGTAAATAATTTAAAATTGACTCACCACAGCTCCAGGCAGCAGCGGAGAAACACAAGAACCACTACGCGCACTGGGAAAACAGAACACTGCACTGAACCGCACTGCACTGCACTTTTCCAGTAGATGTTACTGGCACAACACTGCACAGTCTTCTTGTCTTGATGGGACTGTTCACGAAACTCGGATAGCTGGAACTAGCACTGTACTTGATGTACACTCCATTAAGTCTTCCAAGCTGCTCTCCTGCGCCAGATCGTGATCCAAGTCCAAGTTGTACGGAGCATCAGCTAGTCGCAGTGTCCGGGCGAACCCGATGACTGCATGTTGCCTGCTTGTTACCATGACTAGCGATCTCGCGCTATCATAGGAATGGAACCTCCATCGATTTTATTGTGTTGCCCGTGATTACCTATGCCTGTCCTGTTTGGGGATACCTGACTCGTGGTCATAGGTCAGCGCTCCAGCGCGTTCTCGACCGGGGACTGAAGCTTGCGTGCAAAGTCCCCCGGAGGTACTCTTCTCGTCTTTTGAGGAGAGGACTCGGTGTCCGCTCTTTTGATGACACCGTGAGACGCCTGGCGCGTAGATTCTATGTTCGTTCCGACAGAGTGACCCACAATTCCCTCATTTCCGGACTTGGAAAATACACCCCACGACCAGGTGAGTCCTGGAAGCGACCTCGTTTATTAGTCTCGGTGGTATAATCCACCAATCGTAGGTCGCTTCAGATCCTCCCATAAGCAGGTAAAACATATATAACTAACTCAAACAGACCCAGTGGCAGGAGTCCTTTCTGAGACTCGGGGCACTGCACTACTCGCGACCCGCGCAACCCCCAGTTGTCGTTTATTTTGGAGGGACAGGATGATGTTAATTCTGGATGGAGGCATTCTTCATCAGTCTACCCTGAGCTGTTGCTAAGGTAGGCTGCGTTCGTGTGTGCTCTAGTCTTTGGAATTTTCCATTGCACAACGCTGGCTCCAGCTTGTCTGGAGCACAATATCTCCATTATTACTCAGTATATAACAGTGAAAATTTCACATAGTGTTTAACATCGTTAGTGCTGTGTGTTCAGTGGTAAACTCGTGTTTTTGATGTTCTCCGCTGCTGACTGTTGCCTGGTAAGTGTTGTAAGTTGTTAAGTAACATACCTCACTACCTGACTAGGATCTCTCTTATCTCTCCAGCCTAGGCGTAGGTTAACCTCGCCGATGGCCGCACCTAACGCTCCTGTTGACCCTTCTAAGGGCCACGAAATCCCTCCTGGGGCTCTTGCGCAACCGCTACCTGCCAAACACGAGACGATGTCTGCGACTGGGACGAGCGCTACGGAGGCCGAGGAGTGGAAGACTGTGAGTACCCGGAAACGGCGAAACAGTGGCGACTCCACGGATTCCGGGCGGTCTTCTCAGCTGGGTCCTGCCTCGGATAGATCCGCTATGGGCGCCAATCAACCTGCCCCGCCCCGGCGGTTGCCCCCTCTGATTTTCGACCGGCCCGAGGACTGGGATAAGGTCGTGCGGCGACTTCACCGGGCTACTCCCCCGAATACCTTGACTGCAATTTGTAAGGGTGGACGCTCCGTTCGCATCGAGACCACGACGATCGACAGTTTTATGCTCGCCCATAAACGGCTGACCGACCGTGGCATTCCATTCCACACCTGCGCACTGCCGGAGGAGAGGGAGCTCAAGGTCGAGATCATCGGCAACCTCGTTCCCGTCCCGACCATTACTCACGCCCTTGAACATTTGCGCTTCACTGTCTACTCTGTCACTCCTCTCTTCGCCCCCGGCAGACACATCGCTAGAAACGCCTTCTTAGTGAAAATACTCAAGGTAGGCAACTTCCAAAGCATCTAACAACTGGACTCTCTCTTTTACCTTCGGGTAAAAGTTTCCGCCTTCGAGCCCCGATCCGGACCCAAGCAGTGTTACAGTTGCCAGCGGTACGGGCACAGCAGTGTATATTGTCACTATCCGACACGCTGGGTTCGCTGCGGTGAAGGTCATCACAAGGGCGATTGTCCTCGTGAACGCACCGCCACCGCGACGTGCACAACTGTCGAAAGGACCACCCGGGAAGCTCTCGTCAGTACCAGCACTATCAGGACACTCTGAAACGCATCAAAAAGGCCCAAAAGCCTACCCCTGTTTCCAAGAAACCCTCAGCCCCAGTATCTGCCGCCTCGGCGGCCCCCGCTTCAACTACGTCGTCTGCTCCTGCAGCCGCAGTAGTCGCCCCCGCCCGTCCAGCGCCTGCCGGAGCGCTCAGTTATGCGGCAGCCGCCACCTCCGATGCATCTTACCCTCCTTTAGCCCCGCCGCGAAAGCAGCCTGCGCCAAAGAAGAGGAAGAAGAAACCATCAACCACTGTTCTCACGCAGCACAGGCCCGCTGCGCCCAAGCCAGCATCTGCCTCAGCTCCCAAAGAGCCTCGGCAGCCTACACTTAAGTCACGGCCTGATACTAGTATCACGTATCGAATGCCCCCACCCACACCGCAGACGCCATCGACTGAGGAAGGGTTCTCGGACTCGTCCTTTGCCGATCGCCTGCGCGCCTGGGTTGAGACCCTCATTCCCCAGATCTTGGCTGCCAAGGACGTCCAGTCTCTGCTAGTCACCATTCTCATCTCCCTCATGACCCTCCTGCCTCCCAATATCTAGGCCTCTTCGGCTGGTGGCATGGAACGCGCATGGCATTCCATCTCGCCGAGCCGAATTGGCTAACTTTGGCACCGAGTATGACTTAGATGTCATACTACTCTCAGAAACATTACTTACCCCTGCTGTTTCCTTTCAGCTTTCGGCGTATACAACGTATCGCACAGATATTTCTCAGTAGCCACCCCGCTCGTCCCAGCGTTGATACTGCTATACTCGTCCACAGGCGCATTGCCCATCGTCACTTACCCCCTCCAGATACTAGATATTTGGAAACGACGGCGGTGGCTCTCTGGATCGGGAACTGGGAGGTTCACCTTATTTCGGCGTACCTCCCTCCCGGGCCCGGCGGGCCTCCGCCGCCTGAGGAGTGGGACGCCCTCCTCGACCACGAATTACCTACTATAGCTGCCGGAGACTTCAGCTCCAAGCATCCCTCTTGGAACAGCCGTGTCACGAACCCGCGTGGCCGCTCGCTCTACAGCTACGTTCAGCATCTACAGGTCTCAGTTCTTGGTTGATTCACCGACCCATGTGCCCAATAGGGGCCTTCCGGATGTCCTTGACATTGTAAAAATTGTCAAGGACCTGGCCATTCCTATCACCTGTGTCGGACTTTTCTTCCGACCATGACCCGGTACTTATCACTGTTCGTCCCACGTTGGACTCACCTCTCTAACCCCCTCTCGTCCCGTCGACGCATACCCTAAAGACCCGATCGCACAAGTACGATCGGATAAAATGAAAGAAAGAGGCTGGGAGAGGGTAGTGGGCCAGTTTGTAGAGAAGGCCTTCGTGCCAGACTCGATCGAAGGCCTTACTCACGTCTAGCAAAACAGCGACGGAGGACAGGTTCTTGTTGTAGGCGTCCGTCAGTTAGGTAACAAGCCTGACGAGTTGAAGGGTCGTCGAGTGCTCTCTGCGGAAGCCGAACTGTTCCTGCCGAAGGAAACCATTCAACAGGGGCGCGTAACGACCCTGCAGGAGCCGCTCGAGTACCTTCGATATGACTGGCAGCAGTGAGACGGGTCGACGGTTTGTAGGGAGAATACGCAGCTTGCGTGGGTTGGGAATCATTACAATTTTTGCACGTTTCCACAGGCTGGGGAAGTAATGGAGCCGGAGACAGCCATTGAACAGCTCGTGAACCAGGTTAATGAGACGGGGGAGCGTGTTGAAGCGCCGCCGCACCGACACGATCATCGCCGGGCGCCCGCTTAGGGCAAAGTCGACTAATGGCCGAAACAACATCGGCCCGGTCAAACTGGTCTGGTGAGTCATCAGGAGGACGGGAAAATATCTGCGACCTCGGCCGAGTGGACTCCATGGTTGTTCCTCCATGGTATCGGCAAAGACTTTATCTTTGCCGGCCGCAGAGTACACAATGCCGTCCGGTGATCTGAGGGGATGGCGGGTCCTTTTGTCGCCAGTAAGTCGGCTCGCAGCCTGCCAAACAGACTCGGGCCTGACTTCAAGAGACTCGAAGTACGAGTTCCAACGATGAGCAGTGGCGTCAAGCAGAAGCTGCTTGACAAGGTCAGATTGGGCGTTTAGCCTGCGTTTGATAGCAGGATCCCGGGTTACCAGATCGTGATAAACAACGTAAAGCAACTTCAAACCACTACTTATGCAGCTAATCATGGTAACATAATGTAAATGCAAATATGCGGTCTTATGAGGAAAATAGGCCAATCGTTTTTGTTTTGAAGGAAATGTAATGCCATCTTTATTTTGAATCCGAACTCCATAAACAGTGTACCATCGGATTACGTATAAAAAGGCTAATGTTTTATGTAATAAGGCATTTCTTGTTACGTGTGCCGATTTTTGTGAAATTTAGAAATAAAATTTTCAATCAGCCGCAATTTTGAAAGGTTTTAAGATGACGTTCTGCTCTGTTTAGTACTTACAAGAAATTACACATACAGTTTACACCAAATTTCAATTACACGTCTCATTCCGTTTAGCATTTATCAACTTATTTTAATAAAACGGTACAGATACAGACGGAAAACGGATCATGTATGACATATACATACTTATGTTTATGTTTCCTTCAGTTTAATGAATAGAATAATTCGTGAAATTTGACACCACATTTTGTGAACATTCTGCATAACAAAGTGGAATAGAATATAGATCACAGTTTTGCTAGTCATTTGTAATGTTCAGAAAATGTTGTAGAATAAAACAATTTTAAACATTTTCTTAAATATTCTGAGGCTGAGTTTACAGTATTTTGTTATGAAAAGGATGAACGTAAAAAAAATGAAAGTAACCAGTGCCGGTGGCATAAAAGTGAAAACATTTCTGGCTAACAATTCTGAATGGAGATCACTGCAAGATAACGCCAAGGACTTCTCAAAGTTCTTAAACACGGCGATCCCTGTATTTTTTTTATTTTTGAAGTTTCGTCTTACATATTTTAAAATATCAAGATATGTTGTAGGTTTTGTAACCTATTTTTTAGTTATAATCTGTGCTAATTGAGTAAGTATAAATAATTAACAATAATTTTTACTTTTTTACAAGAATATATTTTATTAATTTTTACGCTATTCCGACAGTTTTCTTTACTGTTATCTTCGGAAAATATAAATATACAAAGAAGTAATGAAGTAAAATTAAAATAATTGTTTAATAACAGCTGTTGTACGTAGCCTATATGTAATGTATATTATATAATATATAAATATGTTATATAAACAAATAGGAGTTATAATATAGGCCTAAATATTTATTATTTTATTAAATATAATTAAAAATTTAATGATTTATTAAAACATACATCCAATGGACAAAACAATTAACAGTTGGGAAAGTTTGGATATAAGTAAAACCAAAACAAATAATAAATTAATAGAGGAGAAATCCAAATTACGCCAAAAATTGTAATATTTTCAGAAATATTAATTTAATAACATTGTAAATATTTTGATTTAAATGGAATAACTCCTATTGTAGTCCCAAGCCACGTGTTTGTTAACCAAATATACTGTACTCACCGTCTATGGCCTTTCCGTGATGTTATTTCGTTGTTTACATGTTTCGAGGCACTTGCCTCATCATCAGAACTTTATAAAAACTAATGTATGTCATCAATGATGACATGTGTCAAAATACTGAAACACAATACGGCATTAAACTATGTACAGAACTTGCTTTAAAAATGAGCACATCAATGTTAGGTGTGCCTTGCAAGACAACACGCGCCGTACTGACGAAATCTAAGTTTTATCTCGACCATATCGCATAGCGGTATCGTACAGTATATTTGATTTATATTGTAATTGGTCGTTCAACACGTGTGGCTTGGTACTGGCGTCGTTATATGCTTTATAAATCTCATATTCTTGAAGGACGTTCAAATAACGCCCTTTATTGCAGAAATGAAGGGGTATTAGATTCGAGCTAAAATCCGTGTAATTGATCAGTTCTTACAACTTTGACAACATCAAGTCAAATTTCGCCAGGCACCTTATAGACAACAATCACTGAACTATCTATTTCTGTATCCTCACTGTCTATCTTTCGATGAGCAACCTGCGATCCTCATCACTATTGTTTGGATTCTTTTTCGTACGGTCCTGTGAGTGTCCATGTTTCACTGGTGTACGGTAAACCCGGGTTAGCCAAAGTTTTATAAATTTTTTACCAGTATACCTTTCCTTACTTTATTTTTCAGGTTTGAATATATTGTATCATTTTGTAGGCCTAATTGAATCTTCTTGTTATAGGCCTATCTATTTCATCTTTGTACCAAGTAGCCTACAGTTAGCCTACCAAGAAAATTGAATTCATTTACTCGCTCTGTGTTACTATTAGTACAGTAGACCACGTGCGTCTCGTTTGAATAACTGATATGAACTGCCCTTGACACCATCTAGCTGTATTTAATCTAGACTGAAATTCTAAACCTCTGATTGGTCAATCGCTTGCGCCTTCTCAGCAGAAATCAAATTTAAGTGATAATATAAAGTTCGGCTTATTCTGGCCAAGAATAGTTCTTAATCTGCAGAAAATTTATCTAAAATTTTATGTTCTCTTTAAGGCTTTTCATTTGAGTCACTCTTAGGAATAAAAAAAAAGTATTCACACCCAATGAATATTACATTCAATTAATGCAAATTGTTCGTTATAATATAAACTGGATTCTAGTCGAAGACCGATCTCGAAAAATCTGCACAATGTCGGCGCTATAAACCGTTTTTTCGTAATTACCGTTTAAGGAACACACGTTCAAGCGCACTCGACTACACCCCATTGAAACATATTGTTACGACAATTTCGGAACGCTCTCGAACAGTCGAGAGTGTCGTTGTACACGTTTCTCGGCTAGTCGAGCAAGTCTATGTCAAGGCTGCGCAGTAAAGTACCCTCTAGACTCTTCAAGTGCTTATTAACTACGCAAATTATGCTGACACGCCGCTAACAGAATGGAACATTATTCTGAAACATCTGCAGGATATATATAGACATATATATAAGCAACACCGGCTAGCTTAGTTAGTTAGTCCCACTGGGCGATTTCTTCAGTATGGATCAAGTGGCTGTTACGGAAAGTGATTATTGTAGTATAATTAGTGCGTAACTAACTCTTAATAGTTGACATTATCATTGCGTGTGGACAAATTTAACTTGAATTATTGTATCAGAGTACCATATTGCTTTCACATTGTGACTAATTAAAGCTGGTAATTAGTGACTTCATTGGTGTCTGTGTTTTCTTTCCACTTTATCATACGTGGATTTTGTTTCCACTTTGCATCGGTGAGGCCGGCGTAACAATATGCAACTGATTCCTGGGGGGGGGGGGGGGGAGACCTTGTATGTTGGACGTTCCTCAGGGAAAATGAGAAATTCAAAATTCCTCCCATATAATTTTGTAAATAAATTTTATAAAGTTTTGAGTACACCAACATGAAGTATAAGGGTTGAAAAGTATGGGAAACCGTTGATTTCAAAATATCCCATCCTACCCTGATTAATAGTCTATTACGTGAGGCATGACAAAGGGGCTATCTGCGATTTTGAGTTAGTGTCCATGTAATTTTTTGATTCCTTTTGCTATCGCTTCCTAAAAGGTTCTATAACAAAGTTAAGGGAAAACTTTGGCCCGCTCTCACCCCTAAAGGGTTGAAAACATGAAACGACGCGAGGATGCATTTCGAAGCCCTGAAGTTAGGTACTTGTAGGTTTTTTGGGGTGCTGAATGCGATTCTGACGTCCAAAATTATATTCGACGCAAAGCGTAGTTTTAAAGGGTTGAAGCAGACTATAATCAGGGGGTGTAAGTATTAAACTTCGCGAAAATGCCGGTCATAGCCTCGAAAGTGAGTACCTATAGGTTTTTGGGGGTGCTGAGTACGATTTTGACGTCAAGGAATACATCCGACGCAAGGGTTCGACTTAAAACGTTGAAAACCACCCTAAAGGGTTGAAAACATGAAACAACGCGAGGATGTACTTTGAAGTCCTGAAATTGGGTACATTCAAAACTCAGAAGTTCAAAATTCAGTCGAAAAAATATATATTTCATCCATACTTATAAAATTTAATCAAAGAAAAGTTGAACCATAAACATTATATTATTTTATTAAATTAAATATTCGATTGATATAACGAACCAGCAGTACAGACAGTGAGAAATTGCAACAGATATTGTTTTGTTTACAATAGACGTTAAAAAAATAATATTACTTAATTATATTGTCAATCTGAAAAAAATTTAGTTTTGTATAAATTAATTAATAGGCTCTCAGGACCGCACCCGAACATATAACGTACGATAACAAAATCTAACTGTTGTAGCGCGTTTACATTTTTGGTCACAACACAGTTAATATTTAAGAAAAAAATTTCAATCAAAATGCATTTTGTAGGAAATTTAAAAAGCTACAACTGTTGTCCTATGCACTATAGTAAGAAAACCTACTGTACACTAGATATTTCGCCTAGAAGTCAAAAATGTTTTAGACGATGTCGGCAAAATACACTTTTAAACTGCTTTAACTCATCGAGTTTTAGTCATATATGTCATAATGAAACAAAAGTTAAAGTTTTTTTTTTCTATAAGCTTTATTTTTAATTCATAACAATTTTTCGATGAAACGCATTGTTACTGAGATATTTAATAAACAACTGAATTTTGGCGAAAATCCAAAAACTTGAATTTTCTTAAAACGTTACATGTTACTGTACAGCAACACATATATGCTTAAAAAAAATTGAGGACATTGCTAATATAATAGACAACCGAAAACTACAGTATCTCGGCTTAATATGGATATTTAACAAAATGGCGGACTTAACTTTTTACATTTCTTGGAAAACATTTTCAGAAATTATGATATTTTCCTACATAACTTCGTAATGTTTTAAGCTACACAAGTAATTAACCCAGAGTTTTTAGGAAATTAACAGAGATTTCATTTGATACTAATTTGGTTACGATCGGAAAATTTTTCACCGTGTTATATTAGTTTTAAGCACGTAATTTGATCAAAACCCGGTGAATCGTCATATTGTTTTGGCTGTTTCTCGAGAACCATTTGACATAACGAAACCAAACAATGTGGAACATATTCACCTGGTAATAAACTTTAAGTTTCATTTATACAAATGTTTCGCAAAATGGCGTCGTTTTTGAGTTATTTGCAGATTAATTTTAAAAAAACGCGTTTTTTTTGCAAAACTTTGAACCCTTGTAACTCGCAAACAACGCATTTTTTCGAAAAAGTGTATACCCCCTTTTTGCTTAGAATTTAATTCTCTATCGGGTACAGGGGTTAATTAAATTTTGTTTTTTTCACTCCCGAAAAAAGGGGTGAAAACAATCCCTAAGTTTAAGAGCGGGCCAAAAAATTTCCTAACTTTATTTTATAACCTTTTATAAAGATTTTGCAAAAAAAATCAGAAGGATCCATGGACACTAACTCAAAATCGGTAGAAAATTCCTCACGTAATAGCCTGTAACTGTTATTCAAATTAAAGGTAATAAATACACTGTTATCAGAAATCATTTTGATCCTAAATTTAAATTCTTAATAGATATTCTGAAAACGAGTCTTTCTGAAGATATTTTGAAAAACCCAGTTTTATCAGCATTCCACACTTTAATTTAAGAATGTTGTCCCAAGAATGTTTTTTAAGCAGCACTCTCACTTGAAAGATAGTTCGTGATAGTTCTTAAGCGAGGAGACTGTTGTTTAAAAGATAATTCGTGTTAAAGTACGTTATTTTTTTATGCAAAATCCGGCAGTAATATCTTCTCATTTTTCTGAATTGAGGTCAAGACACTGCTAATTTTCCTGTGCAAAGACGACGGTTCGACCAAATGAGTATGAGACTAAAGGAGTTAGGACACATGCAGCCTTGTAACGGGAACTGTTTCTGGGCGCAAAAGATAAAGTCAGATTTTTGGCTCGTTTTTCTGGCGCGTGCGGAATTGTTTTTTTTTTTTTGTGCTGCAAATACGTATGTTATTTACCAACTGTTGAATGATTGTCGTTATGAAGAAAACTCTAACATCATTTTATTAATTTACAAATATTCTCGTCATCATTACCATCTGCAGGGATTGAACCAAGGATGGTTCCGGTCTCAGAGTGTAGAGCCGTTCCTCCAGCGCTTCCTCGGACGTCCCACACCTCTCCGTCCTTTCGGCTTGTAGTTCCATACTTGTTTGGGGATGCGGCAGTCATCCATTCGGCAAAGACGTTTCCACCAATTCAGCCGATACTGGGCAATCCTGTCGAGTGTGCTCATAATATTCAGTTGCTGTCGTGTGTCTGTGTTTGTTCTACGATCATGGAGAGTATACCCTGCCACGTGCCTGAGAAATCTCATTTCAGCCGCTTGGCTACGACTGGTCTGGCCTTTCGTTAAAGTACAATTTTCAGACCCATAAAGAAGTGTGGGAAGGGCCATCACCTTGTAGAATTGTAGGCTTGTTTCTTTACTTGCTGACTTAAAGAGTTCGCTTGATGGTCCCGCACATAAGGTTGAACTTAATACAACTTATTCACAACGTCGTTGCTTGTATTATAAGGTACACTGTAGCCCAGAAAATTGCTGACTTGTTCCAGGACAGTACCATCTAGGCCTATAACAGTTTTATAACGTACGGGATCAGTTCCACGAAAAGCCATTACCTTAGTCTTAAGTGTGGGCATTTGTATGTAATCCAAAGTCATTGCAGATTCGATTTAACAAATATGTTAAATATATGTTATATACCTAAATATATAATATTTAACAAATATTATAATTAAATTTATTGCTACAATTATTTCTAAGCCTTATGGATATGTGGCAAAAGGGAAGCCCGTCGCCCGCTCGTGTGGTGTGTCCCGAGCTTCAGATAGACCTCCTACCGCAGATGATCTGGATGTCTGAGGTGTGGCCTGCTACCGGCCGTGGGTTGTCAATTCGTTATCTAATTGAGGGTAAGTGTGCGACGAGGCCGGGTCAAACATTCACCTGGCACAGATGGGTTGCGACCGAGGGCGCCAATAAGGTGATTGCCCTGGAAGCTCGTGGTGCGGCGATAGAATTTACGGGACATTGTCCGTCTAGCGGCATCAAGGGAACGAACACGCAAGGATTCACGGACGTATTTGTTTGATGTCAGGTAGTGGGCTTTGCACGCCCAGCGCAGTCTCAGTTCAGGAGAGACTGAAGCTTTCGCTTATGGCTCTTGGCCAAGTAGCCCCATACGGGAATCGCGTAGGTAACCATCGGCACCACATAGGTGACGACAATAAGGTTCCCTACGCGGCGGGTCTAAGCCTTATGTTAACACACGCAACTGTCTTAAAAATAGACCTACATTAAGTGATTATGGAATGTGACGGAAATTTTTATTAGCTTTGGGAGGACGATTGATCCTCTGATCTCCCCCTCCCCGGTGTTACGCCACTGTGTTATATAGTATATAGTAGTCCGACAATATAAACCACCATTAACAAAGCTGTGTGTTATGTGTTACAGGTCAATGTGGCGTGCTTCGCGGACTGATGAATCAAGTCCGTAATGACATGAAGCCAAGTTGCCCCACGTTTCATTTCGGCAGTCTCAATTCCTCGTACCACACCACCTGGGAAGATCAGCGAGCTCTGGTTAGTCGAATGATTAAGGACCTTGATGAGAGCGAACCCTACGGGTCGCTCGAAGAGAAGCTCGTCAACTGGAACAAAACCTGCGCAGCGTATACTGGAGGAAATGGCAGGAACCGGTCGGTGGAAGCACGCGGTCCCGGTGGTGCTTCGAGTTCCAGCTACGAAGACTCGTTAGAAATCTGTTCAGCCTGGTCCTCGTTAGAGATAGAGTCAGAAGAAGAAACAGAAAGTGAAAAGGTGGCCGCCGATGTCAGAGTGAAGATACGCATAGCAATGGCAAGCGTTGGAATAATTTCTGGTTCATCTTTTGAATCTACAGGCTATATTTAGAGGAATAGAGCGTTGTACGCTGAATATGATTGTCCTTGTTTGGTACTGACCGCAACTGTTTGAAGGCTTTATCGATCCGTCTCCGGTAACAAGTAAAGTTCATACCGACTGTAGTTTTGTACTTTATGTATTGTTTATGCATTTTAAAAGACTAATTCACAACAAAAGTAATCATGTATTGTTCAAAACAAACTTGTAGTTTATGTACCTATACTTTTTGTCTCTTTCAACGTCATCTCTGTTGATATTATTTTGTGCTGTATATTTCTGATACACCAACTTTATAACTATATATAAGTTATATATATGAGTTTTGCTTTATAACTATATATATATATATATATATATATATATATATATAGTTATAAAGCAAAACTCCTGGGGAAAATCCCAGTAGACAGTGTCTTCCATGGGTAGAAGATGACCTAATAGAAATGTCAACAGATTTTAACAATAACAAGGTTTCAATTGAAAAGTCGATACAGTAATGACAGTGCATTTATGTTCAGTGCTGACAGAAAGTAACTGATTAGTTAACGTTTTGTCACTTACTCTAATCTCAATACTGACAACAGGTAGCAACAAATTAAATATTCAAAAAATTACAAAAAATAATAATTCTACTGATGTACATGTTCCTTACATTGTATTACAAGTATGTTTAAGTGTGTTTTATCCCAAGTTTGAAGGGCGGCTGTTACTTTAGCGCTGGAGCCTATAATTCTGAAATCATCATCTCTTAGGAAATTACTAAACCGCTTAAAAAAATTTTCACCATATCAAATAAAACTACTTTTTTTAAAATGTAATGTTTCATTTGGACTGTACAGAATTTGACGGGGTGGGGGGAGTTTTCTCCTGAGCTTGCCACTGTAGTCGCACCTGATAGTGCGGCTTTGGAAAACATGTTATGAAGACAACAACGTGCAACATAATCGACAAATTGTTATATGAACATAATATAAGTAATTATTTTCTTTTAAGCTATGAATATTACACAATACCGTGTATTTCAGAGGAGAGTTTGCTCTTTATCTTATAAGATTCACCGCTCTCTCTGAAAAAAATTTAAGTTGCAACACATAGGCTGTAGCCTATTTATTGTTTTTTTTTTTACAAACATTTTTACTGTGACTGCTTGTGACAAGAAATGTGCTTATTCTTCTTCTTGCCTTTGGTGGTGCACGGTGGTTCTCCACCGACCGACATTTCATCAAGAAAGCTCATGACGTTATCAAGTCAAGAGTACTGGCATGCCATAATTATGTCATGAGCCACTTGTATAGAGGTCAAGCTCGCATTACTCTGTTGACGCTGTTGGGTTAGCAACAGCAGTACCCCATTCGTAGGCTTCTCTGTACCCGTATACAAGATTTTCTCACATGCTACAGAATGCCAAATGCTCAGTAGAATTCAGTATTAATCGCCAGACTGTGCTGAGTAAGCTTTCCTTCACTTTATATGTAGCCTGGAGGCGAGAGAGCTATGACACAAAATTGTTTAATGTAATTATATATTAAATTAATCGAAAATTGAGAATAGATGTAGCCTATCACAAAAAAGAAGTTTATTCTGATTGGACAAAGTTACTGTGAATGAACGTTAAATCTGGCCGGTCAGAACTCTTTCCTTTGTATAGATGTACTTTCTGATTGGCTGAAGTTAATGAAAGGAATGTGTACGAACACACTTTCTCTGTATATATGCATTGTCAACTCTTGATGAATGGAACGTGGTGTGCAGGAATTAAATTAAATCTTCGCATTATACAATACAAAAAACGTTTATTTTTTTTTAAGTTTATTTTTTACGATAGTTTCATTTCAGTTTTTTCCCAATTTCTCGACACCCTGTGGGAATCCGCGTGTTAATACAATGTGTGTGTTTGTAACAGTAAGTCCGTTCTGCGCACTGTGTTGTCTCATCTGTTTACATCATGTAACGTCTCCATAAAACCGACAATTCCATTACAGCTTTCGTTAAACATAAAACCTCGTTAACTTCTCCAGTCCAAATAGACTTACTCTGCAGATTTGTGTTGAAGAGATGTAGACACAAATATGAATCGTACGTCAGTAAAATTTCTCAATTTTTTTTATGCAAATGTATGTTCAGTATATAGTAAAAAATATGACCTTTTTAAGAATACGTTTTAAGACTTAAGTGAACTTTATTGTAACCGGTAACAGTTATTTTTTTTTTTTTAATTTAACTTAGTACGATAATCAGTGCAACACTAACACTGTTTACGGTGTGGGTTTGATGTGGAGTTGCTACTGGAGTTGCTAGCCAGTAGCTCTGTTTCCAGTCCTCAGATCGCCTGAAATGCTGTGCACAGCCCGCGGTCTCTGCCCATGTGAGGCTGAAGTATTGGAGTGTAGCTTGTACTGATTATCGGACTGATGTTAGTAGGTTTCAAGTTACAGTAGAGTGTCAGAACGTTTGCAGACAATTAAACATGGAAACATTTTTTTTTTTACAAGAACTTACCTTAAAATTTCTTTTCTTACCATCTGCAACATAGAATTGCAAAAATTATAGATCTTATAATAATACGATATAGTACAGTGAACATCAAAAGTTTAAGGACAACGCACATATGGAATCCTGCCCTTAAAACTTCTAATATACCATACGATTTTTATACACTGGCTAAACAGTCCAAAAACTTTTCTACTATTGTCCCGAATTTAAAATTCAAGTAAACGGTAAGAAATGAAAATTTGTCTAGAAAGAAACAGAAAAAACTTTTTAAAATTAAGCTCTGAAATTTTTGAAATAAAAATTATAGTAGCTGAAGTAGCCATCCGGACACGCCTATCTACATAAAAATCATTTGTCTAGATGAGTGGGTTCTCAACAGATTTGTCGGGAAACTTCCGAGTCTTTGTGATATCGCTGGTAAAAGTAATTGAAATAATTTTACTCAATATTTATTTTAAAAAAAGGAACAAAAGAAAAAATATTCAAGAGCTTAAACATACTTGTTTCACAGAGAATTTATTGGCTTTCATCTTACAGTAATAGAACTGAGTTGCTAATAAGAAACTTTAGCTTGTACACAAAACTCCACCGCGCCTAGCTCCCAAATTGTTGCCGTGGGATCACTGCAAGCAATAGTGTGCCGTGAACGTAGACAGAGGTTGAGAACCACCGGTCATATAGTTATATAGTCACTAAAAAAAAGTTATTGTGCATTCTAAAACAAGAAAAAAGAGATCAGGTTTATAGTATAAAAAACTTCAACTTTAGACTGTTTACTGAGTATAGATTGTAAACATCGTATTTAAAGACAGGAGCCTATAATTGGTTTATGAGTGCCTTAAACGTTTGACAGACTCTGTACACATTTCAAAAAAAGACAATAATTGACCGCAAAGAATTATTTAAAATAGGCTGATAGCATAGTGGGGTTGCGTTAGTTTTCTAAAGCTTTCGCTTACAGTCAAATAAGTTAAATTTGTAAGTAGTGAAGAATCAATAGGATAGAAACTATTTGCATATTTCACCAAAACTCGAATGACAGCTTTTTAAATTTTTTCCAGACCACTGTGCATTATGCTGTAAAATTGTTATCTCATTTATTTCATGTATTTGGTTTCATGTAATTCGTAGAATACCTGATCTTTTACGTAGGCCTATATGCTGCTGACAGTTTTTAAGTGACACTCTGCTGACTGTTGTACTAATCTGAAACTGATAATATTGAGAGAACCACATCTGTGTACTGACCACTGCTAAATTACTGTAGTTATAAGTAATAAATTGTTAACACCTTGACTGCCGGGTGTTTCTGACATCCAAATACTCTGTTGTAGAATAGCCTATACAGTATTTCAAGTTTTTCTGCTTCTGTAAAACTTGGACCGTTTCTACTTTCTTCAAGGAAACTGCAACATACTGTCTCGTTACAGTTGAGTATCCGATTTAAATACGTATGTATATTAAAATTTTACTGTTTGGTTGCAAAATGTGTAAATTATGTTATATTGTGTCAAAGGTTTCGAGTAATTAGCCTATGTTTTATGCTGCAAATACGTACGTTGAATGAGTGTCACTGTTAAGAAAACTCTAAATTCATTTTATCAATTTACGAATATGTTAATTCTTTTTGTTTCTGCTGTTATTTTTGAAGCCTTATTTTAAACACACGCGATTGACGTAAAAATCAATCAATCTAAATTAAGTGTTTAGACGAAATTCGTAATAGAGCTCGGGGGGGGGGGATTGATCCCCCTGATCCACCAGTTCAACCACCAGACTGACAGGGATCGTCGGCAGTCAAAGTGTTAACTTGTGGCACCGTAAGTGCCTCTGTTCAAGCAGGTACGACATTGTTCTATTGCACTGATTTTTCACTAAATGATGGCAAAGATAAGTTACAGTGGTAAGAAGAAGGGTGCCGTCGACTCTAATATGTTCTTCGTGAAATGATTTACATACTTAAATATTTACTGTTTTTATGTTGTAATTGGTATAAACTGTATTCCTTTTCTACTTTATGCACTTTGTAATTTTTAATGCAGTTCACTGAATAATAGAAACGTTTAGTTAACAATAGTTTATACAACAATGAGTTTTTTTTTTATTATTATTATCAGTATCATGTGTAGGCTACATAGTTATTTAAGTTTTCATAAACTGTATTTTATTTTAATAGTAAAATTTTTTATTACCAATTTTTCACTAAGTAATTTTTAATTATTGGTTATGCTGTGTGCAAAAAAAATCCAAAAATTATCGTTATTGTTTTTTGTGATTGTAACAAGATCTTTTAACGTATACCTACCACAATTTGCGTTAAATATCAGCGTTTGGCATAACTAGGAATTTGGGGGAGGGGGATTTACTACCTGAATTCTGTAACTTTCTTTTATCTGAAAAAGTTACTTATTTAATCTGCATGTTAATGTTTTTTTTTTCAAAAGGTACATCTTTTGAAAATTGTTTGTCGCGAGACAGAACCCCCCCCCCCCCCAGGATCCACGAAGTTATGCCAACAATTACGATTAATCTGATATTAATCCTGTTCTTTAGGACAGTTATTTTTTTTTAATTCTTAATTTTTATTAAATAGTGGGTAAATTTAAGTGCGTGTCCAGAGAGCATTACAGTTTTATTTTCGAATGTACTGTACATAGACATTTAGTATAATTTATGTAAACTGTATTTATAACGCTATGAACGAACGTTGGTGTTTTAATAAAATTTTTTTTTGTATTAATAAGTTGAAAGATTGGAATGTTATTGAAGTCACCATAGAGTCTGACGGTGTTTTGTTTTGTGCCTGTCAAAAAATTGATAAGAATTGTGTAATTTTATAGCTAAACTGTGCGTGCTAACAACTTCTTGTTGCAGTATAAGGGTCAATCTGTGTCAAATCAACAACACTTTTTTTAGTACATATAAAGAGCAGTATGAATTAAATTCTTATGAAGTGACCTATTTTTTTTTTTTTTTTGTAATTTTCAACCGTGTTTTTTAAACAAACCAGCATTTATTGCCATATTAAAAAAAAACTGCTAAACTTTAAGTTCAGTCAGGCAATAATAAGCTAATTTTTCTCTACTTAGCAGAGCTAGGAAAGAGAGAACCATTGAACAAAATGTTAGTACTAGAATTGCCACCCAGTGAATAAGGAAGTTTCAAAAGGTAACTTGTGTAGGAAAATGATTTTTGACCCGATTGATGAAGTGTTCCGGAATGTTCTAAAGGAAAACTATATCCTGAGGACAGTTGACTATTAACAGTGCAAAGAGAGAAGAAGTGAAGGAGACAATGATAAGTTATCGCATGGGTCACATGTCATACGTAGAAAAAGGAAAAGATACAGATTCCTTGTATCAACGGTAGGGTCCAGGACCTAAAAAACTCAAATTTCACCTGTTTTAAAATGCTTTCAGTGGCTTTGTATGCCACTTGCAAGGGATTTACGGTTAAACAATATTTTAAAGTCATAAGAATGTTATTTGCACAGACTGGGTACGAAGGCTGTCGCGGCCGGATTGAACGTCAAAACTACCGTGCTGTTGGGCCGTGGTCGATTTCTTAAACGTTGGTTCATACTTTCTTCTAAACGGTTGTAGCACCCACCGAAGGCCTTCTTCAGAAGCAAGAAGTTCGACAAAGGACGGCAGGCCTATCGCACCTCAATGGAAACGCTGATTGCCATGTCGAAGATTTTGTACTGAAGAAGCCCTCCGATGGGTGGCCGAAACGTTTACAAGAAAACTATGAAGGCGACGTTTTAAGCGACTGACCACGGCCCAACAGCACGGTAATTAAGAAGTGTATTTTGTTTCTAGCAATTTTTATATAATGAAAATTTTATCAGTGGGAAACTGCTGTGGTTTCAGTTTAAAAAGTGATAATAACATTATACCATCATCCTGCTGTGAAATTGCAGAAAAAACCTTTAGGTGGGCGTAATTTGAGCCCTCTCTCCACTAAGAGCTTAGAAAAGCTAATCGCTTGACCCAAATTTTGTACAGTTGTCAAAAAAAAAAAAAAAAAAAAAAAAAAAAAAAGCCATCATTTATGTGTGTAGCTTGTTTCCAACTGGTACAGTTTCGTTTTTCTCATTGTGCTGAGTTTTCAATAAATGATGGGAAAGGTTTGTTTACAATGTAGCCTGCTGAATACACTGCCCTAAAGTTCAGGGTAGGGAACTAAACGACATCTACTGACCACTGCTAAATTATAATTTTAAGTAATAAACACTGGCATAAGCCATGATAACTGCCCTTGTTTCCAACGTGAAACAGGCGTGATTATGTCAGTGTTTTGCATACATTTAGATGGGTCAGAATTGTATTACCTACTGCAAAGAGTCATTTAGTGCTCGACAAGGGGAACGACTTTTGGCCCGTTTATATTTTACGTAGGTTAATTAGTAGTAGTTTTTTTTTTGTAATCTATGTTTCAAAACTACATTATGAATTTTTCATTTAAAGAAAATTTCTTGTTTTTGACTACTGCAGTAGTCGTATTTTCTCCATTCATTTGTGAGCTATTGAAAATTACGCTGTATTTAAACAAAATTGTTTAATATGTATACGAAATTATTTTATGTAAAAAAAATTAATGTTTTTCTTATTAGAGTTTATATTGTAATGTATATAAAATTAAATTTGTTGTTATCGAAGTTTATATTGAGCACAATTAGGCATGATGTTGAAGTTCATACTTAAGCCTACGTGTGACGTAATTTATATTAAGAACAAGGCTAAGCGATTGTGCAAAATAAACTTTGGTTCATACAAAATTCCAAGTGTCTACTTTTTATTTTACATTACTACCAACCTCGACAATTTCCTTAACACTTAAGTAGCATGGTGGGTTCATAATATAAAAGAGCCCAAAGACAGTGCGAAATTTTTAGGACAAATCAAGATATCCCTAGTTTAGTTTAAAAATGTTGAGGATGGTGGGGTGGTGTCTAGAGAGACTGTCTTCGGAATACGGAAGGGAGGAATTTGCAACCCCACCAATCTCTGGTTTAGGAGAAGAAGAGATGTTGATCTGTGTGATACCATGTATTCCTTGTGCGGTTGTTGAAGTGTCGGGGGGAAAACCGATGAGTCAATAAAACTAAAATTTTTATATTGATAGAATAAAGTATTTACCTTATTTTGTTTGTCCGTCTGGTGGCTTTATTTCTTCTTCGTTATTACGACGCGTTTCGGGACATATGAAAAGAGGTGGGACATATGTCCCGAAACGCGTCGTAATAACGAAGAAGAAATAAAGCCACCAGACGGACAAACAAAATAAGGTAAATACATTATTCTATCAATATAAATAAGTGGCTTGGACACCGATAAACATGAATATAAAATTTTTAGGTAGTACTACCATCAGTTAGTATAAACTAAATACTATATTCCTGTTAATTAACAGGTTTTGACAGCTATGATGAGAGTCAATAGATGTTAGATGATTGACACGAGGGGGAAAATAATTGGAGCCCGGCTTGTCACTGGCAACACTGATGAGAGTGAAATAATCAGCTGTTGTAGCATAACGTTGCTATTTAAGGTCAGTTGTTTTACTGTGAATTGCTTTACTGTAAAGTTTTAATTTTTATTTTACTGCTGTTTTATTATAACTAATCTTTAAAAATGGATAGTACTGTAACAGAGACTTTTCCACAATAAGAAAAGTGATAATTTTTTCTTCTAAAAGATTTGTTTCACCCAAATTGGGTAGAACTAACTAGTGAAGTGAAAAAGAAAGCTTTAGGCCGAATGTTTTCTTATGAAAGAAATGCAATATCTAGATTATATTTTCAGAATTCCATAAACAGGTACCATTGGATACAAACAAAGGACTAACTTTTTTTAGTGTAGTAAGACATTTTTGTTGTAAGTATTGATTTTTGTGAAAGTCTGAATTAAAAATATTCAAGAGATGGTATAGAGTCATATCCTTACTACTTGCCCATGGCAAACCACTTGTTCTCCAATGAGGAATTATGGTCAGTGAGATTCCAGATATGCTTGCCAAGAAAGAGTCTCTAATTAGCCACCCACTAACACACTCCTCAACCAAATACGTAGTAACAATTGCAAAGAAGTATTCCAGAACTAAAGTACCAGTATTCTGTAAGAAGTGGGTTCTCCTCTACAAAAACCCTAAGCAGTTCCAGGCCTTCTACGCAAAACAGCATTTGCCAAATTCAGACTTTCTACAGGTCGTGATTGGCTGGGAAAACAACTCCACAGAATTCTTATTCTCCCTCAGCAAAACGTACCGTGTAAGCAACATCTAGGGGCTAGCACACTAGTCGTAGCAGTGAAGCCAATAGTCACGAACCAACACTGTATAATCTTGGGGCTATAATTGTTTAATGTACCGTGTAAGCAACATCTAGGGGTTAGCACACTAGTAGTAGCAGTGAAGCCAATAGTCACGAACCAACACTGTATAATCTTGGGGCTATAATTGTTTAATGTACCGTGTAAGCAACATCTAGGGGTTAGCACACTAGTAGTAGCAGTGAAGCCAATAGTCACGAACCAAGACTGTATAATCGCTTTGCAGCACATTAAACAAAATTTCACAAAAAAACGTTTCACCTAGGAACCAATGTTTATCACAATTTGTGCTATACAAATTGGATCACACACATCTTTTTTTAGCATATTTAACAAATTTCTCGAGACAATAGCATAAACGGAAATGTTTTTGTAAACGTGATTTTTTCCAAACGTCAGGAATCGGTCACTTTTCACATTCAAGATGCATTAATCTAACTGTATGCACATTTTTGTTTAGTTTTGAACGTTTATAAGATTTGAAAACAATTCTCTTCGATAACTGGACTATTACTTGATCTTATCAATTAAAAATAGCTTAAAATGAAACCTCTGAGTGGAATAGTGCCAATGGTGAACGATATTATGGATCCTGGGTAAAGAACCGTGATGTTAAGTTCTAACGCCAACTATTTAGGCCTATTCACGGTAGTGGTTCACAACGTCAGAGTAGATAGGAGACTCTCCTATATGAAAATTCAGTGTGTGACAACAAAAACAGGCTAGACGCCAACAGACTGGCTGGGATTCCTATAACGTGAATGTAGATCACGTAAGCCTATATTATGTAGTTAACGTAATTAATCATTTAATGTATGTTTTTAGTTATTATTAAGCAAATTAAATGTGTTGATAAAAAGATTGAGGCAAAATAACGTCTCACAGAAATATTGTAAGTTGGCAACAGAATAAAAGCGCATTGTACAATAAACAGCTTTCTAAAGTCATAAAGGAGGAAATGCTTTGTTCGCGAAAAATCATAAAACTGTCGAGTCCCGTTAGATTTTGACGAACGACAACCTTGGGAAAACAATGGATCAGGCGATAAAGAAAGTGAAACTTTGGTGAAAGTCGCGTCGCTTGGTGTAGCAGTCGGACACGTGGTGAAACTCCCGCGTTCCCCAGACTAAACACCAATGAGAAGAAGCGTGACTTTAGAGCGCGAGTTTTTTACGGTTCCTGAATGGACGAATTTAAAGTTCCCGGCAAGGAAATCAGTCATGAGCCTATCGGAATTATTTGAGTAGAACGGGTGGGAAAAGAGAAATAGTGAGCCCTATAAATAATACCCCGTGTACAGCTAAGTAAGTTTTTTAGTCTTCTTTTTCTCTTAGTATGTGTTGAAGACGCTCTTAGTATATTTTAACTTCGTTTTTAATAAGTTTTTAAAGTGTTAAAGTATATTAGCTTGATTAACCAACATGTAAAGTAATATATCGGAGTGTACAGAAAACTATTCGTGTATTTTAGAATCTCGTTATGAATTAAAGAAACTATCAAAATACTTTAATAAGTCTTGAAGTATTTGAGTGCGTGTTGTCGAGGAACGCGACGGTCGTTGTTTGTACGGCAAAGACAAGCATGAGAGGAGTCTTCATCGCGAGTGAATCATTTAATTAGTGCGTGCGTACAGCAAGTAAGAAGCAGTTTTATTTAAATCAGTGAACTCGAAGTAATTACTAACACAGTATATTTTGTCTTGTGCGCGAAAGTCGAGTGGAGTATTTAATCAAGAGTTCCGATGTGTGTAAAGAATCGATGAAAGTAATTGTGAATGGAATTAAAGCAAAGTATGGTGCGAAGTGAAATTGTGATATATATTCACTCAAGGCATTGTCGGCAGATGGAATGGATAATCCTGAACACAAGTAACAGTTTCATTGTACTTATGTATTAACTAATATTCTATGTAGTCGTATCGTCTATATCCCTAAACATCCCGTTTCATTCTAAAAGAACCGACGAGCAGTTGGATGCTAGTAATATTATTCTACCCTTTATGACTTTAGAAACGCTCAATTTAATTAATGTAAATTAGGATTGACAAATTCAGAGTTGTATTAAATATATCTGATGGTTGTCAGAAGTCAATATCTTGTTAATATTAAGGCATTGAATATATACATATATATATATTGTCTTACAAGAATTAGTAATAATTAAAAGTTATTAGCATCTTAACTGCAGAGTTTTTATTCAAAAAACCCCCTGAGATCACATAACATCTCTGGCGCCCAGCATCTAATACCTTTTAAACCAAATATTATTACATTAAATAAGATAAACTTAATTACTTACAAATTATACACGTAAAAGTTATATTTGCCGCACCAATAAGTGGGGCTAGTCACGAGAGTTAGTAATATTTGACGCCCGAACACATGGGGCAACTGAGAATAGTAATATTTGGCGCCTAGAACGTGGAGCAAACCCACGATTAATAATATTTGGCGCATCCAAACGTGGAGCACAATTCCACTTAAGTAATAAGTTCTCTACAGTTTTTAAACTGGCTTGGTGCTGAATTAATTTTATGAAAATTAAACAGATTCTAAAAGACAATAGTAGTCTAAGACATCTGAGAAGTAGACGTACTCATTGTTGAAATCTTCAATATTGGAAGTACCAGAATTTGATGTGTGTGTGTGTGTGTGTGTGTGTGTGTGAGAGAGAGAGAGAGAGAGGAAACAATAAAGAAATAACAAAATCGGTGTGAAGAACCATACATGACTTCCATGTTCTAAGATTTATATTTAAAATCATTTTCGAAATGAAATATTTCCATAGAAACTACTTCTTGCTTCAGCCTCAACCACAGTACTGTAGTCACTAACGTATACCACCTCACGTTAGCGCACTCGATTTTCATTGATGATGGCAGTCGATGACACTGTCGAAACGTTGGTTTTGAAGAAAACAGTGGACCACGCCCAAACAGCCCAGGAAGGAATTTTAACAACAAACTACTTCTTTGTTACCGATAACGTAGTACAAATATAAAAAATTATCCCCTCCCCCATCAACTGTCATTTATATTTAAAGGAAATTACCCCCTCCCCCTTCAACTACCCTTTTCATTTATAGATACAACATCTACTTTCTACAGTGGATTATTATCACTTTCTTTTCAGGATACTTATTTATCAAAATTAAGTAAGTACTTTACTCTTGTTACGACAAAAAATGTTGCAGGTAAACTACCCCTTCCCCTTTAACCGATCTTCACCAAAATCAACAGGCCTTGAGTCCTGTACAACTCAGGCACATATGCAAAAAATATATTTGATTTTGTTTGAATTTGCGGGAGTTATCGTTTCCCATAGAAAAAATTCAACACAGACACTTTTCGGAAAATGACTTTTATTCATGTTTTGAGGGTAGTGCAATCAGAATCAGCCCTTATCTCGAACACGATTTCTTTCGCCATCACCATACTTCCATTTCCTTATGGAACATGGAAGTAAAACAGTAGCATTGCGTGTAATATAGTGGTTGCTGTATAACAGTAATAGTGGTTGAGGTTACATTAGGAATGGGTCCACTGACTCCCCTGATCCCCAGAGCTCCATCCTTTAATCACCGCAGACCACAGTGGGCTTACCAGAGACGCAAGTCTGGTTACTAATGTAGAGATCCTGAGTTCGATTCCTGGGAACCCATAAATCAAGGTGAGTTTTTCATCCCCAGGCCGACTTAGTCTGAGGAAATGAGTGTCAGATATCTCAATCCTTCCGAGATATATTGGTGAGTAGAGGAACATGTCAGTTGCAGAACAAGGACAGCCAATTTCCTGAAGATGAAGCTGTACGATCCTTAAACAAGTATTGGTTTGATAAAACCTTGCAAAATGGCGAAAAGGTAAATCGCACTTGGATGTGTTGTTCTTCTCCAACTAAAAAATCTCTATTTCTTTTATGAATTTGCTAACTGCTATAATTTTTATTGTTCGACTAAGCTTTTCGTCATCACTGACATCATCAGGTCTTAAACAACCTGGTTGTTTAAGACCTGATGATGTCAGCAATGACGAAAAGCTTAGTCGAACAATAAAAATTATAGCAGTTAGCAAATTCATAAAAGAAATAGTAAGGATGTCTGCTAATTTAAACAATACGAAGAATAAAAAATCTCTATTTTGTTTTGTTGCACTTTATTTCTACAAAAAAAAACTATCAAAGAAGCCATTTTATTTTAATATTAGAAATTGGTTTTCGTCGTGGCGATAGTTAAATTCCCGTGTTCAGGATAATGAAAATAATCCTGCCCATCGCTCTGCGTTTTTTGAATGGAAGGAATTGGAACATTCTATAAACAAAGGGGGACTTATTGATGATATACTTAAGGAACAAATGAGTAAAGCTGTTAAGGCATGGAAAGAAATCCTCCAACGGGTCATTGCCACAGTATAAAATCGTGCACAACAAAATCTGGCACTGATAGGACATCGAGAGTCAATTATTAACGATCCAAATCCAGGAAACTTTCTGGTTTTGTTAAAATATTTGGATACATTTTTAACGTATAAAAATATACTTTGTGCATAACGTGTTAAAATACTTTGTTATGCTTTGGATCAGTAAAGCACTGACACTTCTGGAGACGCTAACGGACAAATTAAAAGTTTGGAGGAATGAGCTGTGTGACAATGTCGTTACTAAGGCAGAGAAGCTATGTAATAAATGGAGTGTCAGTATAACAAAAAGGATAAGAAGGAAGCGCACGATGCCAAGGGAGTATGCAGACGATTCTGCATTAACCGTTCGGCAAGAAATACGACGTTCTCTAATAAAAATTTGGAAAAATTGTCAGTTGAAATTTCAAGCCGTTTCTCTAACATAAAAAAGTTAGAAAAACGCTTTGGGTTCCTTTTAAATTTGAGGCATACGTAAATGATGGGGATATACATTTTAAGGAACAGCTTTCCCAAATCAAAACACCTTTTAAAATGTTTCTTACTTTACCAGTGTCTGTGTCGTTTTGTGAAAGATCGTTTAGTAAACTTACAAAAATTTATTAAATCGTACCTACGATCAACAATATCTCAGGGCAGGGTATCAAATCTACGGATAATTTCAATTGAAAACGACATTGCTTTGTCTTTAGATTATAGTGATTTAATAACCCACTTTGCAGCAATTAAGACCAGGAAAGTTACATTTTAAAATGTCTCGTTGTAAATAATTATTAAATATTAAAAATAAATATTATGTGTTTATTAATAGAAGACGGAACCATTAACCTGTAATGGTAAGTGATTTATTTTATTACTTTTGATGTAATTCGTTTTTTAACTTTATGTTGCTTTAGGATATTGTTCTGACGAAGGGCTTTAGACGATTAGAACATTTTTACGTTATAAATTTTTTATATTACTACATTTTTTATAGTCTACATTTGTTAATAATAAATGTATACAAACATTGACTTAACAAATGTTAAGACATTTGCTGGAAGTGCTTTCATACAAAAATCTACACACTTGCATTTATTAAGTACTTTGTTCACTGGATGAGCCTTCATTTTTGGTCTTTTGTCCCCCTTAATTGTGAAGGTGAGGCGGCCGACGATCTCCTTGCCCCGGGCGGCAAAAAGTCTAGCTACGGCACTGTCGATATCCTCTCAGTGCCAGATTTTGTTATGCAATAGTTTGTACTTTGGCAATGACCCGTTCAAGGATTTCTTTATATGACTTACATTCTTTACTTATTTGTTCCTGAAGTAGATCATCAATAAATCCCTCTTTTTTTAAAGAAACGTTCCATTTCCTTCCATTCCAAAATCACAGAGCGATGAGCAGGACTATTTTCATGATCCTGAATACGGAGATTTAACTTTCGTCAGGACGAAAACCCATTTTCACTATTGAAATCGCTCCTTTGATAGTTTTCCTGTGGAAATGAAGTGCAAAAAAATCAAAATAGAGATTTTTTAGTTGGAGAAAAACATATCCAATTGCGATTTACCTTATCATAATGAACCGTAATTACGATGCTTGAGTGTAAATAGACTAATACTGTTTATCATGCGAGGTTTATGACAACGGACAAGCTGGTTTGGTTATGCTTCCTTTATGAAAGGAATAGTCATATCAAAGAAACCAGTTGTTTGTAGTTTCATAAACTGAAAACAACTTTTTCAAGTCTATGATCACTTTGCCGCCCTCCTGGCTATGCCGCCCGGGGCGGCTGCCCCCTTGGCCCCCCATAGCTACGCCTCTGTACGATTCAGGGTAAGCGTCGATAGGGCGTGCTCTCGGGTTCGCCCCGTCACAGAAGGCATTCCTCGCGGATCTGTCTTCGACAAGTCGCAGATCTGTACCTCGTACAGTCGAATGGCCTATCCAGAGTCCCTCATCGCTGATGTTCCATTGTAGCTCGCAGTTCAGCGGCCAGCGGGCTTAATGACTTATCCAGCTGGATATTCATTCGGACTGAGTGAGGAAGTGACGCATAGAGATCAACACGGAAAAGTCGGAAGCGATCAGCCTCACGCACTAGTTCACTTCCCCACCCCAATCCCTTTCCTTTGAGGGGAGACCCGTCCAGTGAAGCACATGGCGTTCGGTTGGACTAGCGTCTCAACTATAACGGCGGGTAACCGGACTAACGTCAGAGCCAAAATTTTCCGCATGCTTTAGAGGAGCAGCCGCCTGACTATCCACACCAAAATAGGGCTATCATTGTTTTTACGGGCAGCAATCACGTATGCGGTTCTCGATCGTTGATCCCTCCTGTCGGCCTCAAACAAGTGGAGGCAAGCAGCATTCTAAACAGTATTAGCCGGTTCTTCTCTCTAGACAATTTCATCTACCCCCTGGCAACACATTTGTTCGCAAAGATCGAGGAAACCTCTTTCCATCCGTCAGCTAAACAGTACGGACAACGCACCGCCCTCGACCCCTACTTGACGATCCAACATAATCCATTTTTCACGTGAATTCCGAATAAATCGACCACCACCTTACTAATCCTCCATAACCTGTTGCCTGGAACAAGGCATAGGCCTACGACTGCCTATGCGACTTGGCTAGCATCAAGATTCAGCAACAGAATCAGCATAGAAACAGGTCTAGTCGCCTGTGCTGCGCTACATCCCACCACGGGAGAATTCGCAAGGGTGAGCAAGTACCTTGGTCTCGTAGCGACAGTGGCGGCCGCACCTACCTCCAGTACCGCTTCAAGTTTCAAGTTTCTGCTGGTGAATTCTTAAAGGAACCACGAAACCTACATCAGATGTGAGGCCAGACGCTGCACGAAAACAGTATTTAGTAGAATACAGCTGGTCGAAATCTGTATAATATTTACCTTATTTCTTCCGTCGTGTGACTTAGTGTTGCGTTCGATTGATTTACGCGTTTCGAAACATATGTTTCGTCTTCAGAAATAAATAAAAAGTCACTCTTAGCGAGGTCGTTACATATTAAAATTGTAAATATAGGAAAACGATTCCACACATATCCGCGTTACATGAGTGCGCACTCGAGTCGGACCGATCGGACACTCAAACATGTCTTTCAGCTGGTCGAGCCTGTTCGGCTGCGCTGTCGCTGAGGCACGGGAAACCGCGAGGTGCGTGAGCCATCTGCCTCGGCGTGGCAGCGCGTCGACCTGGTTGACGCCTCACGATTTCGCGCTTTCGTCCACGCCAGCTCGGCTCCACGTATTTGCGGGTGAATTTTCATGGAGCCACAGAACTGCACCTCAGCCTAGAGTCGGCCTGAAGACTACAAACATGCGAGCCTATACTTGCACGCGCTGTCGCGCAAAGCGGATCCATATCCTAACACCCTTGTTCTGCGATCGTATTAACGCGCTGTAGCCTACCGGAAGAAACAACGTTCAGCGGGCTGAGACCTGGGACAACGCACACGCCAGTCGACTTCTGTGTGTAAGACGACGCGCCGCGCAACTTCTGTCTGTCTGTGAACATGAAGTTGAAGCTACAACATTAACGTCACCAAGAAGCCGATGCCTTCTACGAACAGAAACAACGAATTGCCCCATTTTGATTTACCTATGAATGTTGAACGTGTCACGTAGTAGGTTATAAACTTCATATTTATAAAATACTAGCAAAATACCCGTGCTTCGCTACGGAGTTTCACGTTGTACGTAATGAAAATGTTAGTTTAATTAATAAAGTTCAATTAAAGTAGGTTTCTTAAAAATAAATAGCTGTTGCCCACGACTTCGTTCACGTGGTCTTCAATTTAATGCGATAATATATTTAGAACAGAATCTATTCTATTGGGTTGCCATAGTAACCAAATCTAATAGTTTTTTAAGACCCCAAAGGACCCCCCAGAGGATCGTATCGAAAAAATGTCCTATGTTGGTTCTCCCGTTGCGTAAAATATTTGTGCCAAGTTTGGTTGAAATCGGTCCAGTGGTTTAGGAGGAGATGTGGAAGACCCCAAAGAACCCCCCGAAGGATCATATCGAAAAAACACATATCCTATGTTGGTTCTCCCGTTGCATAAAATATTTGTGCCAAGTTTGGTTGAAATCGGTCCAGTGGTTTAGGAGGAGATGTGGAAGACCCCAAAGAACCCCCCGAAGGATCATATCGAAAAAACACATATCCTATGTTGGTTCTCCCGTTGCGTAAAATATTTGTGCCAAGTTTGGTTGAAATCGGTCCAGTGGTTTAGGAGGAGATGTGGAAGACCCCAAAGGACCCCGTCGAAAAAAACACCTATCCTATGTTGGTTCTCCCGTAGCGTAAAATATTTGTGCCAAGTTTGGTAGAAATCGGTCCAGTGGTTTAGGAGGAGATGTGGAAGACCCCAAAGAACCCCCCAAAGGACCCCATCGAAAAAAATTCAGAAACCTTCGCGGGCGTGCGCACAACAACTCACCGAAGTTTCATCGCAATCGGATGAATGGTATAGGAACGCATACGGGACAAACAAAGAAACATTCATTTTTATATGTAAGATTTCCAGGAACCCGATCGCAGCGCCACCTACCGGGTCCAATTGTGAATCTAAACCATCCAGGGACCCACTCAAACACACACACAAAATTTCATCAAAATCGGTCCAGCCGTTTAGGAGGAGTTCAGTGACATACACACGTACAGAAGAATTATATATATAAAGATGGATACCATCATTTATACATGTTTTTGACTATATGTTTATTAAAATGATTCATTAACAGGCTACATTTTTTCATATTTTTAATAAATCTGTATACTACATAATGAGTCATTTGATTTCCACTTGATCTAAGAAATAAAAGGTGAATATAAAAAAACTGAATAAATTTAGGAGAAAACATGATAGGCCTGTTAGAATATATATCAGCATTACCATATACATGCTAAGGTAAGCCTCAACGTGTATACGTAGTAGGTTATAAACTTCATATTTATAAAATATAAATTACTGAAGTGGAAGAAAAATATAAAAATTGCATGAGTAATGACAAAATCGAATTTCATAAAAGTCGAAAATGAACGGACACGCGCGCGTGTCTACTTATTTTATTAATGAGTCTAAGGATTGTATACTTACATTACTGTTTTATCTTATTGCGAGACAATAACAGCCTACCTTTCTTGTGGCACTGATTTGCTAATGTAAGGATGTTGTTCTTGAGCAGAAGCAATTTTTAATTTCTACAACTACTTAGAGACGGCAACAAATAAGTAAGTTACTCACTTGATGCTTGTTATATTTTATAAGCGATACTTTTTACAAAAATAGGCCTATATTTTTATTTAATACCTATTATAAGGTATACATTTAAAAATATTTTATAAAAATATTTAGTAAATATATTTGTTAAATATTTAAATTTTCAAAACTGACAGCTTTTCGACAGCTTTTATTTATTAACTCTCATCTTCAGGTGTAAAAAATTACATTATAAATTTAATTATTTTGTAATTTAATTCTTTATAGCCTATATCCTGATAAAAAGGAACAATTTTATGAACCGAAGCGTGAGCTGCACTAAGGAGTCATGATGAGTGGAGCGTGCAGCCCGGGGTGGCGAGTTTGCAATACAAGTGCTGTACTATATATCGGGCTGGGAGATACTAGAGTTGGCGTGATCAATTGTGGAGTACGACAAGGGTGTCCATTATCACCTTCCCTATTTAATTTATATATGGTCGATGTCATACAAAACTGGCAGATGTGTCTTCCAGACCATTTTTTGATTGGTCACTCTACAATTGACACTTTGTTGTTTGCGGACGATCAGAAAACAGATTGCAGATGGGTATACATTTGTTAAATGGAATCTGCGAGGACTCTGGATTGCAGATATTCACAGTTAAAACCAAGGTGATGGCTTTTTGTGGAACTGATCCCGCAAGGGCAAAAATTGTTATAGATGGTACTGTCCTGGAACAAATTAGCAGTTTTGAATACCTGGGCTACAGTGTGTCTTATAATGCAAGCAACGACGTGGTACATAAGTTGCATAAGTTCAACCTTATGTGCGGGACCATCAGGCGAACCCTTAGGTCACCAAGTAAAGGAACACGCCTAAAATTCTACAAGGTGATGGCTCTTCCCACACTTCTTTATGGGTCTGAGAATTGGAGTTTAACGAAAGGCCAAGCAGTCCCATCCAAGCGGCTGAAATGAGATTTCTCTGGCACGTGACAGGGTGTACTCTCCATGATCATAGGAGAAAAACAAATATACGGCAGGAACTGGATATTATGGGTATACTCGACAGGATCGCCCAGTATCGGCTGAACTGGTGGGAACATCTTTGCTGAATGGATGACTGCCGCATCCCCAAACAACTATAAGCTGCGGGGACGGAGAGGCGTGGAACGTCCGAGGAAGCGCTGGAGTGACCAGCTGTAATATTTGCCTATTTGAGACCGGAACAAACCATTCTTGGTTTAAACCTTGAGGATGATGATGACGAGATTTTGGTCTGAAGCAACGTAGTGTGTCGTGCTGCCAGCGCGCAGTAGGCAGTTTGACACCGTAGAGTAAACGCGATTGCATACGTGCAAGGCTGAGTGCTACACGCTGATTTCCTGCCTTCTCTTTCATTACAAACACACGTCACATGATGTATGAGCCTACATAGCTTACATTCCATTTGCGCGTCCGGTGTGAAGTTTACGCAGTATTGACTCCTAAACGTGTCTATTGTTTACTGGGGTTTGTTACTCGGTCATACGGTCATAATCGGAGGCCAGCTGTTTTCAAAGTCAACGCCACGTGACGTGTAAAGTATATGTAGGCCTACGCCTATCCCAGCTTACAACATCTTAGCTGTTTTAAAAATGATCCACGAGATATCCTTACAGACGCATCCTTTATTACACAGACACACCACAGCCGGGGCGTACGCTTCGTAACGAGCCTGAGCTGTAGAGAAGAGTGGGCGTCACTTACTCTCCGACTGGGAGTCGTAAGATGTGCAAATTGAGATATGTAGTGTCCCGAGTCCCAAGTTTGACTCCTGTCACTGGATAGTTTGAGCTTATTTATTTAATTTTTACTAGTGGGGAGGGAGCTCAAGCTTCCCTCGAGTGTTGGATACCTCCCGGGGCTAGCAAACGGGGTTGCTTCCAAGAGTAACGTGACCTTGGATTGTATTTGCCATGTCCATTGATTGTAACTCAGGCCGACCGACCATGCAACCTGAGCGCCAAGCGTCTCAGGGTATCGGCGGACACCCAATACTCTTCTAAGGATCAGTCATTTACTCAGTAGTTCGAAAATGTGTAACTGGGTTTTTGTTACCAAGTAGGCATATCGCAAAGCTCTCTTATCGGTAGCAGATGTTTTCGTTGGTGAGATGCAGAGTGTTAACACTGTCCAACTGCACCACGTAAGTTACATTAAAGTCACGAGAATCCTCATGCTCTTATGCAGTCGAGACTCCTTTCGAGTGCAGAGTATTGGAATACACTACTTCAAGCATGACGTTTCCGTTTCGAAAACTGATGAGCATAGTTCACTCTCGGCTGTGATCTCTCGACAGTATCTCGAGATACAGCGAGATATGTGAGTACAGCCGGCACCGTTGCCGTCTCTACATAACAACTCGCACAGACCAAAATTGCTCAATTACCAATTGTCCGCAGTCTCAGCTGAATTACCTAATATGATATTTCTGTGCCCACAAAAATATTATTGGAAAATATAGTGTAAACAGTTAGTGTGATACTAAGCGTTGTGTTGGAGAACAAGACTGCACGAAAATTTTGGACACCAGCGATTATACTTTAGATCTTCTGTATTTAGGTTTGTGAATGGAAGTCAATAAGAGTGCTCCAATGGATCCATGATCCGAATGAATAGGAAAGGTGAATGGATTACCACACGGTGGCTACATGGCTGGAGACCTTTACACTAGTCACAGAATAGATCTAAATAGGAAAGGTGAGTGGATGGCCATATGGCTGGAGGAGACCTTTACTCTACTTACAGAATAAATAGGATATGTGAATGGAAGATTGTTACGTGGCCGGAGAGGTTTACCGTGGGTAAGATTAAATTAAACACGTTAATTTAATTACAACACGTAAGGGTTAAGATTAAATACACACGTCAGAAATAAATTGATTTGTTTTTAAGACCAGTTTTTATGGGAAAAATTTTCGATAACAATATACACACCTTTCTTTAATGTAATCGAAAATCAATAAAATAAAAAGTATTAACAATTAAAAATTTGTTTCTATGAGAACCCCATAAACATTATTATTTTTTAAATCGATCGTTCCTTCTTTTATTCTCAAACGAAAAAGAACAAGGCTTGTTACAGACGTGATACGGTAAGTAGACTTATCTTACTCTACTTCCTACTGTTACATTTAACAGAATACGTCTAATGACTAGGGGGCGGATTTCTATGACCTAAAAATGTAGGAAATATGCATGCATTTATGACCTAAAAAACATTAAAACATGACAAATAAAATCCAAAATATGACTTCATTAATGACACGTGTGTGTTACATTTTTATTTTATTTATTAAATATAGAGCTAATCCTGAGCAAAATTTTCTCTTTTTGCCCCATTTGGCCACGTATATTCAAAGAATCGTCCAATAAGACAGCAATACTTGAATGATTTGTCCTCTCTAGCACTTCACATGTTAGGAAGAATATTTCTCCAGGTCTGTCTTCTTTCAGTGTGCCAACAATCACGTTTGCAACATACCTCCTACCAGCATCTGTTGTTTCATCAATTGAAACTCATATTTTATAGACCCCACAATACATCTTATTTTATCTACAAAATGTAAGAAAAACCCTCCCACTCCCTTCACTTCTGCCGGCTGGCATTATTGCTCACGGAGGCAAACAACAGAGGCCAACGGTACTTGAAAATCCGCATTAGAAAGACATTTCACACCTTATTCACCATTTCTCCGAATATATAGGTATTTTAAGGATATCCTGAAAGAAGTTTTTACTACTTTAACACACCACAATTTGTTATGGAACGAATAAATGCATTTTCGTGTGAAAAAAAAGGAAACATGCCATTATAATGCATTTTCACTGTAAATATGCTGTAAAACTTCATAAATGTCTAAATATGCATATGTAAAGTCAAAAAATATAACTTAAATATACATTTTAGTGCTAAATATGCTACAAAACATAAAAACTACCGAAATATGCAATTATGTGCACAATAAAACACTATCAATCTTCATCAGAATACGTGGAATCAAGTTTAAATCAAGCTGAAACCTGAAATAATGTCAAGGAAAAAAATATGACATATCATAGAAATCCGCTTCCTACTAATGACGTTGTGTGTCTTTTTAATTTTTTTCTAACTTGGAAAGTCCAATTATAACATTTAGCTGTAGGCCTATAGACTGTAAAGTTACTATGTATTGTAAGACAGTGAAGATATTCAGCATAAAGAAACTGTTTAGTGATCACTTGGTTTGCTAGACACAAGAAATGTAGCATAATATTAACAAAAAGAAAAAAGAGTTGTAGGCCTACTGTCGGCAAAAACAGTCAAACTGATTTCTCATGGCTCTCGCATGTCGGGAATCGTGGCACCGAAAACTCCTTTCCCTTTTAGTTTTTGTACCAACAAATCAAACCACCACGTTGTACCATCTTTTCATTAAATCACCAACCAATTGCATAATGGAGGAAAAAGTCAAAATTTGGGGAAAGAGTAGATAAATAGGTCTATGAGGTATAAAATAATTTTTGGGCGATCTCGCTCATAGGCTTTTCTGCTTTCCGGTAATAATAGCAACATTGTTTTTCTGTTTAACACAGGTTGTTTTATTTCTTTTATGACCGAATGCTTCACCCATACTAAGAGAGGCATCTTCAGTTGTTCGACTGACACAGAGCACAAAGACTTGACACACCGTTATTAATACTGTAGTACCGCCCACAATGGTACAACAAGCCCATAATTTGCAATAATTAAATCTTTCTACCCCATAAGCACCCAAAAAATGCAATAAATTATTTTAGAAATTGAAACATAACGCATAAAAGAAATAACGTAGCCCACTTGAACAGACTAAATTTTTACCATTTTCACGTTTTATTTCATTTTAAAGATTCTGTTACTTCAGAGAAAGTTTCTAAACTCACAGCAACGTGTAGCTATCGTCTCTAAAAAAATTTTCTTATTTTTGTAAATTTCTGTCGTCTCTCTTATCACTCGCGGAAGATAATTAACACTTCGCTACGATCGCCGTTTCTTCAAATAGAATGTGGTGTTCTCATCTGTGCTCCGTTATTGCTGATCTCTCTGTGTCCCCTTCCTTCGTGTGCCCCGCATGTGTTCTTGCACTCTCGTCATCACCTGTCTCCACGTTTCGGCTGCGTACATTCACCGCAACTGCATGAGAACTTGTACACGCTAGGAGTTGAAAGACGTATCTTGACTTTCGCCGACGATAAGATTTGGCCTACCTTCCTAACCGGGTTGGCTATATATTAAGTTTATTCAAAACGTTTTGTTAGTAGTGCCACGTAATTAAGCGCGTCGATTTTTTTACTTCAGCTTGCATGTGTGCAGGGTCGACTTCAGTTTTTACAGGGTATTTATTAACGCTTTTTCATAACTACTTTGTGAAGGCTCACCTGATTTCTGTTTCGTTGTAGCCTACTCATTACTGCGAAGCAGTTTCCTTAACACACCTTCTTCTATAGTCTAGTTTTTCTCGCCCGATATGCGTATATCGCTCTATTCATTAACGAATTTAGGATTCCTTGTTTTAGTGATGCGACTCGGCATTTAGGTGACGATTTACTTGTGTCGGGTTCCTATAAACAACCGTGCCCCAGTGTTCCATCTTACTTACGTTGTCGTCCACACATCTAATAAAGAAAGCGACCCGTTCGTCTGCATCTCCATGATGAATCGGATGTTTGGCATACTGTTTAGGTATTCCAAAAAGACGACCAAAGTATTCGCCACACGAGGCGTCCCATCCACATAACGGGGCCAAACGATTGGCTTCAGTTCTGCCATTTCTGAAACTACTTTCTTAATATGTGCCATAGGCCTACACAAACTGACTGCAACCGGTGAGAGAGGAGAATCCGTAGCTGCCGCAACCTTCAGCTCATAATACTTACCGTCAGACAAGAAGTACGTCGAATTCAAACAAGCCTGTACAATTCGTGTTAGATCAGTGTTCAGCACGTATAGGCACCTTGGTGAACAAAGATTCTACCTCTCCTGTCTTCAAGCGTAGCGACTTTACAGTCTGTACGAAATCCGTCGATTTTTTACGGAAGAACTGGTTTTGCCCACATGTAACCCCAACTGCTTTGCTATGAACTTTGCTGAGTTTGTGGAACTGACTATTGGTTATTAGTATTATTGGTATTTTCACTGTGAACTTACTTGTTGTATTTACTCATACGTCGTTTCGGAGTGGTGTGCTCCTTCGTCAGTGAGTTTGGATGCGGAATGTGCAAACTGTCGGTAATTTTATGTATAACGGTTTTAGTTAACAGGTTGTGTGTGGGTGGAGGTGGAGGGGATGGCGCTGAAAGTTTGAATTGTTGTAGGTGTTGTTTATTACTGTGTCAAATAGTGTGTTTGATTTGAATTGTAATTGGTCATTGAGTATGTTGTTGGGTTGTGTTTGTATATTTTAAATTTTTCAGTGGTGTTACGTTTACGACTTTTGGGTAGGAAGTGTAAAATTTTAAGGTTGTTTTTTATATTGGTGTAACTGTGGTTTTCTGTCTGGATATGTGTGGCAAGTGTGGATTCTATGCTATTATTATTGAACACACCAAAGCAATCACAATGCTTCACAACAACAAGTAAGTTCACAGTGCAAGTAGGCCTACCAACAATACTAATAATTATTATTAAGTAGTGAACAAAGAATAGTGATGACTATTGGTCTCATCGGTATTCATTCGTCGTGTACTTTTGGAAGTCCGTAAAATGTCAGTGGTATAATACATTGTGGGCGGAGGGCTTGCTGCATAAATACGGGTGTGTCAAGACTTTGTGGTCTGTCTCAGTCGAGCCACTGAGGTAGTCTCATCGTAGTAAGTGCGACGAAACGTTGAGTCTTATGAGAAATAAAAAGACGCGCGTTAAACCGAAAAACAGTGTTGTTAATGTTCAGGAGAGTGCCAAGATACGCGAACGGGACAAAGAAGCTGTGCGAACGTTGATCGGAGTGCTAAACACGTGAACAGTTACACATTGTAAGAAGGATTGTTTAAATAAAATAATGAAGAACCCTCTCACTTTTACATGTATTATGTTGTTTTTAAGTGAATTCAAGAAAACATTTAGTAATATTAGAGAGTATTTTTTTATAAACCCTCTTAACCCAATTATGGGATATTTTAGGTTATGAGTTATATAAAAAAAACTTAATATCCTCCCGCACGTAGGGAAGCGTGGATGGAGCATGTCCTGCAAGGCCTGCCCTTGTGCAGAAAACACGCATCATGATGACCCATTTACTGTCATTTACTGCTCGTACTATTGAAAGCACAGGTTCGTAAAGTCATACATAATGTGTTTCAGGTTTACGAAGCTGCTCCTCTTTGCGTACGGGAAGTCGAAGCCGTGAGGAGATGTAGACGACACAAAATTACAGACCGCCCGGAAGGAGAAACAGTCGCGCCGGGAAAGGTGACCGAAGATCTTCGCAGTCGGAAATGATTTCCGGAAATAGTCGTCGCGAACACCACGCCGAAACTAAACGCTGCGATGGGAGTGACAAGAAAATGTGTAGGCCTACCGTAGCATAGGTATTTGTGGTTGTGTGTTGTGTAGTCAGGTTGCCTATGAGTTAGGGTACAGATTTCGGGTTGTGCATGGCAGTAGTGACAAAAAGTTGGCGGACGCAATAGGTAGTAATGTGCTTCAATGTTTACTTAATGGGATTTATGGGAGGGGAGCAGCGTATAATCGTACGCGCAGAGTGCACGCAGGTTTTCAGATTCCGGCGCGACAGATAGTCACCTTTGTTTAGACGAGGCAGCAGGAACAGGTACACGCGCGCAGGCAGTCTGACTCGGACAGTTTACCCGAATCAAATTAATGTTCGTTCATCCTACTTTCAGAAACCAGCGCCGAGTCGGAGCGTTCTGCACGTGTTTGTTTAATTCGTTTGAGTTACGTTTCGTAGTTTCCTCATGAATGCGGAAACACTGATATCTAAAGTTTGAATGAAACCTGAAGTCTGCGACAAGAGACTCAAGGAATGTTCCAACTGGGTCGCTGTGGATACCTGTTGGTTGGCGAGTTATATCAAAGGAAATGGGTGTTCCAGGGAATTTGATAGATTAATTTCATGCACACTACTTCTGTCTTGTTTCGGTTTTAAGCTAACAGTTTCTGAACCAATGCGTAAACACAGATTCTTCACTGCTTAACTCCATGACTGTGACTGAACCTGTTTCGGTGTCTACAATCTGCCTTCCCTATATGACCCTAAGATGATTCCCTATACAACCTGCCCGGAACCTAAGATGATTCTCGTGTGTCTTTAATTGAGTCATAAATTATTTACTGTGGGGTCAGCTAGATGGTTAGTGCGCAGGGTGTTTGGTGAAGTGTTAGTAAACGCTAGCTAACGGTTTATCAGGAAGGTAGGGTGTTCATCTCCCGGGGACGAGCCTACGGGTTTATGTGTGTTCTCACTATCAGCTCCACGTTGACCCCACATTCTGTCTGATTGGCAGCTACGCATCTGACATCATCCAATCATGAGATGACGGATCACTCTGCCATTTCTTCTTCTTCTTCTTCTTCTTCTTCTTCTTCTTCTTCTTCTTCTTCTTCTTCTTCTTCTTCTTCTTCTTCAATTTGGTAGTAACAACCGCTTATGTGTTTCTGCATTCTAACAATCTTCCCCCAATCTGCCCTTTCCTTGTCCATTCCTCTCCAATTTTCAGAATTAGAATAGCGTGAACCGTATGTTGGGACAAATAGAAATTGAAACCTCCAAAATAGGACTACGTATTACTGAAAGTAAAACTAAATACATGGAAATTAGCTGAAGAAATGTTTATATTAATGACTTTACTACTGCTAAGTACATATTCAGTCATTCTGAAGTTTTCACTTCCTTAGGAACTGAAATGAACAAGACCAACAAGAAGACTGCTGAAATTAAATCACGTATACAATAGACCAATCGTTGCTAATACGGATAAAAAATGTTAACGACATCTAAACTGGTAGATCGGAAAATAAAGTTAACCCTATACAAAACCTTAAAAAGGCCAATATTAACTTGTGGCAGTGAGGCACAAGTTATCTAATTCGTTGTAGTGATCTAATTCGTTATATCACTGGTTACAACGATTAACTGTGAAATTTATGAAGTTTTAAAATTTAATTTGAAAAAAAGAATCGGTTATGTAGGCACGAACTGACTGCTGTAGCCATGAACACCCTCTTTCCACTCCCTCTTAACACGTCGCTGCATACATCCATAGGCATGTTTTTATTTATTTTTTCACGTTTTCACGTCTTCATCGTTTTGTGGGAGTCGCTATCAAGGGGGTTTCCTAATATAACAGTTCAGATACTTCGGGCTCGGGGTTACTGCAGAGTTTTGTTATTCTACGAAGACAAAGTCAGCGAATCTCCACTGTGGAGTTCTTCTCTGTCTTCTCATCCTGCGCGACTGCTTCTTCCTCCGGACGGCCTGTAGTAAGAACAAAAACCGATAGTGAGTCTTTGATTTTAAAATATTGTATATATTATTATAACAATACAATAAAGAAAACAAATTGCAAAGAAAACGTAATTTTTTTATATCTATGTCTCTACACATACTATAGGCCTTTACGTATAATTATAAGAACACAATATAAGTATACATATACATATAATCTTACAGAGGATCAGGTAGTTCTGCAAGACGGACTCTGAACAGCGAAATGCTGGTATATGGTATCGTGGAGAAACTTTCCAACGTATACACACACATAACAATTATTACTTTATGCTAAAATTTTTACCACAATATTTTATTAATGTATGAGCAATGGACCAGAGAAGGTCAGGAAAGATTTTAATGTTTCTTGATCATAGTATATGTATGTTAAAACATTCGTCTTCTTGATGACTATCCTGTACCAGCAAGTACGATTTGATTTAATATAACAACAAAAATAAATGGAAATATTAACACATTTACAGGTCGTACTTTATTTTTTTTGTATTTTCAATTTATCGTTTGATAGTTTCCTGAATTATACTTACTTTACTTTATCCAATGCTAGCTCTTGGCATCTCTGCCATTCGCCTACGAGCCTCCCAGTATAGACATGTATCGCGTCTGTCTTGTACGTCCGTCAGTCCTGTCCACTGCTGTAGGTGCGGACCGTCCATCTTGCTGGTGGTACAGAGTGGGCAGATGTCGGAGTCGGCTAGCCCAATTCTGTGCAGATGCGCTTGTAGATAATCGTGGCCAGTTAGGAGTCTGAATTTGGCGACTGCTTCTGCTCTTGGGAGAATCCGAGGGATTTGTTTGTCGTGAGCTAAGCTTTCGCATTGCTTTCCTGTGCAGGCTTCGCGCAAGAAGTTTTTGGTCCACTTAGAGACCACTCTCTCGACTAGGTTTTTTGCGGTCATTAACGATGTTGTATTGCTAGGCTGCGGGAGTCTGGCCCCCCGTTTAGCGAGTTGGTCGGCGCGTTCGTTGCCCTCGATTCCTATGTGGCTTGGTATCCATTGCAAAGTAATATGACACCCGCTCTCTGTCATTCCGGACATCAGTCTTCGACCGGCCATAGTTGCAGCACAGTCAGTGGGCGTGTTGTTGGTGAGGGCTACGATCGCAGCTTGGGAGTCTAGGAAGATTACAACTCTTGTTGGATTACTGCTGACTGCAAGAAGCCTTTCCGCTGCGTGGTGAATTGCTAGTATTTCTCCGTCAAAGTTGCTGGCGTTGGATCTTACCGGGCTAAATCCCTCAAACAGGTGGCTATAGTAGCCAGCCCCCGCGGCTTGTGTCATCGCTGATCCGTCGGTGTATACGTGCACCCACGTGTCTCTTTTGTACAGCTCGTGGATTGTTTGTAAGGCTGCTGACTTCAAATCGTGTGTGTTGCTGAGTGCGTTTCCTGAATTATGTATGCGTGCGAACGTCGCTCTTCTTCTCCCCAATCCAGAGCTTCGAAGTTCTTCCCTTCCGCAGACAGTCTCTTGATCCAGCATCCACGTTTCCAGTGGTATCCAAGTCACTTGTATGAACAGATACACTAATCTTTTCAATCCGCCTTGTGACGTCTTGATTTACAATTAATTATGGAGCGTTTTATAGCGTATTCTTTATCGTCAGATATTTAGAAAATCCCTCGTACGAGGTTAAAATCTCAATCCTAACGCGTACAGTGCATATATGTAATATTGGTATTTTAAATAGTGACGGCATCGTATGACGTATTTTGTAAACATCTGACGATGAACCATATGCTTCGAAGCGCGTCACAATTAATTGTAAATCAAGAAGTCACAAAGCGGGTTGATAAGGTTTATCTAGTCTCTTAATCACCATGTATATCAATTTCCAGGTTTCCAAACTCTTCACTAGAGACTGCCCACCACTGTCAACATTCATAAACGAGGGCCATCGTATTTGGACATTTAATGGAATGGTTTCCCGTTACCTCCTCCATCCTATCCCGTTGACTTCACAGCTCAACCGCCTTTGGGGATGGTTTCCAATGGGCAAGAGTGTGCCCTAACCTTTAAACCGCTCATCCATCCTCCTTGGAGGCCGTTGTATTAGTAGAAGGGGATCTCCTCTTATAACAAAAAACATTATATACCATAAAAAAATTTCTCTTTTTATTCAAAATACAATGAGACCTTGTATCAATGAGACCTTTTAGAATTCGTATTAAAAACAGCGGAGTTATTACAGATCTTTTCAAAGGAAACATTTGGCCATATATTCCTTATAAGGACCGTGTGTTTTTTCTGCATTGTTGGACTTAAAAAAAGAAACTTTTAAATTATTTTTTCTGGTTTCCAAATGCTAAATGTAATAAATTTAAATAAATATTTAATTATCTTTTCTAAAACGTTATCATTGTGTTCATTTCTGTAGGCTACTATAAATATGAGTGAGTGTCCGTTTGAGACATAAGCTCCCAGTTTGAGCTAGTCAGTAGAATTGAAAATTGTTAAATCGTGGTAAACAAGCTAAAGCAACTTTAAACAACAACTGAATTGAGAATAAAAGGGCTAATATTCCATGTAATAAGACATTTTTTTAGTGGTACTTATTTTTATGAAATTGAGGATTAAAACTTTCACTTAGCTGTCATTTTGAAAATTTTCAATGTAATATATTGATTTGTTTGATACTTACAAGAAACTGTAAACATACAGTATCTACAAAATTTGACTCCACATTTCATCTCATTCGGCAGTAATTAACATTAAAAAAAAAAGTCAAGAGACGCAGATACGAAAAACGAAGCGTTATCGGCATATGTTTAATAGGCATTTTCCCTTCAGTTTAGTGAGTAGAATCACTTTCTGAAATTTAGCACCACCTTATAAATACTGTACATAGACTTTCTTGCGGAAGCCTCTGAGGAAACAGACGGCCATAGCCAATCGCCCGTCATATTAATTATAACTTTTTTAAGTTTATAAATTAACAAATTATCTTAGATCCGTCGTGTGTCTTCGTTTTATATTTAAAATACGGGTTTCGGAACATATGTTCCATCATCAGATCAATTAAGTCAGCTGAGATCGTTAAATGTTAAAATCACATTACTCAGATGTTAAAAACACACATCAGTATCTAAGGTTTGTCAGTATTTAACATTTTAGTAATGTGATTTTAACATTAAACGATCTCAACTGAGTGAATTGATCTGATGCTGGAACATATGTTCCGAAACACGTAATTTTAAATATAAAACGAAGTCACACGACGGATCTAAGGTAATTTATTAATTTATAAATAACAAAGTGCCTTGGCTACCAATAACAGTATGTATGTCAAAAAGTTTCTAAGTATCCGCGGATAAACTCCTGGGAAACTGCTGCTGCCTCAGGCCGACAAGATTGAAGTTCAAAATAAAAATCAGCCCTCTTAGTAGGCCCGGCTCCAGGCAGGGGCGAACCGTGCCACCGCCCAGGGCGGCAGATTCCGGGATGTTAAGTTTTGAAATTGAGGGAAAAATTAAAATTATTCACTTAATTTCATCGCAATAATATGTAAGATCAGTAAGAATTACTTTTATGTATAAAGTCAGCGGAGTTTAACGAAGAGTCGAAAACTCGTGAACGAGAGAACGTAAACTTGACTTTTTCGAAGCTCAAACTTATTAAAACTTATCTCAGATCGAGTAGGCCTATGTCCGAGACTCGCCTGAGTGCTCTGGCGACTATATCTACAGATCATCAGTTAGCTGAATCACTTGATTACAACGAACTCATAAAGGAGTTTGCCAGTGCAAAAGCTAGACGAGTATTTTTTAAGTGATACATTTCTTTTTTTATATTTCAATCATAATAAATTTTAGTTAGTATTTTAATTTTAGTCATCACATACATTTTTACTGTCTCACGATTCCTTGTATTGTCTCTACAATTTTAATTGTAGCCGTTCGCCGCATCGTAAACGCGAAAAAGTTCTATTTATTTGATAAACACAACAATGCAAACATTCCTAGACGTCATTTGAAGGCAATCCCCGTATCTTTAGAGTAGGTCTACTGTGCGTGAATGTGTTCAGAGTTAAAATAGGGAAGGGGGCGGCACTCATAAATACTGCACAGGGCGGCAGAAGCGTTGGGGCCGGCCCTGCCTCTTAGCATCCTGCACGCTAGTTCGTGTCCGTTCCCAATGTTGTGACCTGATTGTTTGTAGTCCATTTTGGGTAGATGTCAAAATTTGTCTCATTTTGAGTTCGTGACTGCCACCCAAATATCTCGTGTCCAGATTGCGTACAACGAACAACTCGGTATCTGGTAAGAGGCTGGGTTTATGTCTGAAAGTGTATTGGTTGTAAACTAAGCTGTTACAAAGCCGGCAATATGCAAGGGTAAAATGTAGAGAGAGAATTTTCTACCGCTTGGTTACATATAAAATAATATTACCTTCAGTAACACCGTCATCAATTTGAACGACACTTAGAAAAACAGTCTCAACGCGAAAATTGCTTGAATTGGGAGAGAGGAGAACGCGCGTACACACACAAATAAAAGCAAACGAGAAAGCATACAGCGTAGTTGCCAGGGAGAAACGCGTTGCAGACTGTATAGCGTAGATTCGTGGGCGACATAATTAAGGGCTCGACAAAGAAACGATTTAAATTATGGGACAGTTTGTCGTAAACAACGACGGTCTGTCATTGTGTGTCTATGCATTAGTTTACTCTGCACGGTGTAAAAAGTAAAAAACTAAGTAAAATAGCCTAAATCGACAAGGCAATATAAAACTACTGCTGGGACTAGGCCATAAATTAAATGGCCGAGTGCCGGTCTATGGCATCCAGGGGCGGATTTGCTGTACTGCCGCCCCCAGGCATGGCAGATAATGCTGCCCCTCCACCCTCTCCTATCTCTCTACCTCATTCCCCCTCCCTTCCCCTCTTCGATTTCACATCCTCTTTCCCCTAGTTTGATTGTCTGCCTCGTTTTCTTTGACTGTCAGGTGAATTATATTTCATGTAGAAATAAATAAACATTGAAAATATAAATATTTTCTTGTCTGAAGAAAATAATTAATTTTAGTTAGAAATTAAGGGAAACGTAAATAAAATCACATAAAATATGGGTAGAAACATTATTTATTAAATGACAAACGGAAAATACTGCAATACTGGTACAGTTATATATGCAACTCAACTAATTTTACCGTAGATAATTTTTATATTTGTGTGTGCTTAATTGAACTGGCTTTTATACTTATAAATTTGTTTGAATCTAAAAATATCATTTCTTAACTCAAATTTTGCAGCCCCAGGCAAGTGCCTAGTCTGCCTGTGCGTAAATCCGCCCCTGATGGCATCCGTGCCTATTGACCTCCTGTTGTGAAGCATGGTCTTGCAAACCTTGTGCGATACTTCATGACAGGTCCACCTGGAAAATAATCGAGTCGAGGTGCTCACTAAGAAGAGGGCAACAGTCCTGGTTGGCGTGGAAAATGGGGCTTTTTCGCCCTTTTCAGTTAATTAAATTGTGCTTTAGAAATAGGTTTTATTGACTACTTAATATAGCATCTTAATACTACGTATATTAGAATGAATCGTACAGAATTTAATGGGCTTGGCTTGTTCGCAATTTGGAACATCCCTCAACTGTCACGGCAACCCGATTCCCTCAAGCCAGCCGACTGCACTCAATCAGGACGACACCTTCCCAATTTCCTTGTTGGTCTACCGTAAACACATGACCGTAAGAAACCAGCTGCGGGCTGTGAATCGTCTAGCGCGCACAGTCCAGGGGGCTAGACATAAAGTATATACTCCTATAGGCCTATAGTTTTGATTCTCGTTTATGTTTACATTTCTCTCTCTCTCTCTCTCTCCCTCACTCTCTTACTTTTTTGCTGTCCGTCATTGTTAAATGTCAGTGCTAAACACACAGAACTCTCCGTACAATGACAATGCTCCTTACAACAACAAAACATTCTTGCTCCGGCATAATGTCCATTAATGCAATATAAAATTCCTATTGATTTAGTGATACTTTCGATATTAAGAAATATCTTCTTTTGCAACTTTCGGTCCCCAATAATGTATTTTCCTACCGGTTCTGTAACAATACTTACCGTGAAAGATTCATGAAGGCCTGTCAGTAAATAAGGTCACCTGCCCCCCCCCCCCCACATCAACATCGTAGACGCGCCGCCTCCCCCAAAACTTTTATCTTAAGATATAACGTACCGGTACGTTACTTTTACTGCTATGTCCCACTACTGCCTTTTATTAAAAAAAAATCAACTGTTATGACCTTTGTAAAGAAACCTCCGTTTCATTGGATAGGGTAGATAAACATAAGAATTTTAGACTGGCATTTTAAATTGATTTAATTACTAACTTTTAAATCAATTACTGACACTGGTAAAAAACTTAAGTATGGTTCTTTTACTTTATTTTTTTTTACATCTGGTTTGTATGAGACATACCTTCCGACTATTGGTAACTGATCAGTTTTGAAAACGTATTGTGATGTTTCCAAAATAAGAGAAAAACGGGGCGCTTCTCCGACCTCTAATAGTAAGCCTCTATCTGTAATAATTAAATTAAAAAACTAATCTTATTAGTTCGTTTTGGAGTGGCAGGCTAAAGTGTTTTATTTTCCTTCCATCGTTGCCCAGATGATTCTTAAGGATCGCATCCTATGTCTATAGTAAATCAATAATGTTCAGAAAATTTTCTGTTTGGCTAACAGTATTCTTAGCGCCTTCAGACCGATGGTCTCTAAAGGCTAAATTGCAAGTGACATTGTTATACAACATGAAAGACTTCTCTTCAAAACTTCATTCATTTTATCTGCTTCTTCTTGAAACATTAATATCTTCACTATTTGTCCTGATTCCATATGCCGTACATGAGGTAATGTGAATTTTACTCATTTCATCATCTTTGATGTTTTAGTAAAACCTTCCTTGTCATTAATTGTTCCCCATATTGTTAAAGCGTTTATCCAGTCTATTGGCGAACAACCAGCGTGGGTACACAGTATACGCCATTTAGTATTTGTAAATAGCAAAGCCAAAGCCGACATTTATGAAAGACGCGAGAATTTTAAGTACTTGGGAGTATTTGTCACAGATGTTAACAATATACATCGCGAAGTCCATGTTAGAATAGGCCTATCAGTTGCCAACAGATGTTATTTATTATGCTTTGAGCAGTCTACTGAGGTCAAGAGGTATAAATAGAAATTTAAAAATTAAGTTCTATAAAATCATCTTAAGACCCATTATAATATACGGATGTGAGGAATAGACGTTTACACTTAGGGAAGAGAGTAGGCTTTAGCGATGGGAAGGATAGATATTGCGAAGGATTTATGGTGCCAGGAGGGATAGAGACATATGGAGAATACCCACAAACGAAGAGGAAGAGCTGAAAATAATTTTTTCGGGGAGCTAGATATTATTACTAAAATTAAAATAAATAGAATTATTTGGGCAGGTTAGCGGAGGATGGACAGTAGAACTGTGAAGATAGCATTCAATGGAAATCCAGGTGGGAGAAGAGGATGAAGATCCCCGGAAAAGGCTGGTCGGTGTTGTGGAAGAAGACAACCTTCACTAGCTAGCTGGGAGTAGGCAGTGGCGCCGGCAAGTCAGATCAGAGACGAGTGGTGTTGAAAGCCCCGACTGTAGCGCCGAGGATCGTCATCAGTGCATAAAACGACCGCTCTTCTTTCCAGACTTTGTTTCTAGAAAAGAAACAGATTCCGTTGAAAAAGACTTTACTGAAGCTTGTTTCGCAGTAATCATTTTAAAAGATATTTTCTAGGCTCCCAGAATTTGCGCTCCACGCTTCGCTTCAGAGGCCTGCCTTTATCATTTGAAGAGCAAACTCTGTGTTTCTTGTCATCCCCATGGTGTAAACAGACTTTCACAGCCACTTGTAGCTTGAAACTGAGTTAGCATTGTACATCTGACAACAATGTACGTAATGAACAGTATTGGACATGTCGTTTTACGCATTTTCCCTCTATTGCGTAATTGCACATTTTACCTTTGTCAGACTTGAGTGTTATGAAGTCCGATCTAATTAACGAAGTACAATTATAAGATCATTCATCGACTTTAGGAAGGCACTTGATAGAGTGAATAGTCGAACGGCACAGGCTATGAGCACAATGGCAAAGAAATGGTGAACTGAAGGTGAACTGAAGTCTGCACTATTTTATTTGTGGTGAGGTAAGAAGCTGAATTTGTAGTTTCATAGAAGCTGTAGCCTATTAGATTAGGTGTTCCTAGAAATCTGAATTCCTAGAATCTGCCAGATGTAGGGGCACAATGCAGGAATGCCCCGGTGACGGCAGCGTCCGGGCGAGCTCGATGACTGCCTGATGCTCCTTGCGTGCTTGGTGCGAACCTTGTCGCAGAGGCAAAGAAATGGCTCCCATATCACATCATTAGAGCTATACAAAGTCTTCGTGTGGAAAACAAAATCTTAAATGAGACAGGAAGACCGAGCACAATCCCTAGTGGGGGCCTCATTAATTGACGAGTACGACAGGGGTGCCCATTATCACCTTCTCTTTTTAATTTGTGTGTAGACTATGTCATACACATTTGGCAGATCGTACAGAAAATTTCGGGAGCATTTTATGATTTATAGCTATGCAGTTGGCACGCTCTCGTTTGGTGATCACTAAGCTATCGTGCCGAACTCGGAAACGGTTTGAATCTCCAAGGATTTGGATTACAGATCTTCAGATAGAACACCAACGTAATGGCTTTTAATGGAGGTGATTCCGAAAGCTGTTGTAGATGGCGCTGTTCTGGAACAGATCAGCGATGTTTAATATATGGGCTACAGTGTAGCTTACATTACAAACAGTGAGGTAGTAATTACCCTACCACATGTGCGGGACAAACAGGAGAACTATAACATCAAAGAATAAAGAAACAAATGGCCCCCTTCCCCACACTTCTCTATGGGTCTGAAAATTCGATCTTATGGAAATCCCAGGCGTCGTATTGAAACGGCCACAATGAGACTTATCAGGCACATGGCGGGGTACATTTATTAAAGATCGTAGAAGAAATGCGGATGTACGGCAAAAAGTGAATAGTATGAGTAGCCTATACTTGATAGGATTGCCCAGTATCGAGTAAAATGGTTGGAACATTTTAACCGAACGAATGACTACCGTATCCTCAAACAACTATGGAATTATAAGCCAAAAGGACGGAGTGGTGTGGTGTGTCCAAAGAAGCGTTGGACTGGCCACCTCTCGTTTATCTGCTTGGTACCGTAACAAACCATTTTTGGTTTAATTGTTATTGAAGAAGAAGAAGAAGAAAAAGATGATGATGACAATTATGAGATTGTTACCTGTTTGCCTGTCAAAGTGAAAACGAATTACTGCACTGTATTAATTTTATACATTTTCTTTATAACGTTTACAACAATATTTTTTCTAGTCCGAACGGTATCGTTTTGAATTCAGATTTCACTATACACACTTCAGCAAGATTTGGGCCTGTTGTTTCAGCCAAGGTTTTTTGCCTTGTAACGCACGCTGGACAAACAATGGTTACGCATAACGCGCGCGCGCGCGCGCGCTCATAGACACACAATTGCGTCCAGTTTTTATACTCTGGCAATGCTACAATCGCATTTCCCCTTGTCGTCTACGAGTTCTTGGGCTTTGTTAAAAGAAGAAATGTTGTTTGCCGGGTATGGTCGATATTTATCGATTTAGATGATAAAGTTTATTTTTAACTTTGTTCAACTTCCACTGGGACAATTGTTTTACACAAAAAATACCCTGATTCAGTTTCGGTTTAGTTTTTGTTCCCTAGATAGAATGTTTGATAAGAATTTCACAGAGACAAACCTCTCTTCTTATCTGCTTTGAGTTGGCGAGTTTTGTTAAAAGCAGGAAGTCTTTTGTTAACCCGAAACTAGTTTGTTTCGTAGATAAAGAAGTAATTTTGGAAATAATTTTTTCTTGAATTTTGTTGCCCGTGCCATGACTGCGCATCAGAGTTACTACGTAATACAATTTTTCCACTTTAAAACACAATACTTATCGATAAAATTTTAATTAAATTTTATCTGTGCCTAAGCCAGCACGGAGTTTTTTATAAGGTTCTTCGGAGTGTTAAAAGTTAAAAACACTGTGTTTCACAAGTGATAAAGTGTATTACGTAGTAAACAATTTTTACACATATACGCTACACGCGCGCCTAACTACTGCCTTTACTGCATTTCGTCTCTGTTCCCTCACTACTGGTTTTTTCACTTTACCCTTCGTGTCTCTGTTCTTGAATGGTTTAAGTTAATTTTAAGATTAGTTTTGAACACAGAATTTATTATTTCACTAACTGTACTCCACTAGCATGAGTGATAATGTTATGTGCTGACAGCAGACCCTGCTGGTGATGATACATCAACTAACCCTAAAGGTTTTGTTCACAACAATGGAGCGGATTTTTCCTATTAAACTTTCCTCTAAGAACGTTCTACAGAATACGACCAGTAACAGGAACATCAGCTTTCGTCATGTTGTGTGTTATATTCAGACACTCACCTCCTAGGGTTCTTCAGCTCCTAGGACTGTTGACCTGTGCCGTCTTTTACCTTGACCGGACCCTTGTCGGGTAGAAAGGAAAACAATAATTACAAAGTACCGTTAAAGTAGGCCTATATGAGAGAAAATAAAGACTGCTAGCCAACGCAACGTAATAGCGTCAGGATCGAAAAGATCATGATTCGGAAAAGAGAGACCACACGTTAAAGAGTAAAGAAAGGTACCTCACCCAAGACAGATGGATGAAGCAAGGTAAGATCTAGCTAGGGTACACCGGAAGTGGATGCTGAATGTCAGGTTGCCCAACAAAGTTTGACAAAACAAGTCTATGGGCAAAGAAGTATATAGGAAGACGTAGTGGCTGTGGATGTTCCTTTGGGACTGGAAGAGGCGATTCGCCTACTCCCTGACGGAAGGAGAAAGAGAAGATGAAGAAGAAGAAGAAGGAAGAGGTGGAGGGGGAGGGGGAGAGGAAGAAGAACAGGATGAATAATATTAGGAGGAATTTCAATAGTAAATTCTCGATTAGAATACGCGGGTCACATCTAGACCCATTTAGGCCTACGTAAAAGACGTATCAGATCCTCTAGGTAAAGTGGTTTGGATATGTGCAGAGAAGAGCACTCGGAGCGATAATAAGGAAGGTAACAATACCGAACCCACTAAAGAACAGAACATAGGAGAGACAAAAATGAAGAGGGAGGATCAGGTGTAGTCCGATGCGGCAAGAGCTGATTAGACACAGAGAGGAGAACGAAGCCGGCTGGTGACAACACCGAGGATAGATAGTTTACGTGCGATCCACAGCGAATTGGAATCGTGAGGTCACAGAAAGCGGAGTGGTCAATATTCAGCGAATGAATAATAATTTCAGAGGTGAAAAATACGGGATTGGTAATCTAATATGGTAAAGTGGGAATAATATGTCTGCGTATAAACGTAAATAATACGAAGAAAACGAGAACTGAAATGGATAAGAGAATGGATAGAGTATAGAAGGCAGTGTTACACAGTGGTACCGAATCCGCGGCTCGCATGTCAATTAAAAGCAAGCGGAGGCCTGTTACGTAGCATATGGTTGCACGTAAAATAATTTTTACTTGAATCTTCTTACTTCTTGTAAAATTTTATTGAATTTAAAGCAAATTTCGAACCCTTACTTTGAACAAAATGTTTAAAGTCGGTATTAAAAGCAGACTGTAGGCCTACCGAAGTAGGATATGATAAGCTTAACTTTTACGTGAAATGCCACTAACAGAGCTCAATCTTTTTTTTTAATACATTTATGAAACTAAAATTTGTTTCTTAATTTCAGTTGTTTGAAAGTAAAACAAAATACTTGTAAGCTTACTGATACTTGCTACTGATGGACTGTAATAAACTGAAAATATGTAGGCCTATTAGGTTAAAGGCCCACTGAATATAAAAACTGTCACTGCGTGTTTTGTCCGTTATACATTAGCCTATAATATCTTCTTGAGTTTTGAAAAGCCACGGCAGATATGAAGGTGAAAAATTAATGAGAAATGTTAGCTTACAAGGAAGTTATTGCAAAAACGCTTGGGCCAAGTCGGTGGTTCCAACTAGACTTGGTTTAAGTGAACATGCCTAAATATAGTTTAATTTTTGCCTATTCGCCCAGACCTCTTATTTATACGAAACAAGGTACTCAAGTGGTACGCCCAAGTTCCACAGTTGTAAAAGCGGGTCGTGGGAACACAGCAGGTAGGCCTTGTAGTTACCACTTTGTATGTACGGAAACTGTGAGAGGTGGAGCGGAAGAAGATATCCGACACACACAGAGTTAACTAACAGACGGTGAATCATGCGGCCAAGTAAAAAATTGAAGATTTACGAGTAACATAAAACGAGTACTGTGCTAGAAAGTATAATTTGCTGTTACATTCTCATTTATAACGCCAAAATATTAGGTCTAGTAGTAGCTTATGTTTTAGACACTTTTACGGTCAAGCCTAAATTATTTTATAGATATTTTATAACACTGACTGAGTCAAAAGAAAAACATAAATACCGTTCCCGCTCACTTCTCCCTCCTCTCTCTCTTACGTACGTATAGGTCTACACACGCGCGCGTGCACACACACACACACACACACACAAACGGATAGATAGACGTTTTCGCGGTCATTACCAGTGGTTCCTGTAATGATGTTAAAAAAAATTAGTTTAGTAGCATATGTATTAACTTACACAACATGTTGAAATATTAACTTACACAACGTATAGGCTTATATATTAACTTACACGAAGTGCTGAAATGCAATTTCTTCGAAGTACTTTGAACTATAGGCCTGCAATGCAAGACAGAAGAAGGAATGACAGCATAAGAGCAGAACTATCTTAAGTAAAAGACATAAAGGCAATTATTTCAGCGTACAAAAGACAATGGTGTGATCATTTACAAAGGAGGAACGATTGCCAGAAGCGGCGCTTAAATAGGGCCTATAGCCTAAAGCCACTGGTAGAAGAGATGTGGGTCGTCCGAGGATAAGATGGGTGCCGGAACAGCTTTATACGACCTAGTCATTGCAGTGAAGAAGAAGAATAAAACGTTTACTATTTGATTAACTATAGTTCTTGCTATAGGCCTACAAGAATCCGTTAGGAAATTACTGTAAATATATTGACAGCACATCGTGTATTCTTAAGCTTGCCATACATCCCGATTTGACCGGGATAGTCCCGGTTTCAGAGTGCAGTCCCGGTGTCCCACCCGGTTGCCGAAATGTCTCGGTCGGTGCATTTGGTTCCTAGAAAAAATAATGGGCGAGAGAGTGTTCTCACTGATGGACAACGCTTGGGCAGATGACGGAGGTTTAATGCAGCAGTCAACAGTGCGTGCGTTGATCCTGTGTAAAGTAAATTTTGAACTTAGTTGTAATTAATTTTTTGACAAAATAAAAAACAAAAAGGACGTATTGGGAAAGGTGCATTCAAGTGAAAAATGTGACTGGTTTAAAAAACAAGTTTAAGTTACACACTTCTTGAAAATTCTTAATGTAATGAGTACAATTTCTGATTGAATACAATTTAAAGTAGGCTACTGCACTTAAGTTTGTAAAAAATATTTTCTTTTATTTCTACTTTATTATCTAGGCTTATGAAGTATGATATTTATACATTATACACCCAATAAAATAAAAATAGCAATGTAAAAAACACTGTAATATTTTCACTTTAATTCCAGCCTCCCTTCTTACCCCACCCCACCCCCCGGGTTCCGGTTGGTCAATAAAAATTATGGCAAGCCTATTTATTCCCACTATAACTATAACCTAAAGCCTAAACATGCAATAACTAACGATGCACATTAAATTGATTCAAAAAGATGAATCTAACAATAAACTAAATTAGGGCCTTTTTAGGCTTAACCAATTACGGATAATAAATTCATAAACCAAATTTTTAATACTCTAAACGCCTTCATTAAAGAAGAAAATTTTTCAAACGAATATAATAATAGGCCCTACTACTACGACATAAAATATGCGTAATTAAATTCTTTGACACAAACATTACACTGTGATTCTTTGGATAATAAATATAACAAGAATCTAAATAATTTTTACCAAAATTCAAATCGATTATTTGTTAAAATATCACCATCATCTTCTAAGTACATCGAATAGTAGACGCAATAATGAAAATATTTGAGGAATAAAGCTACTGTTCATCGGTGTTCCTTGATGTCAGCCAAGCATTCAATAAAATTTGGCATCAAGGATTACTCTATAAACTCAAAAAAAAAGCTTGTCTGAAAATCCATGTTCACCATATTAAAGTCGTATTTAGAAGAAAGACACTTTCGAGTACGCCACGAACACGAAAATGTAACTACCAGTTTGTTCCCAATACGAGCGGCAGTTCCGCAGGGAAGTATTTTGGGTCACATTCTCTATCTAATCTATGCAGCAGATCTTCCAACTAGCAATGATGTGATTACTGGTACGTACGCTGATGATACTGCAATCCTTGCTGTAAACAAAAGTCCAGTGGACGCAACCATTTCACTACAGAATTCGCTACATGCGATTGAAAAATGGGCAAAGAAGTGGAGAATACAATTAAATGAAACTAAATCAGTACACATTACCTTCACCACAAGCCACGGAACAACATCAATTGCGAAATTAAATAACAAGGCTATCATGATAGCCGACTCTACAAAATACTTGGGCATCCACCTAGACAAAAACTGACTTGGCGCAACCACATTTGGGTGAAGAGAAAACAACTAGACACCAAGTTTCGCAAGCATTATTGGCTCCTGGGCAGAAAATCATTACTGTCAATGCGAAACAAGCTGTTGGTGTACAACACTGTCTTCAAGCCAGTGTGGACATACGGCTTACAGCTTTGGGGAACTGCATCTAAATCCAACAGCCTATCGCCACAATGGAAAGGTTTCAAACCAAGGTGTTGCGTGCCATAACCAACGCACCGTGGTTTATCACCAACAAAGACATCTGTAGGGACCTGGACCTGCCCTCAGTCAGTGAAACCATTGCGATGTTCAGCGAAAGATATGTGAAACGGCTTGAAGAGCACAGGAATCCTTTAGCCATAAATCTACTGGACAACAGCCTACAGACAAGTCGTTTAAAGTTAACATTTCCTCTGGACTTACCTAGACTCTAACACTATAAAGATATATTATACATAAAACGTTACTTTTTAATGCACATACAGAGAACTAATCTTCTTCGACAAGGTTTAAACCAAAAATGGTTTGCTCCGGTCCCAAGCAGATCGACTACAGCTGGTCGCTCCAACACTTCTTCTTCGGGCGTCCCACACCTCTCCGTCCTTTCGGCTTATAGGCCTATGCTTAGGCAAGTCTCGACCATTTTACCCGATATTGGGCTATCCCATCGAGTATAGGCTACTTATAATATAATGTTCAGTTTCTGGCTAATGTCTACGTTTCTTTTACGATCTTGAAAAAATGTACGCTGCCATCACGTCATTGTTTGTAACGGAAGACACGTTACCTTCATCGTGTTTTCCACTCGCTCTAAATTAACGAACCCTGGTTCAATCTGACCGTATGGAATACTACCATACTTCAAACTACATTTAGATGAAAGACCAAAGTGGAAATAAGATACCACATTTTGACCAAGTGGAAACAAACTAGAGTGAAACTCAATAGGATGTGTAGGCCTACTGGCTGCTTGGACGTTACAGTGAACAGCTGACAACAAAATGTTGCTACAAATCGCCACTGAAAAAAGTCTAAATGGACCGACAGCATACAACTGTGAGGTTCTGCCGGAATCTATCTCAGATTTGGAAAATCTACAACGTTTCCAAAATAAACTGCTCCGTGCCTTAGTCAACAAGCCCTGGTAGTGCTTCTAATGCACTTCTGTATAGCGACTTACGTGACCAAAAAACCCTCGAGAAGATAGCGCAAGGCATAAGTAGGGGGAAAATGGGGGTTCTAACGCAACACAATGTCAACTAATAGAGTCCCGCACCAATCACTTTCACTTTCTACTGGACCACAGCATCCGCGTTATTTTTTTATATGCCGCCTTTCGCGAGCTTAGATCACTTTCACTTTCTATCACTTGATGCATTATAGTGTATATATTAAATATATGATCGGGGGTTACCAACCTTGTATGAGTTCAAATTTGTTATAATGTATATTAAATCTATATGATCAGGTTTACCAACCTATGGTGGGGGGTTCCGACTTGATGCATTATAGTGTATATATTAAATATATGATCAGGGTTACCAACCTTGCATGAGTTCAAATTTGTTGTGTGTTATAATGTATATTAAATCTATATGATCAGGTTTACCAACCTATGTATGGGTTCAAACTTGATATGTGTGTGTGTATTATAGTGTATATTAAAATATATGATCAGGGTTACCAATCCTGCATTATTGTGTGTGTATAGAACAGATCTGCCAACATTTTTTTCGGTGGGAAATTCAAACTATATTATAGTAAATTGTTGACGACGACTTCGATATCAACTCACTCTCCCCTCCTCTCTCTTTGTCTCTAGACACAGTTGTCGATCACGATATAAACTCTCTCTCTCTTTATGTCATCAGTTTTACATAAGCGTCGTGCTACTTATGGATTATTGTAAGTAGCGATACTAAAATGTAATCACCAGGAAATATATATATTTATCACCTACCTCGTTGCGTCCTTTTTTTGACACATGACAGTCATTGACCACGATTTAGAAATTAATATACTGTCAAGTCTGTGTATGTGTGTGGTAAAGTGTTACGCATAAAAAAATCTCCTTGAAATAAGGTATTTTCAAAAGTTTTGTGTACACATACACACATTGTATATGTCTCTCTGCAAACGTTGACAAGAATTCCCTTATTCAAACGATTTGTATGTGTGTACACGAACTTAAATATAGTTTACAGACGATTGTAATTTTAAAAATTCATTTTTGCATTAAATATATATATCGTAAACAATGAAATAATAATATTTCGTCATTGTAAGATTTTAATAAAACAATTATCAGTTTAAATAATAATTTTCATGATTGTAAGATACAACCTACAAATTATTAAAATGTCTCTCTCACACACATTTCTGATTACTATACAAATAATTGCATGCATATTCGGGTACGTTGACAGTATTGATCCGATACTGAATTAGATATAGTTATTATTCGCTAAATTAAACCAGAGGTCATTAACCTTGTGTACGACGTCCTACATTCTAATTTCACACCTGCTAGTCATTAGCAGCGCTGACAGTAATTAGGATTATAAAGTATTTACTCTAAAAACGGACAACTCTACTTTCTAATTTGACACCTGTCAAGCATTAACACCGCTGACAGTAATTAATCTAAAAACGGACATGCAAGCTTTCTCCCACTACCAGTGTACAATATATATACGCACAGAAAATTAGCGAAAATTTCTCATTTTGCCTGCTTGTGTATGTGCTGATACATCGTGAAATCTATCTCTGCATCTTTTTTAATAGTTGAAAGACTGTTTGTGCGCATTCAGTATACGCAACTTTCATCATTAAGGGTGTGTAGACAACACACATACTAGTTTTTGGTAAGTGTACAGATTTTATTTAATTTTAATGTATGTGCAGATTTTATTTAAACGTAAAAATTATTTGTATTAAAACATTATCAAGCGCATTATTGAAACATTTTGAATACGTTAATAACTGAGTATAATTTTTATTGTATGTACAGATTTTATTTAAACGTAAAAATTATTTGCATTAAAACATTATCAAGTGCATTATTTATTGAATTTAATACATGTGTGTGTACGCGTGTGTGTATGATCAAATTACAATTTCTGAAAATATATTCTTACCGTATTTTTATAGTGCCAATTTCTCATTGATTGCTGATACATCGTGAAATCTCTGCATCTTTTTTAATAGTTGAAAGACTGTTTGTACGCCTTCAGTGTAGACAACGCACATACTAGTTTTGGTAAGTTGTACAGATTTTATTTAATTTTAATTTTAATGTATGTGCAGATTTTTATTTAAACGTAAAAATTATTTGCATTATCAAGCGTGTTATTGAATTTAATACATGTGTGTGTGTATGATCAAATTATTATGTCTGTTACAAATTTTCTGAAAAATTGCTTTAAACAAACGTTTTTAATGTAACAAATTTAGAAAGTAGGTCACAGCGTATGATGACATTTATATCTCTCTCTAATTCTGTTGTGGACATACATAGCTGTAAGCAGTGACTATCTCCTTATGAATGCAGAATGTAGACTTTCCTAAAATTATTTGCATTAAAACATTATCAAACGCATTATTATTTATTGAATTTAATACATGTGTGTGTGTGTGTGTGTGTGTGTGTGTGTGTACGTGTGTGTATGATCAAATTACAATTTCTGAAAATATATTCTTACCGTATTTTTATAGTGGCAATTTCTCATTGATCGCTGATACATCGTGAAATCTCTACATCTTTTTTAATAGTTGAAAGACTGTTTGTACGCCTTCAGTGTAGACAACGCACATACTAGTTTTGGTAAGTTGTACAGATTTTATTTAATTTTAATTTTAATGTATGTGCAGATTTTTATTTAAACGTAAAAATTATTTGCATTATCAAGCGTGTTATTGAATTTAATACATGTGTGTGTGTATGATCAAATTATTATGTCTGTTACAAATTTTCTGAAAAATTGCTTTAAACAAACGTTTTTAATGTAAAAAATTTAGAAAGTAGGTCACAGCGTATGATGACATTTATATCTCTCTCTAATTCTGTTGTGGACATACATAGCTGTAAGCAGTGACTATCTCATTATGAATGCAGAATGTAGACTTTCCTAAAATTATTTGCATTAAAACATTATCAAACGCATTATTATTTATTGAATTTAATACATGTGTGTGTGTGTGTGTGTGTACGTGTGTGTATGATCAAATTACAATTTCTGAAAATATATTCTTACCGTATTTTTATAGTGGCAATTTCTTATTGATCGCTGATACATCGTGAAATCTCTGCATCTTTTTTAATAGTTGAAAGACTGTTTGTACGCCTTCAGTGTAGACAACGCACATACTAGTTTTGGTAAGTTGTACAGACTTTATTTAATTTTAATTTTAATGTATGTGCAGATTTTTATTTAAACGTAAAAATTATTTGCATTATCAAGCGTGTTATTGAATTTAATACATGTGTGTGTATGATCAAATTATTATGTCTGTTACAAATTTTCTGAAAAATTGCTTTAAACAAACGTTTTTAATGTAACAAATTTAGAAAGTGGATCACAGCGTATGATGACATTTATATCTCTCTCTAATTCTGTTGTGGACATACATAGCTGTAAGCAGTGACTATCTCCTTATGAATGCGGAATGTAGACTTTCCTAAAATTATTTGCATTAAAACATTATCAAACGCATTATTGAATTTAATACATGTGTGTGTGCGCGCGCGCGCGTATGTGTATGATCAAATTATTATGGAGTGGGTTATACAAATAATAATAATAAAGTGTGTGTAATATATACATTTATTAAAATACATACACACAGCTCCAAGATATATTAAACAGGTTTTACAATTAAAAATACATACACAGCTCCAAGATTATATTGTTACAAGTATGAAAATATATCTAAACTAGTTTTACAATTAAAAATACATACACACACACACAGCTCCAATATTATAATGTTACAAATATGTATATTTAAAACTAGTATTTACAAAATATGTATAAAATAAGACTTAAACACGTCTATGTACTGTGTTGGACAATGGTGTATATTCTACAAGTGAATCATGTAGTATCATACAGTAGGCGGTTGTCTGTCTAGGAAAATTCATTGACGATTCAAATTCTAAACGTACATCAACTGCTGAAGACTTAAGTGTATCGTCTTGCTTGCTACAATCGAACACAAACAGCGGGGCTTTTGATTTGAATAATTCCGGTGTCAGTACTGGGCTGCCGTCTAAACGGTGGTAATACGAACTTTGAAAACTGGCGTACATATTGTACAATAATGCAAAACGGTCTTTCCCAATATCCAAGTTTAAATTATCGTAAGGATAATACTTGTCGTTTAGAAACAGTCTCGCATTGATCACGTTACAGTGATCAAATTCATCGGCGTGTGCTGTCAGTACATTTTTTCTTGCTGTCTGAAACGCTAACACAACAAAGCGTGGTTTTTCTAGCTGACTCGAGGTCTTGACAATCCAATTCTGCCTTTTAGTCTGTGGTAAGGCAGGATACTCGTGCAACTCCCAGGTCCTAAAAGGCATAGTTATCGGGTGGTCTTTCTCTATGAGTCGTAACAGTGGTAATCTGTACACATTAGCTACATGTACATAAGGCATTTTCCAGTAAACTTTATCTAGTTCAAGAACACAATTAGCAGTAGTTTGTCCGCTTACTAAAACCATAGCATTTATGTCGGTAGAAGCGCGTAGGAGTATAAGTTCTTGTTTCACGTTCAGCACGATGCGTGTATAGTCTTCTGCGAATCCCATTAGCATTTTCAGTGGTATACAAAAGTTGAATTCGCCGTCATCATTCACTTTTAATATGTTCGTGGTCGGCGCCACCCAACCTGCGTTTTCCATTGCGTTACGTGCGTTGTTGTTGAGTGATAGAAAAGTTTTAATAGTTGACGTAACACCGACGTTTCTGGTATGGTCCACTACCACTCCGGCCAACTCGTAACGAATCTCTTCAAAGAGAAATGCTATAGCATTGTTCACCAGTTCCACATTCAGTGCAGTATCTGCAGCCACACTAGGGTTTTTAACCAACTTGCCTTCGATGTAGAGGAAACTTTCTGACGGCAGTGTAAAGACGTCCTGTTGTTGTATTGGCACACGTATTTCATCATTGTTTCCATATCTTGTTGTTGCGTACGGTGCGTGTGAGTGAAATGAAAAGTGTGTGATACTGTCTTCAAAGAACGGTTGCTGCTCCACTGATAATATTCCACTCGCCATGTTACTTGTTTACAACAACAAAACCCAGTGAAATCAGGAAACGGCGGTTAACTGATGTTAATCGTTTCAATTTCGAACGAGTACTGATGCGTTTCCTAACTGATCTTTCTTCTTCTTCTTTTTTTATTACTGACGACTGTGGTAGCAGCGGTGGCGAAGAAACAAAGTACAAGCCCATGTCTATAGACGTTTTAGATGTAAACGCACAGTGATGACTTCTCCGCGAAAATCTATTACGTCACCGTCCTGATCGTGTAAAGATAATGTTATGTTGTCCAAACGACTCACATTCACAGGTAGGTATATGACGTTTGTAGGCGATTCAATTATTTTGAATCCTGGTTCGACTGACGGATAGAACGAGTGCAGTGTGTGCTCGGTTTTACCGTTCTTGTATGATCCTTGCGCTATATTACACCTTATCAGTATACTGTTCACTTTTATAATGTTAACTGTGGCGTCAGACGTGTGAGTTTTATTCGCTTCAAGCAGACGCTTTTCCTTGAAACCCAACATATCACCGATACCGTACACTGTTTGTTGAAAGTCAATATCCAGTGCACAAGTCAGTTCACATTTCAGTGTATTGTTGTTAGGACGTAGACTAATCTTTGAGTCTCCTAACTGCTTTTTGAGGAAGGCTTCTATGTCACCGATTTCATAAGCACCTGTAGGTAAAGTTATCAAGTCCCACGTTGTTTCGTCTCGTAGTACTGGAAACACGTTGTTTTTTCCTTCAATCACGTTCGGTATACTGTTGTATGTAGTAAAGTCCAATAGACCTACATACCATTCGCCGTTTGTTAGTTCGAGAGGCGGGAAAAAGTCACATACAAGAGCAGCAGCATTCGTACCTGTTAAGGTGACCGACAGCGAAGACATCTTGTCGCTTACTGATCACTCGCGCGTTAAGAAGTCCAAACATAAATGCCCGCAGATGACTGTGTGTGGTGGCTGTACACGTTCGTAATTGTAGTAAATGTCAGTGTCGGTTCCAAAATACTGTGTCAGCTCAAGAGGTGGCTGCATATTACCATACGCATCATAGTAGTAAACTTGTTTGTTTCGCTTCTTGTAGCAAACCCAGTGCGTACCAGGTCCTTCTGCACTGTCTAGATTAACAACTGCACTCTCATTCTTCCATGGTCGTGTGTGTGGTAAAGTGTTACGCATAAAAACTCCTCTGAAATAAGGTATTTTCAAAAGTTTTGCGTACACATACAAATCACTGTCAGACAATGCACGCACTGGTATGCAAATTAGTTTTTTTGTCTGTAAGGACGTAGGTATAGACCTGACGCTATTTTTTTATTGTTACGTTTATGTCTTGGGACTGTTTTGCGTTTGCAGGTCGTTTTGCGTTTGTTCACGGATTGACGTTCAATTCCTGAACCCTTCTTCTTCTTGTTTTTTCTGCAACCACTACGCGAGCTCCCTCCACCCACTGCCGATTTCTCCTTCATCGCTGCCGCTACGGCCGCCGCGTACGCTCTTTCGCTGATGCCTGAATTCAAAGCTTTCACTCGATCCCACGCCTTGTCGGCAAGAACGCGATCAGCTATACGTCTTCGACTGTTGTCTTTGTACCTTGCGTAGGCGATATCGTGTTCGCGACAGGCTTCGTCCAACTCGTTGATTCCGCGCTCGCCACGTGCCAATCTCTCTTTGAGTTTTGTTCCAGGTCCACAGAATCGGTAGCCCGGTAGGTGTAATTCTACTGGTAATGCATCCACCGCTCGATTAATCAAAGTAGGTACTGACGAAACGATAGCGGGTACAGTGTTTTTAAGTATTTTTCCAATTACACCACGCCCCATTCTTTTCTTACGAAGTACGTGCATTCTTGTAAACAGATCTCCAATCCTTGATTTCCGTTTCCGTATCGAGAACGTCTATTAAACGCCCCACCTCTTCAATATATTCAGACAGGACTGAACGCTGTGTCGTGCTGTCTTGATATTTATAGACAAACTTTATTAGATTGATTATATGAGCGTGAAATACCTGAGTGACCTTGTACAATTCGGTCTTTATATGTAATTTTAATTCGTGCATTTGTCGTACAGTGACTGCGTCTTTGTCATTGACACCGTTCGCTATATTCGTAATTTTTCTTCCGGCAGCGTAGAAAGTATCGTTTTGCAAACTGATTGTGTGTGCGTGTAAAAATTCCAAATTCACTGCGTCTTTGAAGTCAACAGGTGCCTGCACACGTGTTAGTCGACAGTCATTAACGATTACGTTACCTGCACGATCTTTTTTCAAACTCTTCTCGTCTACGTATCGTTTTGTGGCTGCATCTCTTGATTTAAGCGGGTCGTTTAGCCTTATTATTCGATGATCTTTTGCGTCTACGGTAGCGTTGTCGTCGTTCTTGTACTGTAAGCATGTGTCCTTTACGTACTGTAAAGAAACAACATCGTGCAACTCTTCAGGATCACCCAAGTTGCATATCTTTTTGTTTTTCACATCAAAGTGACCGTCGTTAGTCACTCCTAAACCGATATCCTCACGCAGACTTCGATGAGTTTCTTTTCGCACTCTTACAGCGCTGTCGTGTCTACCGAACTTGTCTACACTCATATTTATGAAGAAGAACTGATGGTTATAGAACGGTGCGTCTGCTTTTATATGATAATGCCAGTTTCACGTAATTCTTCCAATATCGAAACGATTTCATTCCTATGACCAGTATGGCCGCTATTTTGAGACGCCATTAACAGTCTCAATCTATTAACCAACTCGTTAGGATCATCCCAATGCACGTAATCGATTGTTGTGTTCGGTTTCATCTCCATATAGCCACTCCCTGTACGTTTTCGTGCAAACAATTTAGATATTACTAGTCGGTACTTGACGCCACTGTTACTGTTTATTCGCGTATTGTGTTTATATTTTTGTTTGTGTCCGTTGGTTGCTAGTAGTATAGACTTATATTTCCTCATATCATCCTTATTGTATTTTTTCGGTAGTTTCATAAACAAAAGTTCATACAGACCAGGTGTACCCTCGTAAATTTTTCCTTTGACATGAAAGTTGTCGTTATCATCGATTTTTACATTTGAATCACCTATCATAAATTTACCACCTTCGTATCGAACACCATACATGCGATCTATAATCCGTTTACAGTCCACCGATTCACACAAACGCATATATTTGTTTGCTAATGAATCCTCGCTGAAATGTGAAGCGTTAGGGTTCCAAGCGTCCTCTTCACCGAAATGAGAAGCGTTATGACTTTGCATACCACTTTCGTTTTCTGTTATTACGTGTTGTGTAGGCTCTTCTTGTTTTATCTGCTCCTCCTCCTCCTCCTCCTCCATCATATCACCACTTAACTTTCGTGAAATAACTTCTAACGGTTCCAGAATCGGTCTGTAATTTTTTCTAAACGCCTCGTCGCTTTCTCTGATACCGTGTTGTAATGCATGATATTTTTTCCTTATGTTGTCGCTTATCGTGTCTATATCATACGCGAGTCGTTCCTCCTTATTCACTGCCATCGTGTGTTAGCAAGAGGACTGATTACATTACTACAGTGCAACCACTTTTATACTTCGTCGGAAACAATTATGAATCGATCAAAGCCGATTCTATATCTACCTTCATTTATTGGCGAGTCTTTGTCTATGACTAGAAATCCATAACGATCCTTCCACGCTTCCATGCAGACGTCTTTGAAAGCATCATATTTCATATCTATGTTAACGTGATCATTGTATGCATGTCGTAAATTTAGATCGTCTTGTTTGAACAATATCAACAAGTTAGCGTTGTCACGTACCAATTGTTTCGGTATCTGGCTATATGTCCGGCATAGATAGAATGTGTCCACACCGCTATGTCTCCCCATAGCAAAATACTTTCGAATATTGTTTTGTCTTTCACACGATACATCATCGAATACGATAACAGAGTCGAGACCAGTGATTTCACTCGGTAGCGGGACTTCTTCGTTCTCGCTGTATGCATGATAACCTAAACCTTCATCAGCGAGTGATTTCATCACTGTTTCTAGCATTCTGTATTTTGGTTGAAATAATGATTTTGAAAACACGTATACGTTGCGGAAACGTAGTCCGTTGGCATCAAACAGTAGGTTGAATAGCACATTTGATTTCCCGCAGGAACTTGGGCCTGTAACGATACAGCGAATACTGTTCGGTAATAGCGAGCCATGTTTACGCTTAGCACTACCTTCGTCACCAGCCAAAAAGTCCATATCCTTTATTGGTAATTTGTTTGCTTGCTGTACAATCTTCATCTTTGTGAATACCGAAAGCATACTGTTTTCAGCACGTGCTGTCACCTTTTTATATTAGATCTTTCTTATGTATCCATGCATCGTGTTTACCATTGAAACCGAGCCAACGAACACGCACTCTGTCACCTTTGCGTTGTAACACCTTTTCCACTAGGTATACGTCGCCGACTTTGGACTTACTAATCTCGTGCTCGTAAAAACCACCTTTCAACAGTTTGTTTAGATGATCTTTTAGCAGATAAGTGACGGGGATAGTAGTGGATTGTACTTTATCCACAGTGAATATTTCGTTAGTCCAATTTGGCGTATAACCTTTGGCGAACGTCATTTTGTGCTTACTTATACGAACACGGTCACCGACTTTAAATTTGGGTGGTTTCGTTGGACTGATTTTAGGCGCTGTGTTCTTCCTTATTCGTTCCAACACTATATGTTCGTTGGCGTTATTCACTTCACTCGGTTTCATACCAATGGTTCTGTGTGTTGTATTGTTGTACGATTTCAGTAATGTAGGTAGTAGATCCAACCAGCGGTAGTGTCTTTGTTCGCTGAAAGCTCGATACATGTGTGTCTTCAGTGTGCGATTAAAACGTTCCACTATGGAAGCTTTTTTCTCACTGTAGGTTGAGTAATGTTTCACATTATACTTTTTTAGTAACGCTTGTACTGTGCTGTTGTAATACTCCTTCCCGTTGTCTGTCTGTAAATATTTCATTCGATTAGCAGTTAGTATAGGCTCTAGTGCATGCTTTACTTCTTTTCCTGTCTTTGTTTTCAATGGTACAGCGTACGCGTACTTGCTAAACGCATTGATCACTGTCATCATGTACTTGTACCCTTTGTTCACTCGAGCGTATGGTATCATCTCCACAAGATCCGCCTGGTACAAGTCGTGTAGACCCTTCAATTCAACCGCGCGCCTAACGAAATTCCTTCTCGCTGCTCTGTGTAGCTCTAGAGCTATAGTCTTGCGTGCGTTGTTCATGGTTTAAGATACACTAACATAATACCGGCGTTAAAAATACTATATATATCTATAACAGTTTCTTTGTTTTTCAGTATTCATTCACACATCTATGAATGTCATCATGTCCGACCTTCAACAGAATCCAGAACATCAGCAGGAACAGGGACATCCTCAACAAGGTAAAAATTTTTTAAAATACCAATTGTCTCTCTCTATAATTATGTAGCAAACCAAATTTGTTTGATATGAATTAACTCTGTCTAACCTGTACAAGATAGTCTCTTGACGTTGTTTAGAAATTGATATGACAGAGAAAATTTTTTATGTTCTGACATAGGTTTGTCACCTTCTCCCCAATGTATTGTCTCTTGACATCGTTTAGAAATTGACATGACGGAGAAAATTTTTCATGTTCCACCATAGGTATGTCACCTTCTCTCCAATGAACTAATTCAATTCCGCAACAAAAGCATTTAACTCTATCGTCTATGAATGACATACTATGTCCACAAACATCATAATTTAGCGGATAGTAGTAAAACCCAGCAAACGCTAACTCGTCGGGACTGACAAACGTCACTTCCCAATACTTGAACGATTTTCTTCTTTCACTTTCAATGCTAAAATCATGAGTAGCTGCCATCTTCACAGTTTGCAATAAACTAACGTATTACTAACGTGTACTATCTATTTATTTACCACAAACATGAATGTGTGTTATTCATCATTCCTATTAGCTAATACATGTGTTTCTATTGTTTCAGATATGACACGATTTTATATTGTGCGAAACAGTAGTATTAGAGGATGTCTCACAACTTTTAATTACCTGCCTGTGTACACAGAAGAAGAAGATCAAGATATAGTACCGATAATGACCGAGGTGCGACCTTTATTGTGCAAGGATATTCTGGCAGAACAAGCACGTTTACGCAGTATCAAATGGCATATTGCGTGCAGGATACGTTTCACTAAAACTATGTTAGATGGTGACAGCGGCGAAGAAAAAGTGGTAACCAAAGACGCCGTCTTCCACGGACGTTGTCGTACGTTGCTCACGGACGACAACGACGAGTTGAACTGTCTACTCGATGAATCCTACGATAAAATCATGAATAGCATATCCAATTTTACCCGTGACGGGAGCGGATGGTCGGTGGATGCTGTACTGAAGCTGGAACTGGTTGTTGGACGGTACCGGCCTCTAGCAGCGTCCTCCTACTTTCCAACCCCGCGAAAACTTGCACTCACCAAGGCAGTAGTCAACATCAAGAACCCCCAAGATGAAATGTGTTTTCTATGGTCCGTACTAGCTCACATACACCCTCAAGTAAGAGATAAAGAACGTGCTTCAAAATACGCTCCCTTCAAAAACACCTTAAATATGTCCGGTATCGAGTACCCTGTTTCTATAAACTCACTTTCTAAATTTGAAGCACAGAATCCCAACATTTCTATAAACGTTTTCGGCTATGATATAGAAGACAATATCAGAAACGAATCAAAAAATGAGGTTTATCCGTTAAGAATTACCCCCAATAAGGACAGATTACATCACGTTAATCTTTTACTTCTGTCCGATACAAATAGCCGAAAACATTACTGTCTTATCAGTAACATGAGTAGATTATTATCATCCCTTACAAAACACAAAGAAAAATCATTTTACTGCGACTACTGCCTGCATCGTTTCTCCACAGAACATGGTCTGTCCGATCATCTCCCCTACTGCACACCTCACGGCGAGCAGAAAACCAAAATGCCCACAGAGGAGGAGAAGTTTATGTCATTTAAAAATTACGCGCACTGTCTTAAAGTACCCTTTACCGTCTACGCCGACTTCGAGTCCCTCATCACTCCGCTTCAATCGTGTTCACCTGGTAACAACGTCCCGACGACAGTGCACGAGTTAGGTGAATTCTACTCAGTTGATAGCAACGGTGCCCGTCAGAAAATAACTTCTCCTCCTGTATCGTCCACATCATACGAAGCGATGCATATTCCGTCAGGTTTCTCCTATGCTATCGTGGATCATACACACAGACTCTGGAGAGAGGCTAAAGTTTATCGAGGTGAAAACGTCGTAGACACTTTCTTCTCGTGGTTGATGAAAGACGCCGAGGATATGATGAAGGTAGTACGACATAACGTGCAAATAATTATGTCCGATGATGACAATGTTGCGTTCACTAACGCCACCGTTTGTCATTTGTGTGAGCGCCCTTTGACAGACGATGACAAGGTACGCAATCATTGTCATCTTACGGGGAAATTCTTGGGAGCAGCCCACAATAGCTGTAATCTAAGCTACAAGATGCCTCGTCATATCCCCGTCTTCTTTCACAACCTTCGTGGCTACGACTGTCACCATTTAATGCTGGGTTTAGGAAAATATAAGGACCAACACGTATCCTGCATTGCAACATCCAGTGAGCGTTACGTGTCGTTCTCCCTGGGTCCCTTGCGTTTCGTAGACTCCTTTCAATTTCTTAATCGCTCTTTGGACACACTCGTTACCAATCTGTCCACGTCCGGGAGCCAATTTCCTTTGCTCAGAGAGGAAATGCTTAGACAGGGTTTCGACGAACAGGCCAATCTGCTCGTACGCAAGGGAGTATACCCTTACGAGTACGTTGACAGCATTGATCGGTTCAACGAAACAAGTCTACCCGCTCGTGAACACTTTGATAACCGGTTGTTGGAATCGGCTATTTCGGACGCAGATTACGAGCACGCACAAAACGTGTGGAGTGCATTCAATCTGCGTACGTTTGGCGATTACCACGATTTGTATTTGTTGACAGACGTAATGCTGCTGGCCGATGTCTTTGAAAGTTTCCGAGACATGGCCTTACGCGATTACTGCTTGGACCCGTGTCATTTTTACTCGCTTCCCGGACTCGCTTGGAACGCGATGCTAAAAATGACAGGGGTCGAATTAGAGCTGTTAACAGAGATAAATCTGCATCTGTTATTTGAGTCTGGGATCCGCGGAGGCTGCGCGATGATATCCAACCGTCACGCAGTCGCTAACAATCCTCTGATTCCAGATCAGTACGATGTATCGAAACCGACCTCCTTCATTCTGTATACAGACTGTAATAATTTATACGGTGCAGCCATGTCGCAACCACTCCCTTACGCAGACTTCCGATGGCTCGATCGTAACGAAATCGAGTCCTTGGACGTACGTAATGTGAGTGATGATTCCGACATCGGGTACATCCTCGAAGTTGACCTACACTATCCCGATACCTTACACGACCTGCATTCCGACTACCCACTTGCACCTGTGCGCCAGCGCGTAACACCCGATATCCTTTCTCCCTTTTCCAAACGTTTACACGAGAGTATATACAGATCATCGTATAACGAATCAGGGTCATCCGTAGAGAAGTTGTTAACAACTTTGGAGGACAAACAAAATTACGTTCTCCATTATCGAAATTTGCAATTGTATTTAAGTCTTGGCTTAGAGCTGAAAGCGACTCATAGGGTGTTGTGTTTTAAGCAAAGCGCTTGGTTGAAACCGTTTATCGATTTCAACACCCGCAAGAGGCAAACAGCCGTCAACAGCTTTGAAAAAGACCTTTTCAAACTGATGAACAACGCCGTATACGGTAAGTCGCTGGAGAACGTACGGAAACATATAGACTTTGAACTAGTCTCGAATGAACGACGGCTTCAAAAACTAGTTTCCACACCTAGGCTAAAACGTATGATTCGTTATACGAACGATCTGGTGGGGCTCTCACTCCGTAAAAAATCCATTGTTCTTTCCCGTCCCGTGTATGTCGGCTTCACGGTGCTTGACGTTAGCAAAACGATAATGTACGACTTTCATTATCGTTATGCTGTCGCCAAGTACGGTTGCAACGTTAAATTATTAATGACAGATACAGACAGTCTGATGTATAGCATTCAAACATCAGACTTGTATGCAGACATGAAGAAGGACCTACACGTTTTTGACACATCGGATTACCCTACGTCTCATCCTTGTTATAGCCTTAAGAACAAAAAGGTTGTCGGCCTGTTCAAGGATGAAACGTGTGGTCGTCCTATTAGAGAATTCGTGGGTCTCCGTGCGAAATGTTATTCGTTCCTTGTGGCCCACGAAGATCCCACCCAAGAGTGTCAAAAACGTGTATGTAAAGGTGTGCCTCGAGTTGCGATTAAGAGGAGTCTGCGACACGATATGTATCGCAAGTGTCTCACTGATCATTGTCAGTTTTCTACCAGTGCGCTTTGTTTACGTAGCGATCATCATACGCTGTACACGATGCGTGTAAATAAGCAAGCGTTGTCACCGTATGATGATAAGCGTTATATATTAGACAATGGTCATGATACGCTTGCATACGGTCATTATCGGATACGACAACGCATCAACATGGAGAACGACGACACCTCCCCACCTACTAAAAAAATTCGTCTCCATGTATAGTAACCCTCCTCAACACTTGTTTCTTTCGTCAGTTGACGTCTCTCGGTGCTTCAGTCCAGACGTCTGTAAACGTAAGTTCACATATTAATATCGCAACGATATTTGTATGTTTAAACATAATATATATATAGAGTTTGTAATGTGTGTGGTTTCTTTGTCTTACAGTATTATGGATAACACTGCAGTTATAATTGACTTCCAGTGCTTTTTCGACGACAACGGAAAATATATTGTGAAGGAACTGTCAATCATGGACGTTCTGAGATTTGCTGGTAGACATTGGATTTTGACACCGCCTGCTACATCCGTTACGAATCCCAAATACGTTAGGACAAACCACTGGTTAACGTCAAATTATCATAGACTTAGATGGAGCGAAGGAGAGACACCATATGACAATCTTGTTTCATTGTTAACATCACATACACGTATATATAAATATGTGTTTGTGAAGGGTTTTGAGAAAAAACGTTTTTTGCAATCAAAGATAATACACAATAATATCATCAATCTCGATGACTTTGGTTGTCCTAAAAACATACCGTATATAATTCATGGAACAGAATGTCTTAGACATTTCAATTCTTCTGACCGTTGTGCCAACTATAAGGTGCATGCTATTCGGGAATGGATGATTCATGATTTTTGCTTTAAACAAACATTTTTAATGTAACAAATTTAGAAAGTAGGTCACCGCGAATGATGACATTTATATCTCTCTCTCATTCTGTTGTGGACATGTACATACATGCATAGCTGTAAGCAGTGACTATTTTCTTATGAAAATGGACTTTCCTAATGACATTGTTATATTTTTGGTGTCTCTAATTTCGTCTGTGGGACATGTTCATACATGCAAATGAAAGTGGGACACCGACGTTACCACCACCACCACCACCACTATCACATTCTACTGTCCTTTTGTGACGAATATTCTGTCATTGTTTGGTTCTCTCTCGCTTGATACAGACGTGTTCACTAGTGTCTTCTAATAATGTCGTTTCTTGTAAAGTTTAATGCTGTAAGTGCTATCGAGTACAAACGATGTTCAGAATTGACAGTGAATAAAAAATATCCCATCATGGTCTTAACAAATGTGGACACAAAATATGGGAACTCTGTGCTTGCTACGTTGGAGGAGGATGGCGACCGCCAGTATCGTGTCTATCTTCCCAAGAGGTATGCAGGTGTCTTCACGAATGAGGAGCTCAGACATATCAAACCTAAAGAACTACATTTAGTGTATCGAGGAACGAGAAATCAAACAACACAAGTAGAGATCGAGTCCTAACGTCGTAAGTAGCAAACGTGTTAACAAACAATTTATTGATGTGTGTGTGTGTGTGTGTGTGTGTGTGTGTGTGTGTGTGTGTGCGTGTGTGTAGTTTCAACTCACTGTACTTAACACTTTAATAATTGAATTTGTATGTACATGATAAATGTATCATTGATTCTATTTAGTTTCGTTGAATAATAATTGGTTCGATTAGAAATTATTTGAAAGTACATTACCTTTATGCGATAAATGTATCATTGATTCTAAGTAGTATTTACAAATTTCCAGTGAATAATATTTGGTTTGGTTTGATTAGAAATTATTTGAAAGTACATTAACTTATGAAAAATGACATATACTTGAAAAAGTTTACTTACTTAACACATTTGATTCTTTCCACTAACTGTGTGTGTGTGTGTGCATGTGATAATTGAATATTATCGTATCGGTGATTCTAATATCGACTGTATTGTTATGTTACAGATAAACTTCCTTGTGAACTGTATCTACAGCCGTGAAATTATTATTTTAAAATCTTACAATGTCAAAAAATTATTATTAATATTTATTTTATATAACAATGTTTGTTTGTGATATATGTATATTTAATCAATGTAAAATGTATTTTGAATAATTGTATTATAACGGTTTGTAAACTATATTTTAAGTTTGTGTACAGTGCTGTAAATATATATTTAATCATTTAAAACAATATTATTATTAATATTTTATATATAACAATGTTTGTGATATATATATATTTAATCAATAATTGTATTATAGCGGTTTGTAAACTATATATTTTATGTTTGTGTACAGTGTTGTAAATATATATATTTAATTATTTAAAACAAATTATGGTTTATTTTAATTTATTTCGTTATAAACCTTCGAATATGCATCCAATTATTTGTATAGTAATCAGAAATGTGTGAGAGAGACATTTTAATAATTTGCAGGTTGTATCTTACAATTACGAAAATTATTATACAATGTGTGTACACAAAACTTTTGAAAATACCTTATTTCAAGGAGATTTTTTTATGCGTAACACTTTACCACACACACACACACACAGACTTGGCAGTATATTAATTTCTAAATCGTGGTCAATGACTGTCATGTGTCAAAAAAAGGACGCAACGAGGTAGGTGATAAATATATATATTTCCTGGTGATTACATTTTAGTATCGCTACTTACAATAATCCATAAGTAGCACGATGCTTATGTAAAACTGATGACATAAAGAGAGAGAGAGTTTATATCGTGATCGACAACTGTGTCTAGAGACAAAGAGAGAGGAGGGGAGAGTGAGTTGATATCGAAGTCGTCGTCAACAATTTACTATAATATAGTTTGAATTTCCCACCGAAGAAAAATGTTGGCAGATCTGTTCTATACACACACAATAATGCAGGATTGATATATTTTAATATACACTATAATACACACAACATATCAAGTTTGAACCCATACATAGGTTGGTAAACCTGATCATATAGATTTAATATACATTATAACACACAAAAAATTTGAACTCATGCAAGGTTGGTAACCCTGATCATATATTTAATATATACACTATAATGCATCAAGTCGGAACCCCCCACCATAGGTTGGTAAACCTGATCATATAGATTTAATATACATTATAACAAATTTAAACTCATACAAGGTTGGTAACCCCCGATCATATATTTAATATATACACTATAATGAATCAAGTGATAGAAAGTGAAAGTGATCTAAGCTCGCGAAAGGCGGCATATAAAAAAATAACGCGGATGCTGTGGTCCAGTAGAAAGTGAAAGTGATTGGTGCGGGACTCTATTAGTTGACATTGTGTTGCGTTAGAACCCCCATTTCCCCCCTACTGGCATAGTTTAAAAAATCGCGTATGTTCGGGGCGTGAGGCATGGGCATAGTTAGGTGCTGGGGGGGGGGGGGCAGTGCCCTTCCAATGTTGAAAACCTCTTTTAACATTAAGTTACACTGCACTATTTTATGTTCGTAAACTACTGTGCCTTTAACACGTTAATTTATTTCAGAAAATAGGCCCTATATAAGGGAAATTTTATAAACGTAATGAAATTTAGTACAGAAGGTCAAACAGGCCCTTCTTTTGGTCATATTTATTTCCTGAAATGAAATTCGTAGGTTAGCTTTTCCTTAATAAAAGTGAAGATCTTTAAATAGGCCCTACTTGTTTTTTTTTTTTTTTGTATCTTCCATGTAGCCTAATGAATTGTTTACGAATTTATAAATTAATTTACGGACCCGTACAAAAACTAATCATTTAATACTAATTAATTAAAATAAACATTTTTTGTGAAATATGATGCACTATGTAAAGTCGTAACATTGTCGATTTTCCAGAAACAAAACTGTGATTAGCCAAATGAATAGTTTTACATCAGTAAAATTTACTCCACTACCCAACCCTAATGATAGGCCTATATTCCTGGTGCGCACGTGCACGTGTGTGTGTGTGTGTGTGTACAACACTGTTATCTGTAAGTAAATCTTTTGTCTTTTGGCTCCCCTCAAAATTTTTCGTCACTTTACACCCATGATCAGTGCCCATCTAAACATATTAGCTGTCATTTTAATGGAGGGTTCAGGAGAACCTTGAAGACTCGAACACTTTAAAACGTCTAACCATCCTAACAGATTCTGATTATGTTCAGTGTTTGTAATTTTTGTTATTTTAAGAACAGACGATGGGAATCGATTCACTGAAATCTTTTTCTGCATTATCTATTAAAGCCTAATAATTTGTCTAATAAAATACTTATTATATTATATATAATATATATATGCTATATAAAGTTCAATAAAAAAATGTATACATGGTATAAAATATAATGGATCCGTATTTAAAAATGAACATATCACAAATCCGGCAAAGTAAACAAAGACGCCACTCAGAGACAGCACGACATACGAATTTTCCCGAACACCGCCGAAGCCGAAGTCGTGTTCACTCACCTGTGAGCGGGTCGGCCGCGGCATTGTTCCTCACACACCTGGAATTCTGAATCGACCAATAAACGAAGCGCGCCAATCAGGTTTACAATGAGGCTGTGTTTACCTGTTTCACGGTTGTTTCCGCCCAAAACATGGGGTAGGCTACCTGCCCTCACCAATTATCATAAATTATTTAGTTAGGCCCACCTCCACCTGTTTCACACAAGGTTACTGTATTTACGTGTCATGACATTACCGCACTTTAAAATCATAAATTAGAACACCGGCCAGCTTAAGTAAAAGTGCCTACGTAGCTGTACAAAAAAAAGCTAAATTGCGTGTTGAACTACTGCACACCAACTGTTGATCTTGAGGTTGTGCTGTACTTAAGGCCCGGGCGGTAAACTGAAGGGGAGCGCCAACCAGAAGCTTAAAAAATTAAAACATTAACTTCAGACTTTTCAGTCCTTTAATTCTCTCTCTCTCACGCGCGCGCGCTCTCGCACACGCACACACACACGCGATGTTTCCAAAAGATGGTGCAAAACTTAGGTAATTGATTCTACTTAGGCCTATTAAACTGAAGGAAAATATGAAATAATCATATGACGAAAAAAGCTTAGTTTTCCGTCTGTAGGCCTATATCTTTAAAGAAAATATTAATTACAGAATCGAATGAGTTGTGGAGTTGAAATTTGGTGTATTAGTAGAGCTACGTAGTACGCCCACTCATGGGCGTATCCAGCTCAAAACGGAAGGGGGGGCAGTTTTCGAAAATCAACCTCTTTGATGGCAGGGGGGAGGGTCCATAGTGCCATACTATATAATAAACAATAACATAAGGAAGAATAACATTTATTAAAAAAAATTTTTTAAACAATAGTTTTTAAGGATTAGTTACAAATTTTCTAACTACAGCTCCTTGTTCCTTTTTTGCGAAAACTCGTTGACGATGAATGCTTAGCATGGCTAAGCATTTAACTTATTTTTACCAATACTTATTCTTAACCATGTTTTAATAAACAATAATAAAAGGAAGAACACCATTTATTAAAAGAAATTAATTCTTGAACAATAGCTTGCGAGGATTAGTTGCAAATTTTCGAATTACTGCTTCCATTAATCGCTCCTTGTTTACTAAAACCCATTCACGGTGAATGCTTAGCATGGCTAATCCATTTAATCTATTTTCACCAATAGTACTTCTTAGCCATGTTTTAATTCGGCGAAGAGAACTGAATGAACGCTCTATACTGCTTGTTGTGCAGGACTGTGAGAGCAATATCAGTAGCGCCTTTCTAATGGCCGGGAAAAACAATTCGCTCTTTTTTAAAACTTCAGTGATGTCTGATGCTTCTTGTACCTCATTCCACATTTTAAACCACAATTCCCTTTCCCCGTTGATGCCTTCCAAATTGTAAAATGTTGCACAAGATGCAGTACTTTCTTTCCATTCCTCCAATGAAGCATCTCTCATGTTACTCGGATGGAAATGTGTCAATGAAAATGCAAGCGATTTGTCTGAAGAAAATCTGACTTCTAAAGATGATATGATGGAATCCAAGTAAGGAATTATTAGAGACCTTCTCCAAAATTCGGATAGATTTTCAGCAAGAGGATTACTTCTATGCTTTTGTCGGCCAGAAACGCGAGTGGCGGTTATATCAATATTCAAATGCTTTGCAATGTCATATGCTTCTTTCAAAACGTCATCTGTGATGCTCTCTGCATCTTTCCGATGATCTCTTAGCATGTCGAGAATAGTTTGAATGTGCTGGTTGGCTTTGACTATGTCAAGTGTCTTCAATTGAAGTGTATTTGCTATGGGTTGCAGTAACTTATAGCGGAATACTTTGCAATTAATGCTACTGAGACAATAAATGAAGATCTGCACGCCGATGCATGCATTTGATATGCTTTATTTCTGGTTGCTACATTTCCCTCTTCAGCTAATATCTCTAATGCTTCAACAATATTGACGAAGTTATCCTTAAAAACATGAATGCTCTTGTACTTTTCTGACCATCTAGTCTCACACAATTTAGGAATGTTTGCAATAAGCTTGCGTCGTAAAACGGACTCGCGAAAAAATGTGATTATCTCCTTGATAGTTCCAACGCAGTTTCGAATTTCTGGGATAAGGTTTAAGTCGTTCATGACCAGGTTTAGCTTGTGCGAGGAGCAATAGAAGTATAAGGCTTTTTTTTTACTTTTGCCTCAAGATTGCCTGCACACCCCCTTCTTTGCCAGACACGGTGGAACATCCGTCGAAACCTAATCCCACACACTTATCAGGGTCTAGATTTAAGTTTGTAACTAAATCATCAATAGTTTTGGCAATACTTCTGGCATCAAGTCCTTCAATCTCTACAAAGTCTAAAAATTCCTCTTTGATTTCGTTGGCCTTTTCATCAAAGAAACGTAATCCAATAGACAGCTGTTCTTTTCCAGAAATATCTGCGGTTTCATCAGCTAGAATGCTGTAAGCGCAAGCTTCTTTAACCCTTGTGATGATTTGTTCCCTGATTATAGCACCACAGAGATCAATTATTTCATTTTGAATGATAGGTGATCAGTATGACGCGTTTTTTGGTCCATGCCTTTATAAAAAATTTAGTAAGATTACCAAGAGGTATTAATAGGTTAACTAGGTGAAATATGGTACACATAGTAACTGACCGAAAGCACGTTGGAGAATAATTTATACTAAGCTTCTTTTAACTATTGTATTTGCATAAGCTAAAAGTAAGCTAAAGTATAATTGTATAATTTTTATAACATTTTTTTTAGAAAAATAATTTTAATTATATAAATAAATGAAACTTCCAAAGTCATGCTTAATCATGTAAAATAAACGTTGATGATTGCTAGAACATACTTAAAGTTGTTCCTTTGTGCAAAATTGGACAAAGTAAAGCACGCAATTTGCCTTTCTTCTTCAACAATAGCTTAACTTCTTCAACGTTTTAACCTCTACGTGATTGTTCGTTTCAGTTCTTATGTTTTAAAAAAAAAAAAACCAATACTGTAAGCTCACATTTGTGTTTTAATGATCACCTGAGATCATCTTATAACTAAGCAAATGAACAATGAACTGTTAAATAGAAAAAATAGTTTAAGTGGTTGCTTTAATTAATACTGCAACGCTTCTTCGTCATTCGCATATTAGGAATAATCATGAGTCAATATTTGACTCTGACTGTTGTATAGCTAGATACATCTCGTGTATAATAAAAAGCTGATAATTGTGGGTTTTGGAACGGAATAATTGGTAGGGCTAAACGTGCACTTACGGATTTTATTCTAGCAATTATTTGAGAGCAAGGATAGGTTACACCGTTATAAGCCCCAAACCTCCCATGGTTAGGCTCATGAGTGAAACTGACTACAGGAAGTTGGTTATTTTATTAAGTGAAAAATATAACTCATGCTTTTATATACTCATAATGATAAATCATACATTAGCGAGAAATGGGACTTTCCAGGACATTTAGGAGTTTCCGAGACGGTTGTGGATTCTCTTTTACGTAAAACGTGATTATTCCGGAGCCATGTCCCGATTTGTCCACGACGAAATTCGGTTAAAAAACAAATTTTTCGCAAAACCACCGTTTAGGTTAGGTTAGGATAGTTTTAAAATACACATACCAGTGAAAAAAGACTCGAAAAAGGGTGAAAAAGTATTTTGAGCGAAAATTATAGGGTTGAAAAATCAATGTCCAGGATAATACCGTTTCCGTTTTATACATTTAAATATATATGTAAATTGTAATATTGGTTATTTTGCCCACATGCCCAATTTTTTTGCCTAAATAACACATACAAGTGTAGTAGATAACCAAATAAAAGTCCTTACTTACCACAAAATTTTCTAATATCCATTTATCTTTCAGTGTATGGCTTTTTCCTGTAGTAAAAATTGTGGTAATTGACTTCTTAATGTCGTAAAAATTGTTACTTGCGAAAGTAACTTCGCCGCACTCACTCTAACGATAAGTACTGTAAGAGTTGTGTTCTAATAAGAAAAAGAGGTTGTAGTTCTTATCACTTCTCACTTCTCAGAGATGGCGTCATGGCGTGTAACAGTAAGAGTTGCGAGTTACATAAGCTAATCTTATGAGAAATCGTAAGGTTATAGTTCTTATAACTTCTCATAGATGACGCGAATGTCTATTTCGTAATTAGTTTCTTTCATTTTGAAATATCAACAACCAGTCTGTTAATAAATAATTTACAAATTGGTTTTTTAAATTTTTTTCCAGTTTGTTGGAAGGGGGGGCAGCTGCCCTCCCTTGCCCCCCCTGGATACGCCCATCCACTAATTCTTACAAGTACAAAACAAACCAAAATGTTACCTTAAAAACTTTCAAAATATCGGGTGATCGAAAGCTTTTATTGTAAGTTAAATTTCACAAAAATCAGTAGCTTACTTATGACAAAAAAGTCTTATAGTCTATTACGTGAGGAATTTTCTGCTGATTTTGAGTCAGTGTCTATGGATGCTACTGATTTTTTCCAATGTCTTCATAAAAGGTTATAGAATAAAGTTAAGGAAATTTGTTGGTCCGCTCTTAAATTTAGGGTTGTTTTCACCCCTTTTTCGGCGGTTAAACATTTTAATTACCCCTGGGAACCGATAGAGAATCAAATTCTAAGCAAGAAGGTGGTATAGGCCTACACTTTTTCAAAAAAATGCGTTGTTTGCGAGTTACAAGGTTTCAAAGGTTTGCCATAAAAACCCGTTTTTTAAAATTAACTCAAAAACGCAGCATTTCATATTGGTCCATCTTACTTAACACCTTTCGTTCAAATATTCGAAGTAGGCGTGTGTCATTATCTGTCATGGCCATGCCTCACTGATATCAGTTAACATTGTCCTTATTAAGGTTTTGTATAAGGTCAACTTTATAACTTTTTATTTTATTGCTTCGGCGTGTGTGTGTTTTAGCACTCTATGTAATATATCAAGCAGGCTTTATAAATGTTACGTGAACATGCTAGTAGGTCTGCTAAACATCTTCCTGTTGACTCATGAGAGAGAGAGAGAGAGAGAGAGAGAGAGAGAGAGAGAGCTAATAAATCTGTAGCGCATTGCTAATGTTATTAATAGTAAACTAAGTGTAATTAATAATGGCACTGGAAAGGCTACCCATAAGCTAACTGTTGATACAAAAATATGAACTTTGTAGGCCTACAGGCCTAGTGTAAGGACAGTATTTCTAGTCTTTGTAAACGTTAATCAATGCACAGTATAAATTCTACTGTTTTGATGTTTAGCCCTACGTAGGAGCTACATGACTATACCTAGCCTACTTACCCTATTTCACTGAGTAGGACTAAATTCGAATCCTGAATACCGGAAGTGGAGAATATTTTGTGTCTGATGACACAGGTTGAACAAGTATGAACTTAGTAGGGCTACGCCTATTAGAAGTCACAGCTTAAGTGTACTTCTGGCTGTAGCATTTGGCCAGCGGCCTGTTGCACCTTCTGGCCACGAGACTGCTTACGCCCCACCACCGCCAGCCATGTACTGTAGTAACAACTTGTGATGGCGAGCCTGTGTGTGTGTGCGCATCTACAGTTTGTCCGGTTAACCAGGGAGACTGGACTACCAGCGTATGCTCACCAGCACAAACACACACGCAGCTGGCCCGACCTCACCATCACTCTGCGCACAACGACGCCTACTGTTGTGAGTCATCTACTAGACATTCTAGTACTTAATAGAACTTTATTAACGAAATTTTTTATCTCAATAGATCTGTAATATTTGGATTTTGCACTAAATTTTAAGATATTGTTTCGGAAATAATAAACTCTGTGTTATAAGTTATTTGCATCGTGTTTGGACTAATAGTAAATAACATTAGGCCTACACGTAGAAGTCATTCATGCAGGAGTCAAAAATATCGGCATGGAGAACCATACATGACTTCCGTGTTCTAAGATTGATAGGCTATTTAAAATGATTTTCGAAATGAAATATTTCCATAGAAACTAAGTACTTCTTTCTACTTACTGCTTCAGCCTTAAACACAGTAGCCTACTATGGTCACTAACGTAAGTTATACCACCTCACGTTATCACACTCGATTTTCACTGATGATTGAAGTCGATGGCACTGCCGAAACGTCTGGTTTTGCAGAAAACATTGGACTATGGCCAAACAGCCCAGGAAGGAATTTTAACAACAAACTACTTCTTTTTTGCCGATAACGTAGTACACAATACATATAAATAAAAATAATCCCCTCCCCCTTTATCTACAATTTTCATTTATAGAAAATTACCCCCACCCCGTTGAACTAGCCTCTTCATTTATAGATATTTCATCTACGTTTCTACAGTGGATTATTGTGATCTTATTATCAGGATACTTTATTATTCAAAATTAAGTACCGGTACTTTACTCTTGTTAAAACATAAAACGTTGCTGGTAAACTACCCCTTTCTCTTAACCGATCTTCACCAAAATCAAACGCCCTTGAGTTCTCTACAATTCAGGATCGTATACAAAAAATTATTTGATTCTGTTTGAATTTGCGGCTGTTATCGTTTTCCATAGATAGAATTCTACACACACACACACACACACACACTCACCCACATTTCGAAAAATGACTTTTCTTTATGTTTTGAGGGTAGTAAGTTACAATCAGAATCAGCCGTTCTCTCGATCAAGATTTTTTTCGCCATGACCATAGGCCTACTTCCATTTCCTTATGGAACATGGAAGTAATAAAGAAATTATTTTTAAATAAAAAACATTGTTAAAGCGCACTTGATGTTGCTTGGTGATTCACTGACTGGATCTGGACGCCAGGTCCAAGCTATTATCTTTGTAAAGTAGAATATCGTTTTTTGACCAAAATCTATTAAGCTACCAACCTCCTTGACAGAAGTAGCCTAACTGGGAAAGGGGTGGCAAACCATTCTGTTCACCGTATGATAGGATATTTTTGAGAGAGGGGGTAGATTCAGCGGAAGAGAGGTATGTGTGTTTAATAAACAGTAGGCCTACAGTTACTTAATTCATACAAATGTATTTAATAAATCTGCATATTTTATTAACAAAAACTTCAGTGATCTAGATTCACAGTTTTGAGCGTTGCTGGAGTTTGGAGCGTTTATCTGAGCGTTACTGGAATTTAGAGCGCTTGTTTATCGGAGTACTCTTTGGGGTCGTCGAGGCGTAGAGGAAAACGATGTAGATTAGGCGTCTGATCAGGTGGTTCATGGTATGCAAGCCGCTGCTTATTCGACCAAAGTAAAGCGTCAGTTTATCTGAAAAAATAAAAATATAAACAAAATATTCACGTGACATGAGTTTAATGCAGAAACACATGTTTTTTCTCATGGCACCGAACTTTAACCTGTTGACCCATCGCATACATAGAAAAAACGTGAACGAAAGTTAAGCTTAGCTTCATTAGGCTATGCTTTATCAAGTCTGTTCTCCTTCCGATTTATTCCTTTGTGATTTTCGAGTAGGATAAATGTCTAAAGTCGTTACCAGTGTCCTGTAGAGTAAGACTAGTGGCAGGAGTGCTACCTTTGAGCCTCTGGTCCCGCTCTGGGTTTCATTCGGAGACCCACCTCCTAGGTTCTTCCGCTCCTAATGCCATTTCCAGGTATATGTAATTGACCAGTTAGGCCTATATAAACTGGTACACGACATGACCATTATCAAAAAAATAATAGGACCGCTTAGAAGTTCAGGTCATGTTATCAGGATGGACTCCTCAGGACCAAGTAAAGCGCTTCTTTCATATGTGGATGAAAGGAAAATGGGATAGCCAAAGATGATTTGGCGAGATGAAGTGCAGCAGGATGTAGAAAAGGCAGAATGGTGGATGATTGCTAGGTCAGAGACCGTTGGCGAGGTCTCCTTCAGCAGGCCAGGAGCCGCCTAGGGTTGTGGCGCCCCTAATGACAATCTAAATAGTGCTAGTCTATTTAAATTACGAACTGAAATATGTCCGATGATAGTAAGAATGCTTGGGCATTGCGTACCGGTATCCACTCGCAAGGTAAAGCAATCGGAGAAGAGAAATTGTCGGTTCAGTGGAAGAGTATTATGAAAAAGAAAATACGGGCCCGTTAATTTCCTGCAATATAAGTAAAGTTATCACATGAAGATTTTAGAAAAAGGACACTTTGTCTTGAAAAGGAAGACAAGTAATTAAATTACAGTCGGTTTCGTATTAAAAAATATATCAAGATTATTATAATAATTTAACTGGATATATGATATGACTATTGAAGAAATAACAGCTAAATATTTCCTAAAATCTTTTCTTTAGCAGTTAAACTTTCCAATATCTAGATCTCCTTCTTGAAAACATCAGAATAAAAACCATAGAAGAAGTAAAAATTCAATATTAGGTAGTTTGTATTAGCGTAGATACAAAATTACTTTTATTCATAACACAAAGTTAAAATAGGCCTACACGTGGGAGTAGGCTATTAGGTCGGCTCGGCTCGTATTTCTCTGATGAATGTACTTTATGTAGCAGACCTGACCTCTCTTCTAATCTGTATTTATAAACTATTTACAGTAAAAATTTCTGAAATTGTAAGCCTAATTGTCAAAAACAAGTCGTTTCACCGATTGTGGTGAAAAACTGTTCTTTTCTTGAATAAGAGGTTCTCTCTTTCACCGTTCGCATTGTGGCTTTGAATAAACAGCGAAGAACAAACTGTAAATTTTCAAAGAGCTCTGAATGAAGATCATAATTAGCACTAACTCCAGAGTACTCACAACATTGTTTGTCTACTGTTGTTTCGTTAGATTTAGGCCTATCTACATCTAGTGTAGCCTCATACCGTATTCCAAACTGAGCGCCGTTGGGGGAGTGGGGGGGGGGTTACCGATACAGCTGTCACGTCCGCAAACTGTATTAAATTGTACAGCTGTCAGACAATCCGTTTTAGAAGTTGAATTTTTATGGCATTTGGTTAACTTGATATATGATGTATTATATTTTTCATGTTTAATACAAATTTTTCCACTCTCCCTGGACGCGAAGTTAGTTGAGAACCTTGTAGTAAGTGAAGGCAAAAGAAATATTAAAACTTGGAACAGATATTCGATCCCCCGTCTTAGTTTCCAAATTAATGAACGTTTCTCATGAACTTATTTTAGTCTATACGTACAATAATGTTAATAACACACACACACACAAACTTACTCCAGTCCTTGTTTCTTAGGATACAACTCTTTACTTTCGTGAACTCCTCAATCAGCTGATCGGTGATCGTCATTATGGTGGCTCTGGCTCCCGCAGCTGTAACATTGCCACATATGTTGGTTACTGAACGTTTATCTACTTGCACCACATGCACTTTTGATAAGAGAAGTTTCATTGAATAAGTACAGAAAGACAGAGAGAGAAAGTGAGTGAGTGAGTGAGTGAGTGAGTGAGAGAGAGAGAGAGAGAGAGAGAGAGAGAGAGAGAGAGAGAGAGAGAGAGAGAGAGAGAGAGAGAGAGAGAGAGACGTTTGCGTTCAAACACACATACCGCTTGTTTACGCAAAACACTCTTTTCAGAAGCCTTCTGAACACGTTTACCAGGACAGAGCAGCTTGTCTCACAGATTACACAAAATTTAATCCAGATTCTAAAATGTTCTTCAACCATTATAGAATGAAAATATCGCCTAATACACCTAAGAACAACTTACTCAGTTAGCTGTGAAATCTAAACTAAGTTAGCCTATGCATCAAATAGAGCTAAAATTTTTGAAGGTCAAAATTGCAAGAACTTTTTGATCAAACCTCATAGGTTATATAGCTATATAGGTATATATGGTCAAAATTGCAAGAACTTTTTGATCAAACCTCATAGGCTATATAGGCTAGCTATATATATATATAATGTTTGTGGTATATGTTATCAAATGATGGTTCCTTCTGTAAGTCGCTGTATCTCTACACAAACAAGTGGGTCTAATATTTCTACAAGGTAGAAGTACAGAAAAAAATATAATATAACTTACTTGCAGAAGTAGACTAACTATCATTAGAAAACATACACATACACACAGGGGAGGAGAGAGAGAGAGATGAGAAAGAGAGAGACAGACAGACAGACAGCGTGTTATGTCTTATGATAACTACTGAACGCATCAACCGATTCTCATAAACGTTCGCACGCGTGTCCATATTTTTACTCTACAGAACTCTATAGGCCTACTCTTTTGGATGTTGATTCCTCCAGAAATCGGAGGACAGGAGGCAAGAGTGTGAGGGTCCAAACTTTTTTTTAATTTCGCAAAAGTCCATGAGCGGTATGAAATTAAAGGGAATTTCAACCAAAATATGAATTTACCTTCATTTTTTAAAATTCAATATTTTGGTCGGGGACAAAAAGCTGGTGAAAATTCTGATAGACTATTCATGTGGCGTAGCAAATTAAAAGCAATGTAGTGTTACTTTTTGGAAATATCAATCTTTTAAGAGGCCAGGGCCCAACAGGTGGGACAAAAATTTTATAAATTAGCAAATTCCATGTGTAATATCAAATTTAAGAGAATTTTAACCAGAATCTGAATAGACCATAGGCCTAGGCTTAGGTACAGTTTTGGAAATTTGTAAAGTCTTTGATCCCAGAGCCCAAAAATCGGATTAAAAAATTTGAAAAATTGTTAAAATTCTGCCGAGTATCAGACTAAAAGGAATTTTAACACAAGTCCGATTGTTCTGAATTTTTATCGTTAACTGCATTATTGTTCTACAAATGTTATTTTACTAAAAAATATAATAATAATAATATGGTAACAGGAATTTTCGTTATTTTTGTAATCACTGGAAAATTATCTAGTGCCAACTTTATCATGTAGGCCTAATAAATGTAGGCTACTTCGTTCAAAATGATGAGCGGGTTCTGCAGCTCAGGGAGCATAGTTTAGGCCTACTACTGATTCAGCCACTTGGAAACTCCTTTATTCACTGATAACTTACAAAATTTTCATTCGATTTGAAGTAGGCCTATATCCTACGTTGATAACGTAATGTGTCTAAAGTAACAAGGTAGGAATATTTATAATAGGTGTATTTCTGTGAAACTACACCCTAATAACAAAGGGATGCACAATTTGTCAGTTTAACACAAATTTGACTATAAGTTATAAGTTACTTCAAATTATTTAGCTACTATCTCATATTTATAGGATATGCGTTTACACATATAAAGACCTATAGGGCTACTATTATTTTTTTGCGCGCGCTTTCATGTGTCTATTACAGTTCAAATCTTATTTACAAATGATAGAGGCTGTGAAGCTAATTACAGCAGACTTCCCCGGCAAAGAACACGTCATTTTAACATGATAGCCTAATGTTTTTAGGCTGGGGGTCATTCCACAAAAATGTAACGTCATCGAAAAACGTAACGCTTCCACACTTTCGATTCCCCACAGTCTAGAAATCTTCGGTCTCAGTCGTTTTAACATGATAATGTTCGTTATATAGTAAATATTTATTATATGCACATTATACGTTTCAAAAGCTAAAAAACATTATCATGCTTCGATGTTTCGGTTTCGTCGAAATTTCTTTAAATCTTTTTCTTTCAGCCAGTACCGTAGGCCTATTTATTTACCGAAAATTCCATTTCATTATAAGCCTACCCCTCTGAAAACACCATGCTTAGGGCTACATCTCTGTTTAACGCACAGAAAATTGCTTTCTTCGGTACCCTCGCACTGAACATTTTTTCCGTGCGCTAACTCTCAACCCTAAAATAGTAGGCTACTTGATTCAGTTAACAATAGTCTAATGAAATAGGCCTATAGGCCTACTATTACAATTCTCCAAAAACCAAAAACCGGGCGATAGGTATGGTGTTAGTGACGTCAGGGCCGGCCCTGGGGTAGAGCGAGAGGAGCGACCGCTCTAGGCGCCGGGTGAGGAGAGGCGCTAAAATCCGATTGTGAAAAAAATAAAATTTTGTTGGCGCCTTTTTGCCGTATTTTTGTTTATGATGCAGCAAGAGTGCAATATGAATAGCAACTTAATTTTGATTCAATAAACGTATTGACTTTTGAAAAGTTGGTGTTAAATTAACCTAAAAAAAAAGTCCCAAGGGGTGCCGAACGGGATTCTCGCTCCACCTTAATAAAGGGCTAGGGCCGCCGCTGAGTGACGTAACACTACTATAACAAATCGTGTCGCCTTCAAGCTATGTTAATTGAGCTTGTTCCTAATGTCAGGTAAATATCACATGCCAGCTGAAAAAAATTGATAAGCTGGCCTTTAACCTGAACTACAATCTATCTAGCAAAAACTTAATTTTTCTTAGATGGACTTTACACACATTTTAAAACTTTTTAAAAACACAATTTTATTCGTTTTATAGCCTACTTTTGTTGCATAGTAAACGTCCCCTCACCCCACAAACTGTGTAATTCCACTTTCAAACATTCTGAAGAACACCCCTGTAGACACCCCTGTTTTGTGGTAAATATGCTTTGTGTGCGTGTTTTAGACTACATCAACTGTTGTAACAAGAAAGAAAACCTACACGTAAAAAAAATAGTTGACATTTAGAACTTTATTGCTGCAAATTATGAGCATCTTACAATTAGTGAAATGGAAAATTTAAATTGGACTGTTTAATTTCTGATCTGTCAAAATGTTTAAGTCCATACACAGTGACACACGAAGGAAGTTCATCTCTGTGTAAGCGGAAGTTCCGGTTTCGCTCAAGGTCACCGCTCAGTTACCAACTTGCGCGACGCCATTACTCTCATCATAACCCAGGGTTCCCAGGAGTGGGGATTTTTCCCCACACTGACGAAATTTGAAGCCTCAAAATGGCAAGTGGGGAAATGGTGGGGATTTGTGTAAATGTGGCAAATTGTTGGTGATTTCAAATAATGCAGATGTGACCAAACTGCAAAGTTTACAAAAAGTATTTATGTAGGTGCTATAAGTTCACTGTGATTTTGGAAAGTAGAAATCCAAATCTCTCACTTGAAGAAATACAAAATTTCAGAGTAAATTGCTTAAACTTTTATCTTGAATGAGCACACCTTTTACAGCCGATTTCTTTTTAACAATTCAAAGCCTAAAACATCTAGAATTTCTAGATAGGAAAAATATTAATGATATTAGGTCACTGGTTTCAGCAGCAGCAGCAGCAGCCTTTGAGAAAAGTATTGAAATAAACATGGTAAATCTAGACAGGGAATAGAGAGAGTTCTTAGGAATACAAATATTAACACCGGTACCGATGAAAGTTTATTAAGCTTTTAGAGAGAATTTAAAAACACAAAGAATGTGGATGATACTGAAGCTTTTTCAACTTAAATAATTTTGTGGCTTATCTATTTACTTTACCAGTTTAGTAATGGGTGTGTTGAAAGGATTTTTAGTGCAATCAGTGTTAATAAAAACAAAATCAGTTGGGTACTGAGACACTGTTTGGCCAGATGCATAGGAAAAACGTTCAAGCAAACAAAATAAATCCTGTTTCGATTGTTAAATGAGTCAATGCTGGTGAAACACAGCAACTATATGTAGACCCATGTGAACTAAAAACAGGTGTGAATGGGTGTAAATTGTTTTTGTGAATTAAACAATTGGAAAGTTGTTAAATATAGTGTAATGTGTGAATATTGACTCAAACCTATAACGAACTAAGTGCGTAAAAAGGATTTCAAAAACTACTGAGGCTGCAATTCAAAAACTATATCATTCTTGTAATAGTATTTAAATATTTAGAATATACTCAGACTCTATAAAATGAGACACTCTGCATAAAGTACACGAATTTGTGGGGATTTCGATGGCAAAGTGGGGAAATTTTGGGTACCCATGTGGGGAAAAGAGGACTGATTGACCTGGCAACACTGTCATAACCGCTAGCTTTACTAACCATGCGGAGTTACTTAAACGCAAATAGATTAAAATTTAATTACCGCTGGCCGGGTTCTTGTCCCTTACTTCCACGTAAAAGGACCGACTATCAAGGACAATGCCCTCAAACGGGCAGCCGCTGTAGGCCTAAGTTTAGTTCAGTTTAACTCGACCGTATGATAAAACAGTTTTTGTGGTAAACAATGGAAGGATGGTAGTACACACGAATGAAAACAGTTAACTTGTAAGAATTTGATGCTGTTTTGATTTTTTGTGCTGATACGAACATTTTCACCGAGTTCTCTTAATTGAAAAGCTCATAGCCATGCTTAATTAAATTACTATAGTATTAAATAATTATGTAACTATGTATTGAAGACCAAGGTGATGATTTTTCATCGATATCAAAACTCAAGGTCTCTTGGGCCCACCCATGCTCACCACGAAAGCAAAAAATGTAGAACAGGCGACACCGAGATTCAGCAGAAACTCCTGTAAGATAAACAAGTCTTTCCAATTTTACATTAGTTAAAGCTGTAGTATTGTACCTCCCTTGTTCGTGAAGCAAATAAGAAGCAGAGACAGCAAATAAGAAGAAAAAAGAAATCGTTACAAACTACCATCATGAACTAAGTAGGGCTAGTTTAGATTAAAGGGTGTCTGTAAGGCATTTTGGTCAAAAAATTCTATTTTTATTTTTTTGTTCCAAAATATTGTATGGAATATCTGCATTCATTTGATATTAATTTTAAATTAATCGGACAACTAAAACATTTTTTACGATTTTTTTAGATGATGATGACAGGGATAAACTCAGTCCAATTGTCACCCATTCGAGCTTATGCGTATTTCGGTTTGTTATATTCCACAGAGCTATTGCTTTTCGTTCTTATTTCTCTTTGTATTTATACTACATATATGGATGGCTTAAACCTATATTTAGAGACCTGGGTAAATCAGGGCATTTAAAAAAGTGTCTCCATGGTAAACGTCAAAACCCCAACGAGTCGTTAAATAACATAATTTGGTCGCCATTCCTAAAACTGTTTTTCTTTCCCTAAAAACATTGAATTTTGGGGTTTATAATGCAGTTTCATGCTTTAATAGAGGTTATTTAACCAGGTGCTTAGTGTTGAAACAACTAGGTATGTCAGTAGGAAAAATAACTTTGCTGAAATTATGTGGTATATGAAACAAGTGGGAGAGCTGAACAAGCAACTGCAGAACTACAGAAAGAAGCCCGGGAGAAGAGAGCAATGCAAAAAGGAAGCTCGAAGAAGAATTTCAAGCTGCTTAAGACCCAGATAAACCTTCATATGCATCAGGACTTTATTAGCCTATGCACACAAATTCATTATATTGATGATTAATCTTCAATTGCTGTTTTACGAAAATTTTATTTATCACACAAAAGACCATTATCTATGGACCTACTAGAGATAGAGAGCTCACATATTCTGTACATGTGTAGGGTGAAAGGGTAAACTTTTAACACAGGGACGTTTTTGATGCAATGTGCCTGTCACGAGAAAAAAATTATTGATATGTGATTTTTTTGAAGTGTTAAATATTGCACTGGATTAAAATTTCTAAATGGCTCAACGTAACCATATCCTAAAACCCCTGTGTTAAAGTTTCTATTGGAGGCAATCAATCAATGGTAAAAGTTTCAAACATCTCAGTTAATTAGTGTTTGAGAAAACGTGTCATGAAATTTAGTAAAATAACATGGGCGAAATAGGCTTACAAACGCCCCTCAAGGAAATGTAAACATTGAGCGGCTATAGTTGTTACTGTTTTTAAAGAGTTATAATTAAATTAGCAAATCTGTTAAATGTGTTCTATGACTGTATCTTTCTACGATTAAACGATTATGACGCTGCGTAAAGTATTAATGAAAAGCAAACAGAATTAGTAAAAACATCAAAGGAAAATACACCAAAGATACCTAGCTATGAGGTATGGTGGCGGAGACGTCACAAGGAAACGTCGCGAATATTCGATGAAAATATTACAAGAAAACGGGAGAAGGGTGACAAGTTGTGAAGTGAAAGAAACGCTGAAAGTAGAAGAATATTGAAGATAATAAAGAATTCGGTGGTATGGACTATTCTACAGAAGGGAAGCAAGAACGGCTTTAAGAAAGACAATCAACTTTAAGGCAAACGGAGAAAAGGGGAGGCAGGACAAAAAAAATCGATGGATGACCGAGTAATGAGGATATCAATAGGTGTGGGAGTGAAAAATGGATAGAGAACAAGTGCAGAAAAGGCAAAATTGGCAAAGGGTAATTGAAGAAGCTCACTTAAAAACTATGGAGTTTAAAGGAAAGACAATGTGTAAATAGGCCTACCACCACAACAAATGGCTTTAGGATCACAGGAAATTGAGTCACCACTGTTCTACTAGAAATGTATAGTCTTATTTTTAACCTATAATTTTCCTTACTCAATTAGTTATCATATTCGGTAAGGAAAAATATCGTACTGTATTTTAAAATTACTTAGAAAATTATGAAAGACTACTATTTTAGAGTTTAAAAAAAATGTTTAAGTATTTTGTGAAAACAAGAAATTATACGCGTCCTTACAGAGGGGTGCCCCCCCCCCCCCCGAGTTCTTAAAACAAACTTTATCCACAACCCTGTTGACAGAAAAAATCGATTTATTTTCTGGCAAAACCAAGTTTTATTTGAAAACATCTGTTTAAGACTAACCATTAGCGTTTCAAATTTCTGAACGCACTTTGAACCAAATAAACGCCTTTTTCTACCCACATTTGCTTATTTTTATTATTAAAGGTTTTGCTACTTAATACTGGTGTAGTGTTGGTGTTTCGTCTACGCCACATATACATCAATGTGGTGCTTTCATAATTTACCGTTACTATCTTTCCGGAATACCTTTCATGTGTGTGTTAGCACAAATGTGCCGGTGTTCGGAGAGTGATATGGTGGTAGAGGTGAGGGGAGGAAGGGAGAGAGAAAGGGGGAGAGAGCGAGAAGGGCTGTAGGTTTGTTTTGCTGTTCCATTGGTTGTGTGTGTGTTCCTATAGGCCTTCTTTTAATATTGTTAACAGGCTTACGTCATAATCATCCAAAATATTTTCTAGTTACCTAATGTTCTTTATCTGTTGTTCAGTGTATTACATGTAGGCCTATTTACGTATCAACATCCCGTGTAAAATAGGTCTATAGGTCCCATTAAATTTGCGTTCTATAGGCCTGGTTAATTTACGCGCGTTAGATCTACGATGGGTCGAGAGAGAGAGAGAGAGAGAGGAGAGAGAGAGAGAGAGAGAGAGAGAGAGAGAGAGAGAGAGAGGCCTATAGGCTAAGTACTGTCATATGCCATATGTTTTATGACTACTTATCAAAATTTGGATTAATGTTAATGTAAAATAATCGTAGCTAGAAAGTACCCAAAATATGTGCCTACATAGATATGCGTAGGTACCATTTTTTTTTTTTTCCAAGGAACGATTTTATGTTTCGGTAGACCAGTCTGGATTGGCCTATCACAGGCCTATGAGTGTTCTGTTAGTATATATCCTAAGTTACAAAAGTTTAGAGAAAAAATAAAATTTGTCAAATCTATGTTAGCCTACGTAAATGTAAACGACGTGATGTTAGTTACTTTCTGAAACGGGCTCCCTAATAAGTATGGAATACCCTAAAGTACAAAACTGAAATTACGTAAGACGTGTTGTTACATGTGGGCTTACATAAAATACAGTGAATACAATATAATATAAATCATAGTACAATGCAGCACAATACAGCGCGCAGTACAATACAACACATACACAATTAAATACAAAACAGGTATTAGGAATAATCATCTTTACAGTAAAACAAATGTTTTCAATCGTAGACCCATACGAGAAAATGTCTCCTCAAAACGCACACACACACAATGTGGGCTTAGTGGTATAAGACTACACAAGTCCACTACGGAAAACTGAATTTAAGTTTTCAAGTGCAATGAAAATCATAAAACTAATTTTCAAGGTAATTTTATTAATATTAATAGAATTCTTTATTGACAACAGAATTTTTACATAGATGTTAAAAAATAAAATGAAAGTTAGACTTGTAAATAAGTAGGTTACAATAACGAAAATAATAATTAGTCTACGTAGCAGTGACTGTCAAGAGATTATGTAACCTACCCGATTTCAATGTTTTTAATATTCCGATAACCTGTTAATTTGTAGGTAGGCCTATATATAGACTAAATTCTTTATGTTGTTGATAAATTGTTCAATAGATGTAACAGAAGCGATAACTACATAATCAACGATTATGTAGACTATTAATCTGAATGTTTTGTAGGCCTATAGTCGTTAAGTGTGCTATAATCATAATTTCTGTTCCGTAGAACATAATTATAATTAAAAGATTATTATGTTGTGAATATATTAACTTATAATAACGTATTAAAAATTGTAACATTGAAAATGTTTATAAGGATGTGTCGCACATTTGCGGCCGATCGCTGGTGCGTTATCGAAAATGGGAACTATATAGTTCCATATAGTTTCCATAGAAACTACTTCTTTGTTGTCAATAACGTAGTACACGTATAAAACTTCGCTTATGAATGCGACTACATTTAACTTATAATCTGTAAATTGGTAAATGAAGAATGAATTCATTGATTGGTGAATGAACATAAATAGGCCTATAGGGCTATATATTTTTTAGATTTATTGAAGCATTTTCAATGCCCTTCTCTGTGCATTGCATTTGTGCAATGCCTGTAAATTGTTTTGGAGAATGTCACATTTGTACGTTATTAATATAGGGTCTAAGCATTATATTATTATATAAACAGTTATTATATTATATTATTATTATACAGGCTACATTATTATATAAACATATAAACAGTCTATGTATATCAGCTATTTTATCTGTGTTAGCAGTCTTCATAACAACTTTGTCGTATTTAGTTGCTTCTCTGCTAATTTTCGCTCAAAACTAAATTGTAAACTAAGTTCGAGGAAAATTATACGTAGCAGAGAAGCAACAAAATACGACAAAGTTAGTCTATGTATAGTAGTAATATTATTCATTATGCCGCCCGCAAATAATTAGTCTGTTTATGTGTTTAATTATTTCTCTATTGCCCACACACTCAGGTCCTACTGATGATAATAAAAATTGTCGAAACGCCATCACAAATTGTTTAAAAATCGTGTCTATTCCTTGATCCGAAACTCGCAAAAAACTTAGGTCATACATTTTTAATCACGTAGGCTATGGATGTTTACTATCGAATTACGAAATAATTTATTAAAGCTTTATTTAGGCCTGTTTCCTCTTATAGACCTAAGCCTATAGAGAAAGGTGTTTTTTTGTAAGTAACTCGTTGAGTTTCAGCAGGTCTCCATCCTATGTAATATCTTCAAATAAATAGGCTAAACTGCGAGTAGGTTTGTTTTCACCTGACGCACGATTTTACAGAAATTATTCTGTATCCTCAGAGGTTTGTCTGAGTTGTAATTGAATGCTTCGCGCACAATACAGGTGAAAATAAACCTACTTGCAGTGTATTTATTTGAACAGGCCTATATTACAGAGAAAGTTGTTGTAGTAAATCAAGTGTAGTCCTGCTTACTCGTCTGTGGTCGGGGATGGTAGGTTTAGGCCTAAATGCTGTCTTCATGTCGATTTTCTCTAGCACAAGGCAGAAACGACAAAATTTTTTTACAATTTTCACCTTAAACAAGATACACTAACCAGAGTGACAACGATTGAGCTGGGTAGTAGAAAAAAACCGCACCTGGCGCTACGTTCCAGTGCGCAGCTACTTGTGCGCCGAGACACTCTCCCCACTCCGCCATCAGCTGTTTGTGATATGATACGCCGACGGCGCCATGACGTTCCGAGAAACAGAGAAATACCTTGTCATGAAAAGTTTTCTTGATAATAATGTAATAATTATACACTCACTATTGATGTTATCTGCAATTTCTTGCGTACTAATATATTTCAGTTCTGGCGTACTAATTATTATTTTTGGTAATACAAGAGTCGCCAAGGTAAGTAATAGGCCTATAGCCTACATAATCCTCGATCGTAGAGAGCAAAATATCATTCTCCAAATCGGGACATGATAAATCCAGTCCTGAGACTCTGATAGAAAGGTTCAATTCAATATTCAACTATTTTTAATAGTCATTATTGTACGAAATAAATCTTAAATGGCCTGAAAGGAGAGACAAAATGTAGGCTACCTACTGTCATAAAATCCTAATCGCTCGTTCAATTCAATTTTTAATCGTCCTGTAATGAGTTTTACTAACTCATTAAAGACACAAGGCCACTCTGATTAAAATAGTCTTGCGAAGTACAACTAGAAGTTATACCTACCAGTGGCGTGCGGTGGTGAAATTTTGGTGAAGCTCAATTGCATCCGATATCGTACTTCAGTTTCAAATATTTGGCGGAAGCCCAATTTTATAATTAAAATTAACGTTTGGTGGCTTACCTACTAATCTGTTTCATGTTAGTAGGTGGCACACACAATTATGATTTAATTTTAGGTATAAGATCCACTATTAAGTCTAATATCTTAACGTTTTGTAGCATGATGAAATATTATGTTCAACGAAGAATACATAGAACACATATAGGCCTACCCCGCGGTTGGACATCTCTAACACCGAGTTACTAACGCTTTAAAAAACACTGGTACAATACAAGCTTTAAGTTGTGTGTGGTGGACATTATTTTAAACACTACTTTGAAACACAGCCGGCTGTCTCTATGGTAGCGTTAGAGAGAGAGAGAGAGAGAGAGAGAGAGAGAGAGAGAGAGAGAGAGATGAGAGAGAGAGAGAGAGAGAGAGAGAGAGAGAGAGAGAGAGAGAGAGAGAGGGTAAGATGCCTTTGGCCTTTGAGTAATCGAAATTCATATAAAATTAAATTTTCGGGTAGCTACACACGCATTATAAGCAGTCATATTTAATTTATTCTTTTGGTGTTTATAACCAACAATGATATCAACAAGAAAATGGCTTATTCCGTTCCTAGCCCGATTTTATTCTGCATTTGCTAAATTAAATAAGGCTTGCATGTGTGTGTTTCAGATTGGGCCTCCTCCTGTTTAACTCACCATGATTTGACTTATCTAACTAGACACACGAATTTGAGAACTACTGAATTTGACAATTGCTACTCTCTATAAATTGATAAGCAATCTGAGATAGAGGGAGGAAGAGAGGAGAGCTAGAGATAGAGAGGGAGAGGGAGAGAGAGAGAGAGAGAGAGAGAGAGAGAGAGAGAGAGAGGAGAGAGAGAGAGAGAGAGAGAGAGAGAGAGGGGGGGAGGGAGAGAGATCTGTGTACGTGTGAAGAAAGCGTTTGAATGTACAACTTTATGTAACTTACATAGCTACAATTAAGTAGGCCTACAGAAATACTTGGTAAAAGAAAGGTTCATAATTTATTTATATATAATTACCTGGTTTGAGAGGGAAATGTTTTCTTTTATTCCTAACCCAATGCAGTTCTGTAGCTTACTTAGCAAACGGCAGTAGTGTTAAACAAATTAGGCTACTAATCCTTTGCTTATATGTTTCAGATTGGACCAGGCGAGTCCAGGGATTAAGTCAAAATTTTTGTTACATTAATTTACAGTCTGTTCTATGTTTGGCAACTGAAGAAAAAAAGAAAGAAGAGACAAATTTTTTAAATGACTTTCCAAGTTTTTAATTACATCATGAAAACATCGAACAAAAACAAAAAAGAAAATGAAAAAACAAAAATATGAAAATGAAAATAAAAACTTCAAAATATAAATTATAAACACAAATTATAAAGTAGAAAAGAAAAAAATGTAACAGTAAATAAGCCTACAATCTTTTATTGTTTAGGCTATAGCCTACACGTTAAAACAAATAGGCCTAATAGGCCTACAATGAATGTGTGACTTTTAATTGTTATTTATTTACCGACGTACTAGAAGATTAGGGATAGGCTTATTTACAGCTACATTTTTTCTTTTCTATTTTATAATTTTTGTTTGTAATTTTATAGTTTGTCCATATGTAATAGGCTAACTGGTAGCACCAGAAATTAATATACTTTAAGTTTTGTACCTCTTGTAACAAGATTGTTTTTAATTGTCGTCCTATCATTTCAATAATTTTCTCTTTAACCAAGAGATACGTGAAGAAATTTTATACAGCTTATACATTGCGATATAAGAAATTTCAGTCAATCCGCACTCGAATACGCATACCTTTATCTTAACGGTAAGTTGTGTTTGTGTTGTTGAATGTTTTTTTTCATTTAACAAAAAATTTCTTCTGCATACCAAAGACGTAACACCAACTAATACACATTGAGTATCTCCTGCGATTTTAAGCAGTTTATAAATTATTTCACGCAAGCGGTCTAAAGATTTAGGGT